>JAXQGU010000089.1:0-440035 GCA_037040355.1 Cutaneotrichosporon sp. M94-02A
GACACCCCTGAGCCCCCTCAGGGAAAAAACCAAGACCCCCCCCCCCCCCCCCCCCCGCGTAGGTCATGCACACCTGGTCACGCGGCAGATTTATCGGTGATGCAGCCCCGGCTCAATGCCGAGCCTGTTGTGTGCTGTAAGATATGCATGCACATGTGCTGCTCGATGTGCAAATTCCGCCAACTGTCAGCAGCAACTGTCCGCATCAGGCTATGGGTGCATAGGAGCCTTCTGGCGCTGTCTGCACATGCCATTTGGGCGTAGAATCATAGGCGTAAGATATAGCCCGCGCTCGAAATCTCCACGCCCAGCAACAACTTCTGTCGATTGTTTGACTGGACACTCATGCCAGTAACCATGGTCGAGCGGTCCAGAATGCGTCCTTGATGAGATCTTCATGAAGCACCACCACTTGGCCAGTCAAGCCATCGTAAGGCTTGACTTTAGCCTTCGATGGATGCTTAGATCTCCCCGCTCTTCGTCCAGGTTCTCCGCCCGCGACCTCCTCCTCCGGTGCCTGCGGTGCTGCGGTGCCCTCGAGCGACTGTTCTGATGGCGGTTCGGTCGGAGATCGTGGATCTGCCCGGACGAGGATACTGCCTTTGCGATACTGGGCCGGCAGGTGGCTGTAGTTGATGCCGAAGCGCGAGAAGAGCAGCTCATTCTTCTGAGGCGAGTCCTTGTATGTGCTCGCTAGTAACGCATTCGCCGTATCTTTGCTCTCGCCGTCCTTGACGAGGTTCCAGAAAGCGGTGTTGTACAGGTTATTGATGTGGGCTGAAGCGTCAGAGCCGCGAACAGCGAGCGGAACTCACTGTCCGCTTGCCGCCATGCGAAGTAGTCCCTGATCTCCTGGGAGCCAGGGTACATCACCACCCGCCCATCGAAGCTTGGCGGTCGGAGCAGCTGAGTACCCAGCATATACGTGGACCAGTAGAAGACATAGGCCGAGGTGAATATCGAAACAACCGTCGAGTTGATCTTGCTGCAGGGGATTAGACGGTAACAGCCAGATTTGTGGCCCGACATACCTGCTACGCCGACTGTACAGCTGTGCCTTCCGTTGTATCAGGAAGCTGAGAGATATCAGCAGAGCTATCGAGGGTCCGGGAACTCCTCCATCACACCTGTACTCGTCGCTCTCGCCGAAAGCCATCACGACATCCGGTAAGCTGTCCATCACTGAACGAGCTGCCCGGTCCATAAGGTCCAGCGCCCGTTTGTCATTTGGCTTCTCGAAGCAATGGTCGTCTGAGAACCTGTCATACAGCATCAGTCAACGCTTCGTCAATTCTCGTCCCACCCCCTGGCTTTGAAATAGCAGGAGGGAGGTGACTGACTGATGGAAGCCTCGACCATCTACCCTGACGATCAAGAATGTGTTCGGTAATAGTAGGTCTGGCAGTTCAAACTTCCGCACATACTCGAAGCGTGACTTGGCCATCTTCGCCAGGGACCTGTCGCTCGATACAGTGATCCGTAGCTATGACCCGACTGCATCGACATGAGCTCTCGGAAATCTCGTTCCTGGAAGTTGCAACAACAAATCATAAGTTTCTCACGGTGCGCCCGTCCAATATCTGATAGCCAATTTGCCGACGGTTCGCATCAGCATCCATCATACCTTTGTGCTGATCGCCCCCGCTCGAAGCGCGCTCAACCGGGCAACCTTGCGCCTGACATCTTTGAGATCAAGACCCGGGTGTAAACTTGTCGCCATGCTCTACTCAACCTACACTTCGAGCTCGTCGCTGCGCAGCCTGGCCAGCCGGATCATCAACTTTGCGGGCCCGTCACGGCCGAGGGAGCGATCGGCATCGAGCGCTGTCTGGCCTTCCAAATCGCACATGAAGAAGAAGATGGGCATCCCTCCGCCCCTTCCAGCGATCTATCCTCAACGCGTCGTGCTCTCTGACGGTTCGACTTTCACTGCATACACCACCGCTCCCACCCCAGCGATCATCCGCTTAACGCGCGACGTCACCAACAACCCCCTGTGGGCGCCTGGATCAGATAAGAAGGGATTGGGCAGCGAGGCCGAGGACGGACGTGTTGGCCGCTTCAAGAGGAGATTCGAGGGCATGACTGCCGCCCAGGAGAACGCACAGCCGGAGGCGAAGGAGGCCGCCAAGGCAAAAGCGCCAGCACAGTTCGCCGAGGGCGATTTCGACTGGATGAGCGAGGGTGCTATCGAGGAGAAGGTGTCCGCCAAGCAGATGGGCGGCGCGAAGCCCTCCAAGAAGAAGTGATCTGGCGGTCCGGACGGGGCGCACCATTTCTCAACATTGCATCGCCAGCATACACATGTATACATACACAGGAAACGATTCCAGATCGAAACAGCATACTTAAGGCAGGTAGGGACAACGTAACAGGGTGGTCGGTGTTCTGCCTCAGCACTGGCGTCTAGTATCCATCGTCGTCATCGTCATCCTGATCGTCGTCGGAATCGACCGAGACCGCTCGAGGGGCTGGTGGGGGTACGGCGGGTTTCTGCTCATTCTTGGCCAAGACTTCGGTTGGGTCCGCAAAATGCGCCACGAGCAGTTTGTTCATCCTGCTCTGTTCAGCCTACGGCTTCTCGCTCGTTCCAGCTTAGCTCACGTGAACATGTGGACTCTGTCTGAATAGAAGACCGTCCTGAGCTTGTCGTCGCAGTTGATGAACCGCTTGTCCGACTGATCTTGCAGACCATTGGCTTTAACGTACTCCCATATCCGCTTGACGGTCTGCGGCCTAGATAGCCGCTGCTCGCCGAGGAGATCCGCAAGCGCGTCGCTGAAGGGGAATTCAGCTATCGTTCCCGGAATTTCCCGACAGTGCCCGTGGGCCGCACCTTAGGATCAGCTCCTTGTTGAACGGTCCGCCTCCTCCGCCGGCCCGCTTCTTGGGCTTTTCCCCATCATCGTCGTCCGCGGCTTTACGCTTCACCACCTTCTTCTTCCTCGCGGGCTGTGCGGCGCTCCGGCTCGTCCGGCCGCGACTCAGCGAGTCGTACTCCATTTGGATCCGCCGAGCCATCTCTTCGTCCGTCTCCGCTGCAGCGGAAGGACCGGCCCGCGACGACCCGTTGGCAAATGCGCTCGAGCTTGACGCCATGGATGGTTTCTCGTCCTTGACTCGGTGCTCCGACTTGACTTTCGTCCGCAGCGGCTCGGGCAAGGACGAAGGCGGCATCGTCTGCGATGGCCGCGATGTCAAGGGAGCCTCTTCGGAAGATGGCGACCCAGGATCCGCATCCCCAGTCAGCTCATCGAAGACCTCGGCGATCTGAACGTCTGTCAGCACCGTAGATCTCAGGATCATGAGCTCGGACACACGATAGCATCGATATCCTTGCGATTCTCCTTGACCGTCGCCTCATCCTGCCCGCTGGCGACGAGTTGCTTCCGGACTGCCTTCGCGGATCTATCCATGATCAGTGATCTGAGATTTGATGATCATCAAGACTGCTCACACTGTAGTCAAGTCACTTCCGCGCAAGATCGCCCGGATCTGCGGGAGCAGGCTCTTGGCGTACTGTCTGGTTAACGCAAGGCATCCCAAGTCGTCCTTCAACGTACCGAGCTCATTTTCTACTTGATCTGCTCACGATACTCGTAGATGAAGGACTACACAAGCCGCCGTCGAGGCGAGAGACTCCCAAGGCGGACAAAGTCGCCTTGTGACGAGGCGACGAGAAGGTGAGGCAGAGCAACAACAAAGAGCGGAGGCCCGGGAACGGAGCCGGTCCGGCGCGTATGACGCCAGGTTATGGCGGAATAGGCCTCCTCGGGTCTTTCAACGAGATTCGAGCGGACTTTGTAAAGTTGCACCTGCACAACATGCCATACATTGCGGCTGTAGCCCACATCAGGTCCTGGCGTATATCTCGACTCATGCATAGACCAGATCCTGATGAAGGGCAAGGTGGACGAGTCGTAGGGGCATGACGTGGCTTATTGCCGATGCCATTGCCGCAGCTGTAGTCGAGTCGAGCGAGTGGAGGTGGTCCAAAAGTTGGATACGATCAGTAGACATTCCATCAATCCTAGTATTGAGCAGCGCAATGTCATCTGCCTGGTCCCCTTCCTCTTGGAGGAGCAAACCCATCGCTCAGGTGAGTAATTCTGCATCAGCAGAGCTTTCCGCCCAGCGTGCTTATCTGCCAGGATGTCATCTACGAGGACAAGGTCAACCTTGACAAGGTGCTCAACAAGCTCCGTCGCCTGCCGCCCTTGGTCTCGCATGTCGAGGTCGGTTATCCCGCTTGCAACAAGACGTGCGCTCACGCATTAGATTGATCGTCTGAGGGCTCAACTGGCGGACGTGGCGCAGGGCAAGGCGTTCCTCCTGCAAGGCGGTGACTGCGCTGAGCTCTTCGACGACTGCTCCGAGGTCAGTCACCATATCTTCGATCATTGAGTTTAGCCTGACCGCTCGCAGGACCCGATCTCGCATAAGCTATCCTTGTGAGCCAAGGTCAAGGCTGTCTCGCGGAGCTCGAGGCTAAATACCTACAGAATCCTGCTCATGTCGCTTATTATCCTGCACGGCTCGCGACTGCCTGTTGTGCGGATCATGCGCATTGCAGGCCAGTACGCCAAGCCTCGCTCGAAGCCGACCGAGGTGGTCGAGCTGCCTTCTGGTCCGAATGGCGAAAAGGAGAAGAAGGAAGTGCTGTCGTTCCGAGGAGACAACGTCAACGGCTATGAGGCTACCGACCGTCAGCCGGACCCAGAGAGGCTCCTTGGGTATGTGCCGAATGCTAATTGTATTTGGCCAGGGCTGATATCGTCCCAGTGCTTACTTTCATTCGACGGCGACACTGAACTACATCCGCACGCTACTGGCCTCGGGTTTTGCCGACATTCACAAGCCGCTGGACTGGTCGTTCTCGCACGTCCGGTCGCCCGAGCTGCAGCAGGCCTTCGCGGCCGTCATCGAGTCGCTGCAGGACAGTCTTGACTTCATGAAGGTTGCGACTGGTGGCAGCGGCGGCCGAGAGCGAGGCGGCGCTGAGACTGTCGACCTCTACACCAGGTGAGCGAATGATTTCCGAGCCTCGGCTGACGAAAGTCACGAAGCCCTGTTGCTCGAATACGAGGAGGCCTTGACGCGCGCTGTGAGCGAGCCGAAGAAGCAGTCATTCTCGTCGCCTCCCACGCCCAGCCTCTCCCGGTCCGCTTCGTACGTCCGCGACGGACGCGAGGGCAGTTCCACCTCGAGGCAGAGGACGCAGGTCGGCGACTCAGGCGTTGGCGCAACAGAGCAGCGAACCAAGTTCTACAACACGTCGTCCCACTTCATCTGGATCGGCGACCGAACGAGGCAGCTGGACGGCGCTCATGTGGAATACTTCCGAGGCATTGCCAACCCTATGTGAGCCGCTTGCCATTTCTGCCGAGCACACAGCTGAACAAGCAGCGGCATCAAGGTGGGGCCGACCATGCAGCCAGACGAGCTCGTCAGGATTCTTGACAGTGGGTCTAGCGGAGTCCGAGCGGTATGAGCAAGGCGCTGATCGAAATCAGTTGTGGATCCTGAGAGAATACCGGGCAAGGTGACCGTCATTGGCCGATACGGTGCGGACAAGGTGATCCCCGTTCTGCCCGGATCGCGTGCGAACTCACTGATACATGCAGGTCGAGCAATACCTTCCCGGACACATCGAGGCTGTCAAGACTACGGACCACGTCGTTGTCTGGCAATGCGACGCTATGGTGAGTGCATCTGCCCCGCGATCCCGTACAATGTTAACGCATCTTAGCACGGAAAGTATGTCCGGCCAGGCTGTATAGCTACTGACCCTCAGCACCAAATCCGCCAAGACGGACCCCAGCCTCAAGACTCGGCACTTCGCCGATGTCATCTCCGAAATCACGAGCTCGATCGAGATTCATCGCCGGGCAGGCACGATCCTCGGTGGTGTCCATCTCGAGCTCACCGGCGAGGTCAACGAAGACGGCTTCTCGGTCGTGAGTACCCATTCATCGGTTCAGACGGGGCCGGTGCTCATACGCTATAGACCGAGTGTATTGGTGGATCGATGGAGCTCGAGGACAAGGACCTGTCGTTCAACTACCGAACGCATTGCGATCCTCGCCTCAACTACGAGCAGTCGCTTGGTCAGTTCTGCGAGCTCGCTTGGCCGGCATCATCCGCTGACAAATCGCAGATGTCGCTTTCTTGATCGCCGACAGGCTGAAGGCGAAGCGCCGTGGCGAAGCCCCTCGAGACATCTTGCTCTCATCCCTGCGAGGCCGAAAGCCGTAATGCGCAAGATCAGGTGCAAATGCAGATCCCATACGATACTCCAATTGCCATATTGACTATCTTCCCTCCGCATCCAGCTCCTCCAGGACTTTCTTGGCTCCCTCGACGATGATCTCGTGCTCGACCTGGAGGCAATCAGTGATTTGGCCAGCCCGTATACGCATAGACACGCACCTGGTGTATTCTCTGCTCGAGCTGCTCGAGCGTTTCTCCCTCGTTGATCTGGACTTCTCGCACGACAAGTGGCTCTCCCCTGTCGACCTCCTTGACGACACGGTGGACCATGACGCCCGTGTGCTTGATCTCGCCCTTCTGGAACGCCTCGTATGCGCGTCCGATGGCATTAGCACCGTCGAATGCGCCCGGCAGCGCCGGGTGCAGGTTAATCACCGGCACAGGCAACTGCAGGTGGCCGACGACAGCGCTAGAAGGCTCAGCCGTAGGGGCAGATTCGGGTCCTGGCGGAGGAAGGGCCGGAGCTGCTGGTGCGGGCTGCACGCCATTCGTGACGTCGAGGAAAGCCTCGCTGAGGATATGCATCCACCCAGCGAGGACGACAAGGTCGGGGCGGCTGTCGAGGACGCGGCGGGCCACTTCACGGTCGTAGTCTTCCCGCGTCGAGCCAGGGTTCCTGTTCAAGAACGTCTTGAGCGCGCAAACGGACGTCGGGACAGCAGGCGAATGTGTAGATGCCCTCGTCAGGCCGTACGCGTTCGACCGAGACGACAGCACGTAGCTGATTTCGGCGTTGGGCAGCCGAGGGGTCGACGCGGCGTCCATCAAGGCCTGCAGGTTGGAGCCTATCGGTCAGACATGGTCGGTCCGAGGAAGAGGATGGATAACTTACCCGAACCCGAGATGAGGACGGTAATCCTCCGCTTCCGGTGAGAAGCTGCTGACGATTGTGGGTGGCTCATGGTGCGGATCTGGTCGTCTGAGTCTCTATCTGTGCTGGATGTCCAATGCGAGTATCGGTCCTACAGCGCGGAGAAGTCTACTTGGAAGAGTAACTCATTCTTCTGACGTGTCGTGGATTTTTTGGAACGACTTGGGATGGAACGGTCCGGATATAGCCGAGGTTATTCCTTTCTCTCTTCCACCTCCAACCGCTGGCTGGCTTGAGGCTCGTCAGTCCCATACAGCAGGACCAGCCCCTGGTCCACTGGTTTCACCAACACCTCCGCAACTTTAGTTTCTCATTATCAACATGGGTCGACAGAAGCCTCGCACAAACAAGCGGCCGCCGCCTAAGCCGCCGAAGGTCGCACCTGCCGCAGCGCAGACTCCCGCCGCCGCTCCACTTCCTTCGCAGGCCCCTCCCAGTGCAACTGGTGGCCAGCCGGGTCAGACTGGCCACGCCGGTCCCGGCGGAGCATCCGGATCGGCAGCTCAGCAGGCTGTGCCCTACTTCGACGCAAGCAAGACGTACGACGTGGCGTCGCTGCTGTCCTCGGGCGTCTTCCCTATGGACGATCGCAATTTACCTGCCGCATGGCAGCAATGGGCATCGCAGGCGCTTGGGCGCCTCGATCCCGTTCCGAAATTGACTCAGTCCCAGATCCATGCGCTAGCAGGTGCGGCGGCAAACATCGCCAATGGCAACGTGAATCTCAACCTCAATGGCATCCCTGGCGCGCCTGCCGGTGCTGCAGGAACGGCACCCGGCGCTGCTGCTGCTGCTGCCGTCGCCGCTGGCCAGCCAATGGGGATCGACCTCCCTGCGAGCCTGGCTGCACTGTTCGAGGCTAAGATCACGCTCGATCGCGAGAAGGCTAAACTCATGCGGATGCAAAAGGAGCTCAAAGGGTACCGAGAGGGTGTCGCGATCGTCAACGGCTTGAAATACGTCCCTATCAACCAGGCGAACCGCGGTGCCGCTGAGACGGCCATGCATTCCGGCGAGCCAGCTCGGGTCGGTAACGGCAAGGGCAAGGAAGTGGCCGTCGATGAGCTTGCAGAGTGTACTTGCGGGCGACACGGGTCAGTATTTGCGGGCTGCCGGCTTCGGCATCGCTGACGCATGAACAGGCATGACGATGTCACCGATGACTACTATGAGTCCGACGGGGAATGCTCGTATGACTGCGACTGCGATTGTCACTCATACATCGAGTGCGATCACGAGGAGGGCGAGGCTTGTACCTGCGAACACGATCATGACCACGATCACGACCATGGGCATGGGCATGGACACGGGCATGGACACGGGCACGGGCACGGGCATGGGCACGGGCATGGGCACGGGCACGACCATGACCACGATCATGGGCACCCTGATGATGGATATGACGACGTCGCGGAAGATGGGCACCATCACAACCACCACCACCATGGGCACGCTCAGTACCCACCTGCCGCAGTCGCAGGGCAGCACGACCACGGCGGCCACCTAGGTGTCAGTGCGCAACAGGCGGAAGTCAATGCCAAAACGCTTGCGAGCGCGTTCGCCGGTCTAGACTTGGACGCTCAGACGCGCGCAGCGCTAGCAGCATATGGTCCAAGCCTAGGTTTGGGTCAACAGTTTGCGCGGGACTTTGCTCAGCCAAAGATCCTCTCTGTCCCCGGCAAGCGCATCACAGACGATCCCGAGCGGCTGGCAAGTCACCTCACTGCAAGAAATCATGCGGCTGTTTGCTGACCTGGGCAGAACGAAGCCGTGGACGTTCTCTTCGCTTGGATCAAGAACCTCGTGTGGTCGACCGGGCAAGCAGCCTTGGCTGCTGGTGAGCGCCCACTGTCTGGCCAACCCGCGCAATAGCCCAACAGATTCACGAGGATCTCTGCCTCTGTATCGAGGCCCATCACAATCTTTCCTTCCAATACATTGGCATCCCCCGCCACAGTCGCATAGCCTTTTTGCATACCACCCCCATGCATGTATTTCGTACCTCAAATGAGAGCAGGCCGACTAGGATCCGGAACCAGGGATTCAGGTCCTGATGATCCTGATATTACGGCCTGCGTCAAGAACCGGCCGAAGCCGAGGCGGAGTAAGCGACGTCGGCATCGTTGTCCGAACTGAACTGTGAGTATTTGAGACGGATTTGTGTACAGACCCTTTGATCGTATCCATCCCTTTCTTGCCTTGCATTGTTGTCTCTGTGCAGACTAGGCTGGCGATCCAGCACGTCCATTTCCTTGTATCCTCCTTGTCGCTTCTCGCAAACAGCCGACAGTCGGCTTCAACTTCGGATTCCCAGTCACTCAACATGGCCTCGTCCTCCTCGGTGGCTCCGGCCTCGGCATCGGCGCTGGCGGTACCACCAAGATCCGCCCCAAAGCCGCTGAACCTCCTTGAGTCGTTCATGTGCGGCGGTCTTGCCGGCTGCGCCGCCGTCACTGTCTGTGAGTCGCCTTTGTCCTCGCAGAAGAGCTTCCGCCGACGCATCCGCGTGCAGCCAACATGCCCGAGGTGATGAAGACGCGACTGCAGCTGCAAGGCGAGCTGCAGAAGGCGGATGCGAATGCTCCAAGAGTGTACAAGAACGTCGTCGACGTGTTCGCCAAGACGTGGCGGAACGAGGGTCTTCGCGGTCTCCAGAGGGGCTTGCTCCCTGCCTACGGCTACCAAGTGGGCTCGCCTCCAAAGCGATGCCGAGTGTCACTGAACTCACGGTGTAGATACTGCTCAATGGATCGAGACTGGGATTCTACGAGCCTATACGGAAGAACCTCAACCGGGCATTCGGCGTCGACCCGAGCAAAGTCATGGCGTCGACGGCGCTAACGGCAGGCGCCTTGACAGGCTGTATTGGCGGTACGCCGAGTTCTGCAGGTATCGGAGCAGAGCTGCAGCTGACCTTGCAGCTGCGCTAGGATCCCCGCTCTTCTTGGTGAAAGCCCGTATACAGGCGTACTCGCCTGCGCTCCCGGTCGGCGCACAGCACTACTACCGCAACTCGTTTGACGCTCTGCGGACGATCCTGAAATCGGACGGCGTGCTCGGGCTCTGGCGTGGCGTCAATGCTGCCATTCTCAGAACAGCCATGGTGAGTAGGCTCCATCCGTTGGGTCTTTCGGGCGGGGCTGACCAGCAGGGCTCGTCGGTGCAGCTGCCGTCGTATAACCTGGGCAAGTCGATCTTGACGAGCTACGGATGGAAGGACAACTCGTACGCGACCTACTTTGTCGCCAGCGGTGTCTCCGGTCTCTGCGTCGTGAGTTGTCCCATACAATCCGGAGACGCGGCGGGGCTGACTCGCAGTGCGCGGCTATGCAGCCGGCGGACACGGTCCTGACCCGGATGTACAACCAGAACACGGTCAAGGACCCGGTCACGGGACGAGTGCGCGGCGCGCTGTACACCAACCCGATTGACTGCCTATGGAAGACGTTCAAAACCGAGGGCATCAAAGGATGGTACAAGGGCACGACGGCGCACCTCCTGCGTATTTGGCCTCATACCGTCATCACCCTTGTCGCCAACGAAGTGAGTGCGGTGTATTCCGGGGAGGACTCCGCTCATGCCTGCAGCTCATCATGACACAATATCGCAAGGTTCGAGGAGATTAAGCATATGCATGGACGTTATCAGCACAGACACATCGGGCGACTTCCGCTCTGACAGACGCGTTGAGCTCGAATTGTCTGTGATGGCACGAGGCCGCTCAAAGACACGCTTTTCATGCGACGACGGCATCCGCCGTTGCCTTCAAGCTGGCGATGACCTGATCTTTCGACAGCCCTTCTGCCCACCAATCCTCCAGGACGGCTTTCTGCACATCTTCGTCCTGCTCGAGCCGGGCCGTCAGATCCAGCTCCACAGGCTTGGTGCCCTCTTGAGCCTCGGTGACCGGCCTCTTGGGCGGCTCTGGCCGAGCACTCGTGGCCGACTGCCCGCGTTTCCGCTTTGCCAAGTACGTCAGATACTCGAGCGTATGAGCTGGCTGCTCGGGAATTTTGACCGCTCCAACTGGCAGAGGTGGTCCAGAATACCACAGGACTTGGCGGTGTTGGTCCCGCTCAAACAGGCGCGCTGCAGTGTCAGCCAGATCTCGCACTGCGAGTTCACCCTCGGACGGGCAGACGCACCAGTCTCGATGGGAAGCTGTTCCACGACAGCGATATTGTGCGCAGCCTGAGCACCACCCATGGCCGCTGCGATAGACCTAGGTGCGCCAGGGCCAACCTGCGGGCCCGGTGTCGCTGGCCCTTGTACACCAGATATCGGGTGGTTGATTGCCGGGGTAGCGCCGGCAGGCATCCCTGGCGTGCCAATTGGTCGCTGAGGAGGATATGCGCCGGGCGTGGCTGTTCGGGGGCCAGGCGTATTGAATCCTGCTGTTGCACCGCTGCCGATGCCAGAGTGAGGAGGGACCTGCGCAGTGTCTCCGGCAGGATAGCCCGGTCGAGCAGGTGTGCCCCGCGGCGGTCGGGCGGAATCGCGCGCCCCGTCGTACTCTTCTTCGTCCTCGGCGTCAGGCTGGCGTTTCGGATCGGCGATGAACCCAGGCACTCCGCGAACGTTTCGCAAGAACGGCGAGCGGATCTGTACGGGGTCCAGCTGTCGGTCGTACGGCACAATCGACATGTACTCGGTCTGCCGCAGCTCTTCTGGGATACAGCTCGCCCAGTTCTTGATCCGGATCGACAGCCATTCCCGGTCATTGTACCGCGAATTGCAAATGTCTGCGCGCCATCAGCACGGTAGGGCCATCGAACGAAGACTTGTGGCTTACAGTGAGGCCATCCGGGGAAGTACTCGGGTGCTCGTGGCTTGCCACGGATGTACTTGACGTAGAATTGCACCGAAATGCGTTCCAGGATGTCCTCGACGGGGTGGTCACAGAAGTGCCCGCTCTTGAACACTTCGTTCTCGAAGAACATTCGGTCGGCCGTGTGTACCGTCTGTTTGGTCAGCTTTTGAGACATGTTGAAGACATACCTGCTCGGGGCGATAGTACCAGCAGACTGTGACGTGGTGCTGCTGGGTGTTGCCCTTGGTCGGCACCCATGTCTTCCAGATCTGTCCGACGATAGGTCGTGTGGCGTCGCTGGGGTTGATGAGGTGGACATAGTCACCTAAGAAATTAATCGGACGTAGCTTACGGCGGCGAAGTCGGAGACTTACCGATTCGGAACACTTGGCCTTTATGCCTCGCTTCCGTGGTGGACTCGCGGTCCTTGGTTGGGACGCGGTATGTGGTCAAGCCATTGACAGACCCTTCGTCTGGCATCTGCCCCGCGCGGGCTTCCTGCTGTGCCTCCTGCAAGGTCTTCTGTTGACCTGGCCCGGCAGGAATCGCGGCAAAGTTGGTTGGCGCCGGCGGGGGCGGACCTCCTCCTTCAGGCAGACTGAGCGGTTTTGCAGCTGTCAAGGCATTGTACAACCGTTGTAGGACAAGCACCTTGCCGTACTCTGTCGATCCCGCGGGGAAATACCGCCTCGCCTTCTCGAAGAACCGGACCATCATGTGGTCGAAAGCGTGCAGCGACTCGAAGTCTTTGGCGTTCGGCCCCCGGAAGTCAGCGAGCGATAGGGGGTTCTATACAGTCAGTCACCTGTCTGCGCGGATTGCAAGCGGGACTGACCGGGTACGAGAGGTATGGGATGCTTGACGAGTCCGGCAAGACGCGTTCCAACACCTCAGCGAGCCGAGCATTGCTGTTCGATCAGTTCTGCGACTGCAGCGACGCTCGTGCCACTCACTCGGCGCTTCTATAGCCCTCCAGCGCAGCCATCATGGCATCGATTCTGGCGCGCATGCCGCTGCCAGTATTAGACGCGGCGTCATCGCCCGCCTCGCCCCAGTATCCGCTGCCCGGGATACCACCGATGGTGTCGGCACCTTCAATGCGCATGGGCGGGCCAGACCACTTGGGCAGCTGCGCGTCCAGTCGCGCCATGATGACCTCATCTGGCTCGGCATTGCGGACAGGCGTAGCAGTCGGGAGAGGCGGAATCGCGCCTCCGGCCTGGTACGGCGAAGGCGGGACACGCGCTCCGGCACCCATCAGCTGCTGCTGAGCGTATGCTGATCCAGCTCCTGGGGCGCCACCGCCGTACGAGGGCGTGCCAGGGTAAGCGGCCGTCTGCGGCACCCAGGGAGACGAAGAGCCCATGCCTCCGGGGGTGTATGACGGGGAGGCGATGTCGTAGCCGCCTGCCGGGGCAGCTGGAGGCGGAGCAGGCATGCGGCGGACGGGCGTTGGCTGCGGTGGGCGCGGCGGCTCGTCTTTGCGCGGTCGGCCGGGTTTTCGTGGAGCGTTGACTGTCGGATCCGGGTCTGAGAAGATGCCTTGGAGTGCAAAGGCGCGCCAGTCGTCGTGAATCAGCCGCTGCATCGGTGAGGACAGGCCTCCCTTCTGGACGCAGCTGAAACTCACCTCGAGGAACACAGCGTCCTGATAGATCTGTGAATTCTCGGCGTTGTCTGCGCGGGTCAGCGGTCATGCTAGCGCAAGGTATGCACGAACGAACATGACTTGGCGTTCTGGAAGATGAGGTGAAGTTTAATGAAGAAGCGCTCTGGCGATTTGTATCCTTGATCACCCAAGACAGTCTACATCTCCGTCAGCACGTCCGCGCCGGCATCCAATGCGTGACTTTACAGAGCTGCAGACTCACAGCAACGTTGTTCAAGCACTCTGGCGCCGATATTTCTTCGTAGTAATCAGGGAACTCTGCGCGGTTAGGCAGATCCTGAAACATGGCCGATAGATCACGGCTAAACGCGGGAAATGTCAGCGTCCTTCTTCGTATTTCCCTTTCCATTCCATCGTCACTTCGACCATAACCCTCACCTTCCATCACGAGCCGAGTAGACCTTCTCGAGCATGTCTCTGCAAGCGCGCCATTGAGGCTCGAACAGGCCCTTGCCCTTCTTGCCGGGCCATTGTTGCGGCAAAGCGGGATGGAACGCAGGTCGGTACGGCTGCGCCGAAGACGATGCCGCCGATGACGGGTGTGCGCCGTACCCACTGTACATGTTGGCGAGAGTCGAAGCGCCGACAAGCGAGTTTCGTATCGTGCGAGCTCGATGCAGACCTTGGCCAGATGCGCTTGACTGGCACACGCAGCGGACAAGCGAGGGGGAAACAAGGACGGGTCGCGTCTGCAACTGTGTGTGATGGTTGTTTACGTCACGTGACCTGGGGGTGCCTGCCGCTCCAGCCCCGACTACCGGTCGGTCCTGACAACGAGCAGCAGCACTCTATCGCAAGTACCGCCGGCATCTGCATACTCTCTCATCTTCTGGCTGTGCGTGTTCCCGCTTGTCTGCCCCGGAGATCTTAATCTCGCTGTTGAATCACGACCACCCTCAGCGATGCTCGACCACGTCTCCATTTCCCACCAGAGTAAGCAGAACCAGCAATGCCAGCAGCTGCAATGCCGCAAGAGATCAGACTGACACCTGCAGGCGGCCTGATCCTGTGGTCGCGGTCTTTCACCCCCACATTCCAGACTCTTGCCGCCTCTAGCGCCTCGCCCATCAATGCTCTCGTGAAGGAGGCGTTCATTGAGAACAAGACCAGAGGCGAGGATGACGGGTTCGAGAAGGACGGGTACAACGTCCGGTGGACGATGGAGAACGGACTTGGCCTGGTCTTCGTCGTATGTGCAATGATCTGCTCTTGACGGATGCTCTGGCTCATCCGGGCTCAGGTGGTCTTCCCGGCTCTCCTGCCCTTGACATATATTCCGGCATTACTCACCCGGACGAAGCAGCTGTTCCTGTCGCTGTTCCAGCCATACCTGCAGAGCCTGGTCGACTCGCTCGCGGCGGGCAACAATGTCCTGACGGATGCTTCAGCCACGGCGATGGGAGTCCTGCGTCAGAAACTCGACGAAGAGAGATGGGACAAGATCTTCGACCGATGCTTGCGGTCGTGCGAGGAGTCGGATAGCAAGAAGGCGCTGCGCACCCCTGTGTCGCTTCAGAAGCAGGCGCAGCTGACCGCCGCGTCCGGTGCTTCGAGTAGGTGACTAGTTACTCTGCCTCAGAGCCCCGCTGACAAGCTAGCTCCCGGCCTGTCGGACGACAGCACTGGCGCGCTGTCTGCAGAGGAGATTGCAAAGAACGTCCAGGCTCTAAAGACAAGGATGAAGGGCGGTCGAGGCAAAGTCGGCAAGGGGCTCACGCCATCGCCTTCACCATCGCGCAAGGCGTCCTCGAACGCCACTGCCAAGCTCATGCGTAAATGGAACGACTCGTCTGTCAGCGCGGAGGACATGGCTGCCCTGGACTACTCGAGCCCTGCACCCGCGGACGCGGACCAGGCAGGCTCGAGTACGCCTGTCGACGTCGAGGCGTTGGTGTCAAACGACGCACTCGGGACGCGGACCAAGAATGGGGCGTACGAGGTTGCCGACTGGGATTTCAGGCGGGGAGGCGCGTCGGCAGGCCAGGCAGATGATCTGCCCACGGAGGAGGAAATCTTGTCGAGGGGTACAGGCCGGTTGGCGATCAACAAGGACGGCGACAAGCGCGATGCCGGGGCGGCATCTGCGGCAGAACCGACGTCGACTCGTTGGGGAAACATGTTCTCACGCCTTACCGGCTCCAAGGTTCTCACCCAGGAAGACCTGAAACCGGTGCTTGCCGAGATGGAGAAACACCTGATGGACAAGAATGTGGCGAAGGATATCGCGGAGAAGCTGTGCGAGAGCGTAGGCGCTGCTCTCGTGGGCAAGAAACTAGGCGGTCTGACCAGTAAGTATCACGACATCCGCATGGGTCAGCTCGTCTGACGATATAGGCGTCAAGGCCGAGGTGCAGAACGCGCTGTCGACATCGCTCACTCGCGTACTCACGCCGAAAACTTCAACCGATATTCTGCTTGAGATCCAGCGGAAGCGTTCGGCTCCGTCGTCTTTATCATCCCCGGACGCCCCGCCCGACCCGTACGCTCTGACATTTGTCGGCGTCAACGGTGTCGGCAAATCGACCAACCTGTCCAAAGTGTGCTTTTGGCTTTTGCAGAACGGCCTGCGAGTACTCATCGCTGCATGCGATACCTTCCGCAGCGGAGCTGTGGAGCAGCTGCGCGTGCATGTGCGAAACCTGGGTGCGCTTGGCGAAGAGATGGGCATGGGTATCGAGGCTGGCGGGCAAGGCAAGAGGAAGATTGAGCTGTTCGAGCGAGGGTACGGCAAGGATGCCGCGGGTATCGCCAAGGACGCCATTGCCTACGGCGAGTCGACTGTTTGTCGGTGGGGCTCGAGCTGAATTGCCGCAGCTAAGGAGAATCGTTTCGACGTAGTGCTCATCGATACGGCAGGGCGGATGCAGGACAACGAGCCGCTCATGCGAGCTCTTGCCAAGGTGTGTAGCAAGTTGGCCATGTCTTCAGATCCGCGCTGATCGAGCCAGCTTGTGACGGTCAACAACCCGGACAAGATCATCTTTGTCGGCGAGGCACTTGTCGGTAACGAGGCCGTCGACCAGCTCACTAAGTTCGACCGAGCATTGAAGGACTTCTCCGCAAGCGGCGTTGGCGGAGCGGCCCGCAAACGCGGTATCGACGGTATCATCTTGACCAAGTTTGACACAATCGTACGTCTCCCCATTCGTTCTCCGCGGCGCTGTGCTGACTTCTTGGGCAGGACGACAAGGTCGGCGCAGCTTTATCCATGACATATGTCACGGGCCAGCCGATCCTGTTTGTGGGTTGCGGCCAGACATACACCGATCTCAGGCATTTGAGGGTCAATCACATTGTACAAGCGCTTCTGAGCAACTGATCGCACGCTGTATCACCAGGTATATCTTACAACACTATCTTTCCATGCATTATACTCGTCAAGATCGTCGTCAAACTCTCTACATCATTCTCTACATCATGATTCGTGCCTCGAGCGCGGCCCCCTTCTTCGCGGCCAGACCCGCCTTCTGCAGCCTGATGACTCGCAACCACGCCTCAGCCTCGACCAGCTCGCTCTTGGCGCCGCGCTCGACTTCGGCCCAGATTTTGCTGGCGTTCGCCACCTTGGCCTGCCTCGACAGCTCGGCGACTTGTCGCTCGGCGCGAACAGCGCGGTCGACAGCCGCGTCCCGCTCTCTGCGCAGCTGGGCAAGCTGCTTCTCCATCCCTGCCGCGACGAGAGTAGTGTGTATAGGTTTCAAGGGGGAAGCAGGCGATGTGCTGTCCGACAGGTCGGACGAGAAACTGAGCTCGGTATCCTTGATCATACCGCGTTGGCTCGATTCTAACAAGTGAGCGCGCGATGCCGCAGCGAGCAGCTGAGGCAGTGCAGGGGTGTCGGGAACCGTTCGGTTCGCTCGGTTCACCGCCGGCGTTCTCGCGGGCGCGGGAGTCAACAGACCCGCGTCGTTCGATGGAGACGTCCGAAGAGGGGCCTGCTGCGGTCGGAGTCGAGACCCTGGGGCTCTCGGCTGCGAAGGAACACGGGGCGACGCTGATGTACATCAGCGACACTTGCGAGAAACATGCTCGCCTTGGCTCACGTTGAAAGCTGACTTGCTTAGCGGGACTGACGCCAGGCTTGTCAGGCTCATGCCGGGACGCTTGGGACGCGGGTGTCGCTTTGAGAGCAGTCAGAGGTCCAGATCTGAGTTTCTGGGTCGATACCGCCCGCCGAACGACCGGCACGCCGAACGGTGATCCCGCTAAAGGGACTGCTTCTCTCGACAGCGGGGACGGTCGGGTCGCATGGGACACGGCGCGTCGAGGCGGCGCAAGGCTCTGCAAGGGCCTTTCGGGGATGGTAGTCTCGATGAGAGGCGACGGCGTCGTAGAAGAGGTCTGAGCGGCGGTACCAGCTGATCTCAAGCCCAAGACAGATGATTGCCGAGTGATCGCTGCGGACAGAGATCGTTTCGGCCCGGTTGCAGTCGCGGGTGGACCAGCGACGGCTTTGGCGTTCCCGGTCTGTTGCTGGTGCAAGGGTGAAGGCACTCGGGATTTCGATGACAGCACGGCTGCAGAAGCGATCCTGCGGACGACTCGCTCGGGCTGCAGTCCGGCAGGTTTGGCGCCATTGGGAGGCACCTGCGAGGATCGCGTCGATGGCGTAGGCTGCGCCGCCGACACTGAGCGCTCTGTTGGCAGCCCACGAGGCGCCTTTGCACTGATCAGAAGATTCGCGCTTGATTGGCGTGGCAGAAGCACTGTGGTCTGAGAGGGAGGAGCAATGGACCTTTGGCGAAGGTCGCCATTGGATGGTTGAGGTCTTAGCGGTCGCTTCGCTGTGCTGGCTGTGGAAGACGTCGGTACTGCTGAGGCGGCTAGTGCTAGACCTCTAAGATTTCGAGTGGACGACTGATGTCGCATCTGGCCACCAGCGATAGGTGCTTGTTTTGACTCTGTCTGCTTTGTCAACCCCTCCCGGCCCTGCGGCCTTCCAGCAGCGAGCTGGCTCATGGACGCCACGGTACGCAGACCGGTCGCTGGCCGAGGTGCTCTCGGAAGTCGCGAGGGCTGCTGCTCGGCCATGATGGCCCTCCGCGTCGAATGAAGATCAACAACATGGTTGGACTGAGATCTGAATGCATGATACCCTTGGATTGAGTAGAACGATGTGCCAACCTGACAAGCATACGCCCAGCTTTAGCCGCGGATGGCGATCGACACGCCAACACACACGCCTCGGGGGTCGGGGGTTGTGTGAAATTACGTGATGGTATGCCTCCGCGGCGTGCCTGGACTGAATCGCTTGGCCGGTGCTAAGTCGGACAGAGCGTGCGACGATACCTTGCGGTGCTTTGCGGACCTGCTTCTCCCGCACAAACGCGACCCGCACATTCACCACCATTGTACTTCCTTCTCACTCTTTCGCGTTTTCCCTCGCACCCACTCTCGCCCAGCGCGCCATTTGACGCTGCTCCTTGTGTATTCTCTTCACACGGTCGCTGGCGACTGCATCATCGTTGGGCGCATTCCGGCTAAGGCGCGGGAACTGTTCAGGTCAGCCCGAGAATAAATCCCACCACGGGCTCTTTCGCGTTTTCCGCTCGTGCTACGACATCGCCCCAGTCGTTCCTTTGCTCTCTCGTTTCGCGTGAGCGGAGCGGGAAGTGAACCCCAGACGCGAGCCGGCTTGTGCATTCGCATTTCTATCAACCCCGGACACGCTCGGCACGGTGGTGTGGGCGTGAGATAACGTTTCTCACCAAATTCACGAATCGGCTGCACACGAGACCGCCAGCCAGGGAAGCATGCCTCGGTGGACTAGGGTATAAGGTGTTGCTTCCTGACCCCGGTCCACACGTCCCCCGCCTTCGCACTCGTATATTTGCGACAGCAAGCAAGCATGGCGCCAGCATCGTCCGTGCCGGCGGCACTCGTGTCGTACCTCTCCGGACCACAAACCTCGACGCCCGAAGCGATTGATGCGCTGGAAGAGTACATTCTACACAGACGAACCAAAGGCGACACACTCTTTGACGTGTCTGTCGGCCTGGCGGAGCTGGAAGACCGGGTGAGTCTTCGAATATTAGCTGCTGCGGGGAACCGCTTGCCCAGCCGCCGAGTTTGCCAAGACCCGCCCATCGGGGGTTTCACCCAGAACGGTGCTGATCACCCGGAATAGACCCCACCGTATCTCGCCAAGGCATTTGATCGCGCACGATATGTGACCAACGTGCCGCAGCCATCAGACCTCAGCCCACCTACGGGCCCTTTCCCGCTCGCGCGGTCCGCCAACCCCGTCACGATCCTGCACCATCTGCTGGGGTACCCGACCCCGACTATCGAGCACTCGCGCGAAGTCATTCTCGAATTTGCTCTCGGGCGCGAGATCAAGCTGAAAGACAAAAAGCCCGGCCGCGGCGGAAAGGGCACGCTCGGCCGCGACGGCTTCGAGGAGATTGGCCGGAAGCTCGGCGAGGTCGAGGAAGGGCTTCGCGGCGGTGCCGCGGCGGTCATCAGCCCAGGAGGCGCAGGCGAGCTGTCCAGCCCTGGCGGAGCTCTGCGGTCTCCCACGTCCGGATCGTTCGCCGTCAACGTCAAGGACCTAGATGAGAATCGCAAGATCGGCCTGGCGCTCATCCTCTCGCTGAGGATGTCGCTGTCGTACTTCTCGCTGCTCGAGTTGGCAGACCAGTTACTCGTCCTCAGTGTTGATGTTGCGGAGCGGACCATCCTGCAGCACATCAGGCGCAGAGTAGCTGGTGAGGGCAGGTACGGAGTGGGCAAAGAGCTGGAATACGTCGAGGCTGTGGTGGGTCCGGTAACAGGTCAATACTAGGTCGTGAGCTGACTTCGCTGCAGGTCCTGCCCCGCCGGCCAGCACTCAAGCCTGCGTTCCGGTCCGCCAAGGACAGAGCCTCGCTGCCTCAGCAACCATACTACCCGATCTCTCTTCCCGCGCCGTCTAAGTCTGGGTGCATCAAGCTGATCAACTCATTCGCCAAAGACCTCGATGCTCGTGGTCCTGCTGGCCTCGCGTCATACATGGCTTCGAATGCTGCCCCGCTCAGCCCACCGCCCGCAAGCCATCAAGATAAGGGATACTTCTCGCGCCGCCAAGTCGGCAGTCCCATCACCCCTGTGACCCCGCTGGCCAACGGCCACAGCCCAAGAACCGGTCCGCTTATGTCGCCAGTCGGCGCCAGTTCGTCAGCACGCAATTCTGCTCCTGCGACTCTACCGCCAGACACAAACCCACTGGCGAACTACACAACGGAGCTGATCTCCGAATTTGTGACGCGCGAAAAGCGCGAGGCGATGCTCAAGGTGAAATGGGCCAAGTCGGGCCGAGATCAGCTCTCCAAGGAACTCGGTGAGATCGAATCGTCCGTCTGCATGTCCGGCAAGCAAGCGTCGCCGCTCGCTCCCGTTCTCCTGCCGGTTTTCCTGCTCATTCGCCGTACATTCCACCTACCCCGCTCACCCCTACCGACCAACATCACCGACCCATACTTCGACATCCTGCCCGCTCCGCCGGACCCGGACGAGGTCCCTTTCCGTGAACCAAGCGTACAGACAACGACGGCCACGCTGTACGTCAACCCGCGCCTCGACGATGACAGGGCGATGCAGGTCGTGGAGGAGCTGGTGGAACATGAGAAGGAGAAGGTGCTTGCAGAAGACGGCACACAAGACGAGATGGTCCGATGGGTGTCCGGCCTGATTGACGCAGTGCAGAAAAGAGTAAGTCGGAAGATTCGTACGGAGTGGGCGCGCTGACTCGGACCAGTTCCCGGACGGATCGTACGAGGACGTCTTTGCTGCGACCAAGTCGAACTTGACGTCCACCTCGCCCCGAGAAGCCAATGCGCCAGCTTCGCAGACCGACATGCCGAGGCAGGTCGACGACCGCCCTCGGCCTCAGCGACAGGGAACTGGGCATCGCCGAGCAGTGTCCAACGCTGCTCCGCTCAGGTCAAGCCCGCCACTGGACGCTGGCGAATTTTCCGCACTAGTGCCGCCGCCTTCCCTCGCACGGACGTCGTCACATACCCGTTCGGCAAGCATGCCCACTCGCAAGCCGACTTTCGACGAGGACGACGACCGCGCAGAGAGCGATACGAGCAGTAGCGCCGACTCTGCGGAGTTGGCGAGCAATGTCGTGCTTCAGAGACCTATCCTCGCGCCCCTGGCCACTGCACAAGCACACATGGTTCCCTCATCGTCAAGGCCATCATCAACGGCGCTGCCTATCCCAGCGAGACTCCCTCAACCACAGGCAGAGGCATCGGAGAGCCAACAGGCTTTACCTCGATCACATTCGAGCATGCTCAGTCCGGGCGAAAGCCTACGCAGCGCGAGTGGCAGCGGCGGATGGTGGGACATCGTGTCTGCGATTGAGCCGGAAGAAGGCGCCCAGGCGCCTTGGGGCGAGGCACCAAGTGGCTCCAATGGTGATCGGGCATCCAGCGTATCAAGGAGTCCAGAACGCCTTCCTCTTCCTCCAGGAGCGGAGCCCACCTCCATGTCGCAGCGCATGACCCCGCCGTACGATGGCTTCGCCCGCCTAGACTTTTCTTCTCCTCCCCGGTCACCTCCCTCGCCGTCTCGCGGATCGGCCTACGTCCCAAACACCGCGGACTACCCCTTCAGTACGGCTACTCTCGCCGCCGCTCTTGAGCGGCCGTCACAGTCGCCTGCATCGTTCGGAACTCGGATCATGTCCGCTTCCACGCCGACACGAACGCCCGTGGCGCATTCGCCCGCACGCACGCCGCTGGCGACATCACCTGCTAGGCGGACGACGTCCCTGAACGCCGGCGCGCTTTTAAACGGTTCACGGCCGCCAACTCAGGATCCATTGCCGCCTGTGCCGCCCATTCCGGCGATGCTGTTCCAGCGGCAGGACAGCTCAGAGCGGCTGCCTAGTTTGGGCGCTCCGGTAGCGGCGCCCGCCTCGGACCCGCCAGCGAATACTGTCCAGCGATCGGAGGGTCTGGATGAGGGGGAGGCGATCGGTCTCGCCATGACCCGCGGGTCCGAGCGCCCGCGCCCGCCACCTGTTCCGACAACGATTCACCGCCCTTCGTTTCCCAGCCCGTCCACCGAGCCACGGTCGAGCAAGACGCCGGCAGTGGCAGAGACGTCGGGCGGGGTCGTCCCGCCCTCTTTCCCTCAATCGGCACCGCTCACTTCGTCGCCCAGCGCCCCTGGCGCATATGGCAGACACACCATGTTCTCGTCATCGCCCTCGGCACATGGCAGCCCGTCGGCGATGGCTTCCAGCCACGAGCAGCACCATTCGACTAGTCGGGGCCATGGCGGCACGAACGGATCGCCTCCCTCGGCTACCGCCAATGTCATCCAGATGGTCCCGGTTGCGTCACCGCCAGGCCAGCCGCAGCCGACCAAGTCGAAGCTCTTCACGCGGTCCAAGTCGTTTGCGAGCAAAGCCATGGGCAAGAGCAGCAGTGCCGGCGCGCACGCGCCGGGCGGCGTGTTCTCAGCGTCGGACAGCAGCTCGGCAAGGCCAGGCAAGTGGGACAGGAGCATGGTCGCGGACATCATGGGCCCTTCGGCCGCGGAGCGGCGCAACCTCGCGTCGCACCATTAGCGCATGCCCGCAGGAAAGGGCATTATGTATCGCTTATAGACACACGACAAATGACGACCCGTAACTATGTAACTCGTTGGAGATGACTATGGTCGGCCGACAGGATGAAACAGCATGCCATGCCGAGAAGGCGTTCCTGGCGGAGAGCGGATGTCTTGGTATTCGCCAGTCGGGTTGCAACCCATCCAGGCGCTGTGCTGTCTCGCTCCTCAAATCGTCATTGTGAATCGTCGTGAAACGTCTTGAACAGCCAACATGAACTTCACGACCGGGGCGGACCCGTCCGAGCTACTCTCGCTCAACACGATCCGAAATCAGCTCATCCGACTGGAGGACACCATCATTTTCCGTACGTCTCGAGAAGAGCCTATAGGATGGGGATACTGCTTACCTCCTTACGTGCAGTACTCATTGAGCGGGCTCAGTTCGCGGTGAATCCCAAGATCTACGAGCCGGGGGCGTTCAAGGCCGAGATCGGGTACGAGGGCAGCTGGGTAGAGTGGTTTTTGTTCGAGACCGAGTCGTTCCATGGTGAGCGGTCTCTGCTTGTCTCGCCGGATTCTGCTAACATCTACCTTAGCCAAAGCACGGCGGTACACGAGGTGTGCAGATAAACCAAGGTTTTGGCGGCCCATGCTGACCATGATACAGCCCGGACGAGCACCCGTTCACTCCGCTAGAGCGCCTGCCGCAGCCGGTGATCACGCCGCAGACGTACCCGTCTTTGCTGTACCGGCCCGCGGCATCGCACCCGTCCGTCAATGTCAACAAGCGGATATACAAGTTCTACGTGGACGAGATTGTGCCGGGTATCTGCCCCGGGGGGTCCAAGCGGTCCCAGCGGCTGCAGCAGTCGGCTGGGGGTGAGCCGGCCGACGACGGCAACTACGGCAGTGCAGCCACGCGAGACATCGAGGTTCTCCAGGCGCTGAGCCGCCGTATCCATTTCGGTACACCCCTTCGCCAGTCTATGAGGAGTTTTGCACTGATGCGCGATAGGGATGTTCGTGTCGGAGAGCAAGTTCCGGTCGGCGCCTGCCGACTTCATCCCTCACATCCAGGCGTCGCCGCCGAACACGGAAGCGCTCGCCGCGCTTATCACCAAGCCCGAGGTGGAAGCCAAGCTCCTCGTGCGGCTCAAGAACAAGGCTAGGGTGTACGGTGGCGAAATGGACGCAGACGGCCGCGTTGTCGCGGACTCGACGGTCAAGCAGGGCGCAGGCAAGATTGACATTGAGGAGGTGGTGGCCATGTACCGCGACTACGTCATCCCCCTCACCAAGGATGTCGAGGTGGGTCAAGGCTCGTCAAGAGATGGAGTAGAGCTGACGCAGTGCAGGTCGACTACCTCATCCACCGCCTGGACGGTGTATCGCAGGAGGACATTGACAGATGGATGAAGGAGAACAAGTATTAGAGCGACCCTTAGACATTTTGATGGAGATCTATCCCATGCGCAGTATGGTCTATCGGTACAATGGTAATCCTGCCTTGATGTCTAAATGTCGTCCGCGATAGACAGCTGGACCTTCTCCCCAGGCTTGAACGGTGGCAGGCCGAGGTATGGGCAGCTTGAGCAGCGGAAGGCGTCGCCGAGGTAACAGCTTCCGCACGAGCTCGTCTTCTTTGCCTCTGCGCGCTTCTCGACGGGCCAGACGCCCTCGGTGCCCGAAGTCGCTGTGCGGATGTTATCCGGGATATCGTCGTCGCCCTCGAGGAAGAACCGCTGGGCCTCCTTGATTGCCGCCTGGGACTTCTGCTCCTCCTCGTCTTCGAGCTCTTTCAGGCCGCACGTGCAGTCCTTGCACGCCCTCCGGCGCTTGACGGGCTTTCCCTCCTCAGACGGAAACACACACACCGGCCGCGCGCGGTCCTCTGGCGTGAGGAGCGACTTGCCTCCGTCTGGCAGCAGCGGCGAATCGAGCGCCCAGATCGCTGCCTTTTGCGCACGGGACGTGCCCTTCCGGAGGTTCAGCGGCCGCGCAGCCACAGCCGCTGCGGGGGCCGGTGCCGCCTCAGATGGTACCGTCGGCGCCGAAGACGAGGACGACGATGGCGAAGTGTACGCGACGACGTTGGCGCTGGGCGTGGGAAGGACGGGAGAGAAGTTGGCACTGGCGAGCGCGGCGTGCAGATCCTTCAGGCTTGGCTCAGACGTCGAAATCGGCAGGTGGATGAACAGCTGCGTCGATGGCGGAATGACCGGCAAAAGGGCGGATGGGAGCGGCAAGGGCAAGACCAGGTGCATCGTCAGCGGTGGGGCGGGAAGCGATGTCGCTACACTCGTCAGCACAACGAACCTCCTAATTTGAGCAGAAGACATACCGTTGTCAAGAACCCGGTCAACCATTTCACCCTGAACCTTGCTTCCTGGAACGGCGGTCGACTTGAGCTGGGTGAGTACCTGCTGGTACTCCTCGGCGCGCTGCATCGAGCCGAGCACGACCTGCGCAGCTGGCGCAGATGATGAGCCGGACATGGTGCGCGGATAGACTGTTCTGTCTCTTGACGATCGATCTGTAGACTGGGATCAAGCGGCTCCCGATGATGATGCTGAGGAGGTGCGAGGAAGCAGCTGCAGAAGCTAGGTTTGTGCGAATGGGCGAAGATCGATTGGACAAGTCGGCTGAACCACAAAAGATGACCAAGAAGCTGTCTCAAGGTTCTGAAGAATTACGTGATCGGCCGATCTTGAGGTTACACCGTGGGAGAGCAATCAGGGCACACCCCGGGGACTTGTCGGGTAAACTACCTGATGACCTGTGTGGCAAGTAGCCGAAACCCGACATGGTCGGAAGTTCGGCTTCTTGCCCGGCACGAGTCTGTACGCCATTCTTGCGCGAGATGGTGCGGGGGATGAATACGGCGGAGCTCGTTGGCGGAGCTCCTCCACCTTTGTGGGGCAGAGCACATCCGAGGAGTTGCCGATCTGCTCGGGCCTCTGACCCCTCACTCAGGCGTATATAGCTCAGGCCCGCAAGCGCGGAATTGTCCTCCCCGCTCCTGTGCATACAAACGAATACAGGTTCAGTCACCCGCCCTGAGACTTCTGCTTCGCGTCCGATACTACTCCTACTACACACGCCTGCGCAGACTCGCACACCATGTCAGCAGCGACGCAACCCATGCCCGCTCTCCGGCGCCCGTCGCCGTACTCCTCAGCCAGCAGTGACGGCGGTCACTCGGCATCTTCCTCCCGCTCAAACTCATTCGAAGGCGCACGGTCGCCGACAGGGCGGTACGGCCAGTCAACACCAGCGATGCACCCTTGCCCGCACACGAGCGAGCTCGTCAAGCAGCTGTACAAGGCGTACCGGGGCACCCGGCAATAGCGCTCTGTCCCGACTTCGAATAACTTCACCGGCATTTCGCGGCATCCACCCGCACCATCTGTATATCCCGACATCTCACGCGTCTAGTCCCCATGTTCTCGCTCGCCATCATAATCGGGCTTCTCCGACCAGCACCTCGGGCCCGAAATCATGGACGTTCCTGTAACTTACCACTTCTTGTACACCTCTTGTAGCCTGTGATAATTGTACTTTGTATTTTGCCGTGTCCGTCCATGTACATGTGTATGATCGCCGTTCGGTTCTCACGCTCGAAGAAGTCACGAGAACCGATGTCAATACCCCGCTACTTCCGAGCCAAGACATGCTTGGACTGGAGCCCCGCCGCGGGATTGTCAAGAAACGAAACATGAAACGCTTAAACGAGGGAATTGCCCCCGGTCGTTCAGCACACGTCGCAACCTACGACTAGTCCTTCACACTGATCTCCGCGTGTGCTCGTGCGCGGACGTGTCCGCTCGCTCAGACTCCGTCGATAATGCTTGCCAAGACCATTCGCCCCGGCCCCCGCGGTCATCACGGTCAGGACACTCACTTCACGAGCTCATCACTCAACCTGTAACACAGGCGGACGCGATGCTGACGCCACGACTGCTGGGCAAGCGTATCACATGCAGCGCTCGAGCCCCGTCGCCTGAGCGAATGTTGACCGAGGCTGGAGCCTGTCGCTTCGCTCGTCTCTGGCGAGCTTATCAGCCTTGACACACACAAAAGCGCCACCACGACCACTTGTCTGTTGCACCTGGGTCGACAGCGCCCAGTAGCAGACTCTTCAGGCACCCGCCCAATAAGGACACGGACGAGGGTTCTTCATGCTGTCCAGCGCGGCCGGGACTAGGCGCCCGCGGCGCTCTCGGATGACGCGTCGTTTTGAGGCTCTTGCCCCGGGGTGCTGCGGGCCCAAACACAGATCTGCAATGCCGCGCCCCCTTCACGGACGATGCCAACCCCTCGTCGCTGTCGACTGACAAATTCGAATGCCCATCTCACCTTGTTGTCATTCATTGACAGCTCGCCTCGGACGTCAACACCGTTGCATCCCGAAAGGATTGCGCTAGATCGACGCGGCGCCGAGCCGAGACATCCGTCGACGATCACCTCGGCTTTCGAGATTGATTACCACCCACCCATCCCGTCCCGACGAGCCGCGCACCACCTGGTCCCTTTCGCTCGGACCAAAGGCTGGCTTTGATTCCCGCGCGAGCCCAGCCAGGCAGGAAGCAATCGTCCTCGTGGGCACCTTTGAAGGACGACTCCCACGGTCAGTGCCGCTCCCTCTTCGCCCGAAGATACCTCCTCCATTTCATCGGGGCTCGGTGTTCCTCGCTTCCTAGCTATCAGCGGCCAATCAAGCGTTGAGCACTGACACGATGCAGTTTCCCGTGCCAGGCGGGTCTGACCGAGCTACGCGCCAAGGATCGGGGGTACTGCCCTGCCTCGGGCACACACACCTATCCACACACACACTCGTCCCCTTTGCGGCGCCGCGTGCCCCCGACGCTTTTGGCGGGCCCATCCCCGCCACCCGTCCTCGGCAATTTCTTGCCTGTCCGCATCCAGTCGAATCACCTGCTGGAAGCAGCAATAAAGCGGCCTAGTCACCGCGAACGCACGGCTGCAGCAGACACTCGTGCTTGGTCACGGACCGGTCGACGACTCCGTCGCTCATCAACACCACCGCGCGCGCATAGACAAACGGACGGCCGCACCGCGCCGCGTCGACGGCCCGTGTTCGCGAAACAGCACCAACGCGGCCATCTCACACGGGTACCAGGTTGGAGCAGCCCGTCTATCGGGTTGACGGTTCGCCTTGTTGACGCTACTGGCCAGAGAGGTCCGCCCTCGCCCGCGAGCTGCCGCCGACACCTAAATACCGTGCGCCTGCGCTCGCATCCCTCAACATCTCACCGCCAGCCTACTTCCACTTCAGCATCTCGTTTCATCAGAAACTGGTGATCTTCTTCAAGAAGTTGAGCCTGTGAGTACAGTTGAGACATTCCACGGAAGCGGGGTGGTGTTGTGACCGGCCACCCCCGAACCTTGGGCAGGAAGCCGCCTTTCACGGCGTACCTTTCTCACCCCGGCGCGTCCTTCCCACCACCTTCCTTCCTTGATCTTTCTTGGTGGACTCTGTCATGCACTCGGTGAACATGGCTGACATTGCTTCTCTCGCTCATCTATACCGATACCTCGCTATCGTTACTGCTCGCCGCCGGATCCACGATGCGCTCTCCCTCTCCCCCGTCTCGCCATCACTACCTCCTCGCCACGTCAATGCCCCTTGAACGGCATTCCATCGACTCCTTCCACTGCCTTCCTTCCTCGACTTTGCGACGTGCCGCATGCGTCAATGCTGCTCGCCGTCTCGCTGATCCCATCTTACAACGATGCTCATCGCCACGACCCGCCTGCTCGCTCCGCATGTCGCTTCATCACTCATCGCCACCTCCTTGAACGGACCGCGCTCGCCGCCTGTCTTGCTGCGCTCTCAAACTTCTCCTTTGTCCTCCACAGCCTTTGACAACGGTCCAGTCAGCAATACTACCCCCTGACCCACTCGACGTCAAGCGAAACGCCCGAGGAGACTCTGACGCACGAGGTGAGCCTCTCGGCCATGCCACACCCCGAGAACCCCCTCCCTTGCCCTTCGTCGCCCCGCCGAGCGCTCTTCGCCGCCGCATGCGTTGCGCAGCACCGCTGCCTCCTGCGTTTGAAGGAGGTGGCCGTGCGCCTTTGGGATTGCCGGAGATGGGTGCCGTGGCGCCTAGCTCACTGGCTCTGCTCAGCACGCCGCGAGGCGGGGCGGCGCGGCGCAGCTCTAGCGCAGCTTTGCGAAACTAGTCGAGAGAGCATTAGAGCTGACGCCTTGTCAGGCGAGAGACCTCAGACCACCGGACATCCGCCCTCGACAAGCCGACGACCCAGGCGCTCAGCTGCATTTAACGGGACGACCGGACCCCATCGTCCCCCTTTTTCTCTTGCCCAAGAGACCTTGACCTGCTCACTGCAAACCTTTGCAGAGATCATCAAGTTCTCCTTTTAGCAGAGCAACGGAAGTCCTTGCACGAGTCACTCGTCACTGGGACTCATTGCTCGAGACCACCACCACCTCGGCACCACTTGGCCACCTCAGCACGCAGCGCCGCGCCGCCCACCGGTGACACCGCTCGCCACCCGCCTTCCACCGTCGACCCCTTTGCCATGTCGACACTCCACCTGACGCCTTCCTACGAGGCCGTCCGGCCCCAGTCCCACCAGGGCCTTCACTCCTCCCCGCACGAGTCGCCGCGGCTCCCCCGCCCGGCGTCCCAGTCATCGATGCACCTGTCGGCCTCGTACACTCCGACGATCCAGCACAGCGACCTTGTCGGTGGCGACCAGACCCCACTCACGGCCTACACTGGCACGCCGCACCAGCAGGCCTACTCCCGCGGTGGCCAGCCTATGCCTCTCTCGCTCCCCTTCCCCAACAACCAGGGATACAATGGGCTTGCGTACCCCAACACCGCGCCGCCCATGTCGTTCTTCCAGACTCCCTCGACCCCCATGTTCGACCCCCGCACGAGTCAGCCCATGATTCGACAGGTGTCCAACGCACACTCGATCGGCTCAGCGGCAGACCACCTCGCCACGTCCAAGTACATGGTCTCACCCCAGGTCGACCAGCACCAGATGCACGGCCCGCCCAGCACTGGCCACCTCACGTCGTTCAACCCTCTGACCGACTCGGCGCCCAGCTTCACCTTCAACGGGACGGACGGCGAGGAGCGCCACATTGACCCTTCGGTCTTCAACAACAGCAGCAACTCTGCCACGTACTCGATGTCGCGCTCGACGTCGGGCGCGTCCGACACGGCCGGCGACTCGGCTCGTCTGCTCACCCCGCACTATGACTACCGCCCGGACTTGTATGACCAGCACCAGCAGCACCAGCAGCAGGACCCGCGCAAGTCGCCGAACGGCGCCAAGATGTACGGCCTCGGGTACCCGGGCGGCTTCGACGGCTACGCCTTCAACTCGCTCGCGCCGCACCCCCAGCCCGAACAGGTGTACATGGCCCGCACGGTCTCGGGCGACCACTACGCCATGTCGGCAGACAGGTCGGACATCAAGCCAGGGCTCCCGGAGACGGAGTATGAGCGCGAAAGGCAAGCGCAAATTATGAACAACCGCAAGATCATGGAGGAGATGGGTCTTGGCCGTGCCTCGGTATGTTCCCAGCTCCGCTTGTTAAGTTCAATGACTGACCGGCAGTTCTCTCGTCCGAGGTCGACGAGCAACCTGAACGGCAGCCGGAGCCGTAAGGCATCAACCCCTCAGCGCCGTCGCCTGAACGACGAGCACCCCTCGCGGTCGTCGAACCGAATCGCCTCCATGCGCAGGTCTGTCTCGTACGCTGGCCTCGACGACGGCAACATGTCTGACCAGTCCGACGGGTCTGACCAGTACGACTCGGACGGCGACCCGCAGGACTATGAGGAAGACGGCGACTTCCACATGAATAAGCGCAGCCGTGGCGGTGCCCGCAAGCGCAGCTATGGCCGACAGCAGCCGTACGCCTCGTCCGGCATGATGAAGTCTTCGGGGCGAGGGACCAAGATCGAGCTCTCGCTGTACGGCCTGCTTCAGGTGTACCCCGAGATCCCGCACCTGTTCCCGCTCTTCTACTACACGCTGAACAACGACCTGACCATCAACTCGGACTCGGTCCCGCTCATCGGCTCGATCCCGTCCACGCACACGCCGCTGCAGAAGGCCGACGCCCTCCAGGGCTTTTTCCACCGCGCTCGCAGGGTCCTCGCCCAGCTCGACGCCTTCACGACTCGCTGCGACAGGAAATACGAGGGTCCCGAGGAGCGATGGCCCGAGCTCGACTATCACACCAGGATCGCCGTTCGTGATGTCCGACGCAAGGTCGTCGAGCGCTGCGAGAACTACAAGTACACCCGCCGAGACTTGCTTGACAAGTGAGTCCGCTCAGATACCCCATTATTTACACTGGCTGACCACGTAGGGTCGTCGGCAAGAACAAGTGGCAGCCGATCGAGATGGGTCTGATCGAGTGGAAGGCCGGCGGACCAGGCGACCCGGCCAACGACCTGTCCAACGTGACGCTCACGCTTCCGACCCCTCCGCCGGGCGCATACATCATGCAGCAGCAGCAGCAGCAACAGCCGCCGATGTACCAGCACTCGGCTCAGCGACAGCAGCTCGCTGGTCTCGGCAGGTCAGGCAACTTCCCTTCGCGACAAATCCGCCCGATGCCCTCGCGCTCGCGTCTCGCGTCGTCGACGATGGTGCCTCGCAACGTCAGCATCACGATGGGCGAGCCGGACGCGTTCGCGCAGAACCAGCAGCACGGCGCCATGCTCATGTCTGCCCCGCCTCAGTCCCAGACCTACGGCAACTACGGCGACGCCCACTCATCGCTGTCGCCCATGGCTCCTGCCATGTACGGCGAGGACCAGGTGCCGATGTCGGTGCAGCTCAACGGATCCGCCTTGGGCACCGCGACGCCAGCGGCCCCGCACTCCGCCCCGCCGCTCGACGGGTCGACACACGGCGCCGGCATGACCATGGCCGCACCGGCCTCTGCTCAGGACGCCTCGTCGACCGCAGCGTCGCCCGAGGTCCCCGCGCAGCCCACCGGGACCAACCTCCCGACGGTCCAGGAGAACCCATGGGGCGAGAGCAGCAGCGAGGCGGACGGGAGCTCTCCCCTCCCGTCTCTGACCGCGTGAAGCACTTAGTCTGATCGTGTACAGTATCCGTGCTTACAGCACTTGTAAAGTCTTATCTGCGCCTCCGAGGGACACATGCATATAGTTATCGAGCCTGGACCCCAGAGATCTCGTGGCGCCACAGGTGCTCGCCGGCATTTCACTTTCCCGGCCGGTCCACCCATTACGGCCATGACGACGGACCTCATGGTGCATCTCAAAAGGAAAATCTTCATTTCCGGCGGCACATGCGGCCCGGGGCCATCCCGTGTGATCCATCGCGTAAAGACTCACATGCTCGCTTAAGGGTACCAGGCAAGGGATACACCTGCCCGATGAGCGCAGCGTGACGGCAGCATCAGCAACACCAAGTCAGCAGTTTCTGCTTTCTCGGTGACTGCTCCACATGCGTCCGAAAAGCCAATCGCGAGCCCACGCCCATGCATCCCATGCCCAGGGCTCGGGCCAGGCCGATACCGGCCGGAGCGGTGGAAATAGCTCTCCCCTGCCAGGGCCCCCGATATAGCCCCTTAGACCATTTGAAGCGCTCTGGCGCCAGGGACAGACAGACGGACAGACACTCCTCGCTCGGCTGCGAGGCGAGAGAAGATTTGTTGTTGAGCCGGGATAGTCCTCCCCTCGCTCGCTCGCTTGGGGCTCGGCCGTGACGGCCACCCTCGCTCCCCTTCGCCCGTTCGCCCGTTCGCCCGTTCGGGCTGTGGGTTTGCAAGTCGTGTGATCTGCGCCTTTTGATCTGATACGCTGCATACAGGCCACGACGGCGAAACTGCTTTTAATAGCTCAGCCAAGGGCAATCGTCACCGACACCCAGCAGTGGTGCAGATAAGGCCTAGTCTCTGGCTGTACTTTGTCTACGACCTCGTCTGCTTGCTTCTTGTCACATCTTACTCCTCCCATCGGGGACAGGCAGATTTTTGGCCTCTTGAGCACCAAGGCAGGCACCAACCATGTCGGATACAGCGTCGTCGAGCAATAATGTGGAGAAGAAGGCCGAGATGGCGGCGGCGTACGTCGGGCCCGCGCCCGCTGCGCACAGCGACGAGGAGAAGGGCCCTTACAGGACTGTCGGGGACTCGGGCGTCATTGTCAGCGGAGAGAGTGGGTCATTCTGGGCACATTACATTGGACGTGAACAGGGCTGAAGGGCGATAGCGGCGATGGGGGAGATGACGGTACACCGGACGCTTAAGCAGCGACACATGGCGATGATTGCGCTCGGAGGCGCTATCGGTACGGGTCTGTTCATCGGTTCAGGCGGCGCGCTCGCGGCCGGTGGTCCCGTCGGTGTATGGCTCGGGTACACTATCATGGCCACAATGGTCTACTCGATGATGGTCGCCCTGGGCGAGATGGCGGCCTTGTACCCCCTCTCAGGCGGTTTCACCCACTACGCCGCTCGTTTCGTCGACCCTGCCCTCGGTTTCGCCGTTGGATTGTACGTCTGTACGGGGCTACAACTGACAGAGACTCGCTGACTAACCAGTAACTACTGGTACTCGTACGCCATCACCCTGCCGACCGAGCTGGTCGCCGCGTAAGTCCTCCCCTGCCAAGAGTGTTCAACGGACCCCCTACCCAGGCTGACCACCAGCTCGATCGTCATCTCGTACTGGGACCCGAACACGAACGCCGCCGTGTACATCTCGGCGCTGATGGTGCTCGTGTGGTTTGTCAACTTCTGGGGCGCGCGAGCGTACGGCGAGGCCGAGTTCTGGTTCTCGTCCATCAAGGTCATCACCATTGTCGGCCTGATCATCCTGGGTGTCATCTTGATGGCCGGCGGTGGTCCCAACCACGACCCCATCGGATTCCGGTACTGGGTCGTACGTTCTTTTCTTGCTGCGCTTCGCGCAGGAACAGCCGCTGATGAGCGAAGGACCCCGGACCGTTCAACCAGATTTCGATCGACGGCGGAGACGGCTACGTTCCCGGCGCATGGGGCCGATTCCTCGCTTTCTGGAGTGTCTTTGTGCAGGCTGCGTTCTCGTTCATCGGAACCGAGATCATTGCCACGACTCTCGGTGAGGCAGAGAACCCGCGCAAGACGGTACCCAAGGCTATTCGCCGAGTCTTCTTCCGTCTCCTCTTCTTCTACGTCGGCGGTATCTTCATTAGTGAGTCATCTCCTTTCGGGAAGAGATTCTGTGCTGATTGGCAGTCTCCGTTCTGGTCAACTACGACAACCCGGCGCTCCTGTCGACCCAGAACGCCGGCACGGCCGCTGCCTCGCCTTTCGTCATTGCGATTCAGAACGCCAACATCAACGCTTTACCATCGATCGTCAACGCCGTCATCCTCGTGTCGGCCTGGTCGGCCGGTAACTCTGACTTGTACGCCGCGAGCCGAACGCTATACGCTCTCGCGCTCGAAGGCCAGGCGCCCAAGATCTTCCGAAAGTGCACCAAGCGCGGTCTGCCTATCTGGTGTGTCGTCGTCACGGGCCTGTTCGGCCCGCTCGCATACCTCAACACCGGTGGCGACGCCGCCGTCCTGGCTTTCGATTGGCTGTACAACTTGTCTGCCATCACCGGCCTGATCACCTGGTGGTGAGTCCCTCCGCCACATATTCCCACGAGCACCGCTCACCTATGCCTCAGGGCTATCCTGCTGTCATACATCCGATTCTACTACGGCTTGAAGAAGCAGGGTCTGTCGCGAGACGCCTTCCCTTACAAGGCTCCTTGGCAGCCCTGGCTCTCGTTCTACGGCGTAGGTCTTGTACACGTGTAGCATGGGCAGCGCTGAACTGGCAGTTCTTCTTCTTCACCATCATCATCCTCGTCAACGGTTTCCAGACATTCATGCAGGGCAACTGGAGCGTTTCGTCCTTCTTCGCCGCCTACATCAGTGAGTTGTGGCAGTCTACTCTCCCACCCACGGCTCCGCCGTGCTGACTTTGTCGCAGCTCTGCCAATTTTCGGCGTGTGCTGGGCCGGATGGAAGATCGCCAAGAGGACCAAGATGATCCCGCTGGACCAGATCGATTTCGACGCTGGTCGACGCGAGCTCGACGAGATGGAGGCCCGCGACGCCGAGCTGTACAAGCCCGATTCCACCTGGGCCAAGATCATGTCCATCTTGTTCTAGTCGCTGCTGAACGGCCCTGACCTAGGGGCAAGGTGCGGTGCGCTGCGTTGCGCGCAGCTGCGTTTGTACAACATGTGTCGAGGGCATCGGTAGAGAGGAGACCAATGCCATAATGAGAGATGTATGAGCCTGATATTGCCTGGCGCGTGATTTTGCTTCTCAGACTTTAGTATCGCTTGGAATAGACGGCCTTCCGGGATGCCGCATGTTCTGATTCCACAGATGCATGCGAGCAAGCGCTCAATCGCCCGCCTGCATCTAGGCAGTAGACAGCCACTCCTTGGGGAACCCCTTGACTCCGCCAATGACCTCTGGTCGAGCCTTGAGCGCCTCGGCCCGGCGCCAGTCGTGCGCAGGCGACCGGCTCTTCTTCTTTCGCAGGCGCTCAAGGAGGTGCCGCTCGTCCACGGGCAAATCTGCCGGGATCGGAGACTTGGGATCCTGCCAAGTCAGCCCGGTCCATAAGTCAAGCGGGGTCAGACTCACGTTGGCAGCAGCGACAAGGCGCTCGAGCGTGTCGCCAAGTCTCCGCCTGTTCATCCGCGCATCGGGGAACGTCTCCTCGGACATCTTGATCCATCCGTGTTTTCCAATCTCCGCGCCTCCCTTGACCGCGAGGACACCGGCCTCGCGCAGACCCTGCTCCGTCTCGACCTCGAGCTCGCCTGGTCCAGGCCGCCCAGGGGACCATCGCGGGCCGGCAATGTGCTTTGCGCGGTGGATCGCCTCGGGCGTCTGAAGAGGAAGAGCAGCGACAGGCACGAGTAGTACTTGTTTCTGCTGAGCCGAAGAGGACGGGTTCGCAAGGTCAATCGTTGACCGGATCCGGATCGGAGCCGTCGGCGGCTGGAACGCTCTCCGCTGGCCTGCGAAATCAACGCCGACTCCATCGATCGTCTGGCACGCTCGCGACCTACTCTGCAGGACTGCGCGGTCCGCTTCAATCTTCTTCACAAGTTCCACCCGCTCGCGCATCCGCTCCAGGCGCATGAATCCCAAGCTCGTGTTGTCGTCGAACTGGAATTCTTCAAGGTACGAGATATTGAACCGCCCGAGCGGCGTCTTACGCAGCTGCGGCTTTCGGTTCGAAGAGGGCGTGTCGCCTGCCGAAGGCGCCTCTGGCATTCGCGCCGTCGACGACGACGCGAACGACCGGGCCGCGGCCGCACCGTCAAGCGCCCTCTGGGCTCTAGGGGCGGACACGCGCGCGATGACAGGTCGTATTGATTGTAATGGCATGGCGGTCATAGCGATGAATGATGAGCAGTATACCACGAATCACCAAGTGAGCAGGAACAGCATTCCGAGAAAAGGTAGATTTCGACCAAGTGAAAGTCTGCTGACGTAATATGGTGCGTCTTGGACGATTCGCATATTCAGTCAAGTCCTAACGGATCGCCTCCCTTCAGAGAGAGCCATGCATGCGTCGAGAGCGATATCTGATCGGGTGCAAGGAGACGTTGTCTGCACGTATGGGTCTCACCGTCTGCATGGTTCTGCAAGTCAAGCACTCACCAGGCGGCCTGGTCCGGCAGACTACCTCAGCCTCCACCTCCACCGTCCACTCCGCGAGGCATCGTCGTTGACGGGGGACATCGCGAATTGACCGCAGTGATCGTCTTAACACCCATCGTTGACCGCTAAGATGTCATTCTACCACGTCGGTATGTCGACCAGTCCATCGCCCGCATGGTCTGGCCATGCAGACCGAAAGTGAGGAGTGTTGCTGACGGGATCCAGTGTCCTTCGCTGTATCCGGAGGCCCGTCAGCCGTGGCCAAGCTGACCGAGCTGTTCCTCCCGCTCGAACACGACGTCAAGCGTGCAGGCCAGCCGATCATCAAGTCCTTGAAGGGTGGCAAGCAGATTAGCAAGGAGGGTTTCGACCACGACGTCAACGTTGTCTGGGTCATGGAGTTTGAGGTAGGTTGAGTGTGCCAGTGCCAAAGACTTGGTGAAGCGAGATGTCGCGGCTGACGACGGCAGAACGACGCAGACCTTCAGTATTACTTGTGGGAAGATCCCGCCCATGAGGCGTTCAAGGCAAGTCTGCTGCTGATCTCTTGGCATGCGCGGCATGCTAAACTGAGAAAGCAAGCTCTGGGCAAATTCGACAACGTCCGGCCGACTGTCCTGGACTTCCAGAATGGAGTCTATTAGAACAGGTATCTCTGAGAACAATTGTATGCATTACAATGTAAGAGCTACTCGTGTTTGGCGGACTCGCTTGATGCCTGAACAATACAAATGGGGACGTATGCGGCGGATCATCTCCTGGCGGGAAGAGCGGGCGCGGCGTTACTCGCGGGAACCTGCTGCGGGTGCTGCTTCATCCCTGCAGACGATCCTGTCGCGCCGTAATCGCCCGCACTAGCACCGAGCAGGTGAGCCCGGATAGCCTCCGCGTCGGCGCCGTCGACACCGTTGGCAGGTACAGCCGACTGGCCCTGGCCCATGGATGCAAGGTGCTCTCGACCTCTCAGGGCGAGGTACGCCTCAAGCCTGCACACAGAATTAGTACGTGAGACTAGAGGCCTGAGGGGACGACGCACAGATGGGCATTTCGGGAGTTGGCCTTCCACGCGGCGAGGGCAATGTCGCCGACGATGGGCACGAGACCGATACCCGCCGAAACAGCGTTGTTGAACAGCATCTTGTGAAGCAGGTCGTCCGGGATATCGAGCTTCTTTGACGGCTTGACAACCAGGAAGTAATTGAGCGCCGCGTCCGCGACGTCACCTGCACCTGGGATAATACCGATGAAGAACGTCCATCCAACCTGGGCAGAGCGTCAGCTCTGGCCTGCCAGTCACACGAAACGGCGGCACTCACTCGGAAGCCACAGAGCGAGATACCCTTGTCGAGGTAGTGCGCCCTCTTCCGGATCTTCTTCAAAGCCTTCTCGTCTCGTGGCGTCAAACCAGCGGGAACGGGCCTCTGCCCAACGTCAGCGTATGCAACGGAGCAGACAGTCTCGCTCGTTGCAGCGTACCTTGACGCGCTTCTTCTTTCCTCGAGCATCGGTAGTCTGCTCGTACAATGGGTCCTGCGGCTCATACTGCGCGATATGGTTCGACAACACCTTCTGTAAGCGCGTCAGCGGCGAACGGCATGGAGATCCGAGCGACAGGATTACTGACCGAAGCGGCTTTCTTCGCGAGACCAGACATGACTTGATGCTATGCGAATGGACGAGCAATTGTAGTGGAGATATATGTGAACTGTACAGAGACGAGATACAATTAGACAAACACGATCCGTGGTTCAACCCCCGACACGGTACAAAGAGCTCCCAACTTTGTGCACGGTCTCTGACGTAGAAGACGGCGATCAGGTGGCGAATATTACGGCATAATCCCCTGTGGGGCCAAGCCAGGATTTTGAATGAGAGATTTACATGGGCGATAAGCGGTGCAGCCGCGCAGCATCACATCCCATCCCTGTTACTCTTCTGGATCTCTCTGAGCTAGATACAGATCGTACCTGCTTGGCCATGAGACCTGCCAAGATGCACGAATAGCTGCCTGAAGATTCAAGCACCAAGCACCTCCTACAGGTGTCATTTGGCATGTTGAGGACAGACGACGAGGCCAAACAACGGGGCTCCGGGTTCGGCGCTCTCCCCTTGCGTCACCTACCGTTGCCGATCGAAACGTAGCGCGAATGCGCAAATCTCATTCTTGAGCAAGCTTGTTTCGGGTCGCGCGGCCTAGAAGGGACCGACACGAGTTCGCCGATGTGGTCATCGTCGGTACTGAAGCGCGCACACCGGATACCGCTGGTACTAGTGGTCGGATGGGCGCTGATCCTCTTTGCGCTGTGTTTCCCCGCAGTCCAGAGAGCAGCGCTTTTTGTCCATTGGGTCCGGTACCCCCTCTGGGCTAGGTTCGACAACCCTGAGCACTACGGTCTGGCACGTAGGTCAAGCGCATCCGATATACGCGCGAGAGCCGTGGCCTGATCCGAAACAGCATTCAAGACCCGTAATTTCCAGATCCGCACGCCAGACGGGGAGACGCTCGGAGGGTGGCATATCCTGTGAGTGTGGCGTTGCTCGAAGGTGACAGCGCTTACAAGGCAGACCACGGAGCTTCTATTTGTCCGTGGAAGGAGACTTTCCACCTCAGAAGGCCTTAGGGGCGGAGACATTCGAGCGCGCCTTCCTCGCTCGACCGACGGTTCTCTACTTTCACGGCAACGTGAGGCCCACTTGGCCCTCCCTGACAGGTCCAAGACTGAGCCAGGATGCATAGGCAGGAAACCGTGCAGCCCCGTTTCGCGTCTCGACCTACTCTGCGTTTTCGACCATCTTGGACGTCAATGTTCTCGCCATAGATTACCGCGGGTTCGGCGACTCGACGGGGTCGCCGACCGAGACAGGCCTCGAGACAGACGCGAGGGCAGCATGGGACTATCTCGATGGGGTGCTACGGCGAGGTGGCGTACACGATCCGAGTAGCCGGATCGTCATCGCAGGGCAGAGCCTCGGCACAGGAGTGTCGTCCCTATTGGCCGGACAGCTTGCCAAGGAGGGTGAGCAGGTTACTCAGGTTGGATGGTTTGGCAGGTGCTCAGGTGGCAGGTATCCAACCTCGGGCCGTAGCGCTGGTTGCGCCTTTCTCATCTGCGCTCGACCTTGTGACGGAGTGAGCACTCGTGCAGGCAAAACCTGCAGGCTTATCTGACTCCTAGGTTCTACCTCTTCGACTTCATTCCGGTGCTCCAGCCATTGCGGGCTTTCCCGCGGATACAGCGTGCGTCGTGTAATACCTGTCAAGCATATTGGAGCTCATTAGCCCGAAGGCTACTTCCAAGACAAGCTGGTCTACCACTTTGACTCCACGTCATCGTTGCTGGTATGTTCGGCCACTGGGCACGAACAGGGCGAAGACTGATTCCACCAGACCACCTCTTGCCCGATCGTGCTCGCGCATTCGCAGAACGACCGTGTCATTCCGCACTCTCACTCCTCGCGGCTCTTCCACACCCTACGGAACCACTCGCACGCTTCACTACAACGCGAAGGGCGCGTTGACGCCGCGCTGCCTGTCGCCGAATCGCGGTACCCTGGCTGGGGCGTCGTGCGGCGCTTTGACGCCTCACGCGGCGGCGGGAAAGGCTTGTCCCGCCGGGAAGTAGTATGGTGGGAGGGCCTTGCTGGCGGGCACAACGCCCTCGGGTACACAGAGGGCGTCATGGACCTCATCAGGCGCGTGGCGGACTTGTAGTTCATACGACGCTGTATCGACTCGTATGACCGATCGCGCCGCATGGACAACAGGCACCTCGTTGCACAGCCGCAAGAACCATGCGGCTCCGGATGCCCGGGATCGGGGTAGCCTGCGGCACCATGCCGACTCGACGTCTCGGCCGGCCGGGTTATTCTTAGCAGCTGTTTGGCATCATCATGCCGCAACATACTTTTCCGCGCGCCGTCCTGTCATGCCGACCAAGGGATACAGCAGGACTGGTCATGCTGAACCCCACGAAGGGGTGTACACGATATGCTCGCGCGAGTCACTGCACAGCGCCGTAGGCCGCGCCGTGCCGTGTCGTATCGTGTCACCAGGACCGCAAGGGTACATTGCTCGCTGGCGGCAATCCCAGAAGCGAGGAGTGTTCAGGGCGCCGGCAATCTGACCGGAGAAAAAACCCTGGTCAGTGCCCTCGTGCTCATTCCCGACCGAGGCACGACGATGGCGCATCCCCGAGCTGCAACCGCCAGATCATCCTCCAGATTCAAGTTCTTCCCTTCATTCCATCCATACACACCGCAGATCCTTGCATCTATCTCCTCACATCGGTTGCCTTGGTCACGCGAAGGGGTGCAAGCACTCAGTCCGGTCCAGGGGTAGCGCTAAACCCGACATCGCCGAGATGAATTGGCAGCCGGTCGGCGACGCACGACCGGATCAGCCACTGACACGGCCAAGCAGGACGGAAAGTGCCGATGGCGTACTGGCCGGCAATGCTGTCGCTGGCTCGTCGACCAGCTCCAACGGCGAACCCCGATCCACGCTTGCATCGCACAAGGGCCGGAAGCTGAACCGGACGTTGCCGCAGCTCAGGCGCAATGCCGCATGCACGACGTGTAAGCGCCGGCGAGTGCGGTGCGACTCGGCAAAACCCCATTGCGCAAGCTGCGTCAAGCATTTCGCCTTCCTCGCCAGAACTCAGCCAGACCCCGAGCGCGACAGCCGCGGTGTGCAGTGCATATATGAAGACGAAGACGACGGAGACAGCGAGGACGCTCCGGCTGGACCAGCAGCAAATGCCAGTGCCAGCGTGTCCAGAACTTCGAGCGATCCGGTCGCGGCTTCAAGGGATTTCGTCAGCGGGCAGTCGGGACACAACCTTGGGCCAGGAGAAGAGGCGGTATCCCGGGGTACGAAGCGGAGGAAGGATGAAGAAGGAGAAGATGGCCATGCGGAGACGGTTCGCACGCTGGAAGCCAGAGTCGGTGAGTGGGGGTGAGGTCATTCATGGGTCGCGCGACAAATCTTGCTGACGCCGTGCAAGCCGCACTGCAGGCACAGCTAGCGACTGGGGGGCAACAGCCCGGTCCTAGCCGGACCAGCTCAACAGCGATGCCTCTACCTCCTCAGACGGGCATGAGCGCGCCGATACCCCTGTCTAGCCCATCGACATATATCGCGAACGAGCCGGCGACCTACGCACATCTTCAGCAACTGCCCGGACTGGATCCATACCTGGGCGTCAATATGATGGGACCTGGGGACGGCATGCCGTTCGCATCTGCGTCTGCCGAGTCAGCTCCTGGCTTCCACGCGGGCGCGGCCTTTCTGCCAGACACGAGTCCCGTCGGCTTCACTGGCCTAGACCCGATGGGGGACGACGGCACCGGCGGGTTCGCGGAGATGATCTGGCCTGGATGGCCACGACGACTGCCCGCGCCGGCAATGCTCGACCACCTCGTCACCACCTTCTTCAGCACGGTCCCGTCCATCCCGCGACTGCTTAACGAGCGGCACCTGACCGCTCGTCTGGCACTCCCGCCGCAGCATGTCGACTTTCCGCACGCGGCCCTGCTACACATGATCTGCGCCGTTGCTGGACGCTTCACTGCAGCTGTCAGCGTTGACTCGACGATCGAGTGTATGCGGAAACACAATGCCGAGTACAATAGGGTGCCGCAGGCGTGGGATCCGCCAGCAGAGCAAGAGATCGAGGCCATTACCGACTTCTCGGAACAGCAGGCCCGATGGGGTCTCCGTGCTATGCGCAAGGAGGGTCTCTTGCGCGGGCGCGCATGGCTCGAGATTGTCCAGTCGCAGGTGAGTCGCGTTCCCAGCCACATGCCAAAAGAGACGGTGCTGACGCAGACTGCAGCTGATCTATCTGTACTACTGCAAGCTGGTCGCCAAGTGGGTCGACGGATACATCTTCACGGGTCTGGTGGCCCGGTCGTGCGCTCCGCTCGGGCTATACCACGAAACTGAGATCCTGCCGTCCATCTTCTCGTCTCGGCAACAACGTGCCGGTGTCCTTCCGCCCCCGGTAGACGAATGGGATAGGCAAGAACGCCGCGCAGCCATGTACGCGTGCGTCTCCGGTGATGCCATGCTGGGCTGCATCGCAGAGTACCCCGTCAGCGTCGATGTGGAGGAGATCGTGGGTGTTCCGTTGCCGAGCAGTGGCATCAGCTGAGTAACGCAGACGGCACCTATGCCAGGGGCGCGGATTGGGCCGGAGGTGAGTACTCGTGCGCCGTCAATCGGAGATCATACGCTGACACGAACAGTGGATATGCGCTCACGAAGATCAGACATGCCACTCGCCGAACCTCTACACATTGTAAGACTGGCCATTGGTTTGAGAATGTTGTCGGCTGACCCCCGTAGCCATCCTGCCGAAGACAGCACCGTGCTGTTCCTCAAGTCCACCTTCCTCATGGGCAGGATCGGCCGTCTCACGCGCCGGATCCAGATCCGGCGGTCCATGGGCCAGGCGCCAAAGATGTCGACGAGCGAGTTCCAGCGGCTCGCGCGGGACGTCTCCGACTTCAGGTCAGTTTCACCCTGGAGTGCTAAGCCATGCAGAGTATGTTGGGGCTGACAGTCGCAGGAAATCGTTTCCAAAGAGCCTGTCGGACCCGCTGATGCCCATGCGAGGCACGACAAACCGTATCGATGCGGACCTCGTCGTCAGTGGCGACCCTCCTTGAGAGCGGGCTGAGGGCTGATCAATGCCATAGGTCGTGCATATGCTGAAGAGCGTCATGGTCATCCTACTTCACGCTCCGTTTGTCGACCTCAGCGACCACAACAACATCGCCAACACACGCTTCATCGAAGCTACCAGAGAATGCGACCCGATCGTCTCAGCCATGGTCAACTCGGGCACCGACATGGCCATCATGCTACCGCCAGACTTCCCTCTGTAAGTCCAACAATTGACGCTGTATGACATTCGCACTGACTTGGCTCAGTATCATCTTTGTGCCCTGTCGAGCCCTTATGGTCCTGTTTGAGGATGCCCTACAGAACGCCAACCATTCGCTCGCGATGCTGTATCTGCGAGAGCTCGAGGTGTACAAGTGAGTCGTAATCCTTGGGCCCTGGAGTGGTCTGACCTTTGCCTAGGCGGGCTTTAGTGCAGCTCGGAGGAAGACTCGCCCTCGCGGTGCAGTACATTGAGATCACCCGACACATCATCGAATCGATCTCGACCAAGTACGGTGTCGTGCTTACTGGCTCGGCTGAGCCCGACCCCTCGATCATCACGATGCCGTTCAAGCCCAAGAATACCGACGGCACGCCCGTTGCCAACTCTAGTCCAGCACTGAGCGCCGATCGGGCGGGTTCGGCTGTACCGCCGGGGGGTCCAGCGATAGTCTTGGACGCAACGACCTCTCGGTCGTCGAGCGCGCCATTCCGCGCACAAGCTCCTCATGCAACGACGGTGATCCCGTCCGAGTCGTTCGGCGCCGCAGACATCCCCGCGGCGTTTCACCACCCTTCACTGGGGACCCATCCAGGTCATGTGCCAGTCACCAACCCAGACGTGGACGCTGGACTGGGGACGTACTCGACGACGGCTGCTACTGCACACTTGCCCCAGGTCTACATTCCGTCGTCACTCGACATTCCAACGCATTACCCCGGCGGCGGCGTCGGTCTACCCCCGGACGGAGTCCGCGTCGTCGAGCACGACGAATCGAGCGAGTTTGCAGCCTGGAGTACTGCCGACGGCATCCAAGAGTACCGCCGGTTCTCCGATCTGAACATGAACAACCTGGCCATGCGGCCATCGTAGACGCCGCGCAAGCGTATATCTCGGTCTGTACAGTTGTATAGGCTACACAGTTAATGGATATCTTGAAACACTGTGTCGTTCACGACCCCTGCCGCCTGCTGTAGTCTTCCCTGATCTTGTACGTCTCCCTCGCGTCCTGCAAGCATCAGCGCCTACACCTTCGCGCAACGCTTCACTCACCTTGAGCACTTCAAGGTCCACGTCGTACAGGGCCAGACCGGGCTCGTGGCCCATTTGACCAACCTTGCCACGAAGCGGTGCCCAGACACCACTACCACCCATGAACCCCTCGACGTCGTCTCCGCCCGCATTGCACATGACCAGCACCGTCTCGGTCTCGAACGCCCGCGCCATGCACAGACCCGTGACCACTTCGAGCTCGTACGACGGCGAGTGGTCGTGCCGGCTCAACATCCTGCCGCCGTCAGTCCGGCCCTATCGGCGTCTGGTCTGAAGGGTCTTACGGCTCGGAATCCGTGGCGAGCCAGTATATCGGGGCCAAGATCAAGTCTGCACCTTTATCCGCGAGGTCCTGCGCAGCGGCAGGATGTGACAAGTCCCAGCCTGCGCGCGTCAGCGGCTCGCCTCCTGACGCTTTCACAAGCGACGTACAGATCAACATGCCGACACGGCCCAGCTTGGTGTCAAACACCTGATGCTCTTCCTCTCCTTCCGTCAGGTACTCCCTGTGTGGATGTCAGCTCAATCCCCACAGGCCCAGCGTGACTGTCTCACCTCTCCGGGTGCCAGAGGTTACGCTTGATGTACTGACCCCTGAGGTCGCCCGTCCCTCCATCGACAAAGAACGCCGTGTTGGACAGCCTCGGCGAGGCGGTATCTTCACTTGTCGGCGGCCAAGCCTGTAAGAACTTGGCCCACGCGAGCTGTCCAGGTGTGATCTTGGGTTGTTTGCCGTGCGCGTGCGGCGCGGGACCGCTAGTGCTGGTAGAGACAGCAGGACTGACCTGGTCGAGCAGGTGCGAGAAGGGCGACTCGCTGGGAAAGGGGACACCGGCCGTACCGTCCGGTACCTCGCCATGCACGATCGTCCCCGCGATGCACACGTCGAACAGCCTCGCAAGGTCCTGGACGAACGCCAAGGCGTGATCGGCCGGAAACGTCAAGTACTACCGGTGTCAGCTGCACCCGTTGCTCCAGCCGCCCATGACTCACTTGCCGGCCATCATTGACGATACCCTGGCAGAAGTACTCTGGCAGTAAGACCAAGTCCGCGCCTTGGGCCTTGGCGGCCTGGACGGCCCGCGCGGCATCTAGGAGGTTGGCGTCTATCGACGGGAACGGTGAGGTCGAGTGCGCCTTTTCGAGCTTGGCCGGGCCGGGTTCCGCCGACTGGGGGCATATTTGCGCAACGGCCACCTTCATCATGCGATGTAGAGGGCTCGGAAACTTCCAGACAGGCTAGCCAGCAATACGAAGGTGGTGATATGGACGACTGCTGAGAAAGTTGGTCACGGAGGACTACGACTGCTCTCGGTTGTGAGAATACGCGGACTTGGCCGACGTCGCCTGTGGCGAGGTACTTATCGGTCGCGAATCAGAAAGACACGGTGCATGACCACTGTCCTCTCGAAGATCCGTGAGGCTGACTCGATAGTGGGCATATCAGGCTTGAGGTATAGATGCAGCAGCTAATAGTGCATGGACCGTCACGCTGAGAGTCGATTGTAGCAGGGGAGCAGTCACGTGACCTCGACTTGTGGCAGCTTGGAGGGTCTTTCGGCTCGTCTTCTTGCTCGCCGTCGCCTCAGATGCTCGAGGACATCCTATGAGCGGCAGCTACGCCTTGTTCTCTCACTGGATTAGCGCTAGTAGCCGCCCCAGTCACGTTGGTGAGGCCAAGACACCACTTTCTGACTAAATCCCAGCGGCCGTCGACCGCCTCACTCGCTAGCTCTTCCCGCTGACTGCCCAAAACCCAAGATTATAGCATGAGACGGATGTTACGAGGGCTAGGGACTGGTCTTCTACTATGACTACTACTCTTGACTGTGTGTCGGGTTTACTTGGTGTACTTGGCAGTGACGTTTGACGTCCTGCCGAGGTCGAGGGCGAGGGCGACCTGGAACGCGAGGTCGACGTTTCCGTGGACGCCTCGGAAGAGCTCGTGGCCCGGTCCCCAGGCGTAGATGGGCACGTCGACGAGGGAGTGGACGCCCTGACCCTCGGAAACGTCGAGGTTACCGGTCATGCCGAACCCGTCCGGGTTGTCCTGCGGGTTATAGACGAACCCGGCCGAGCCGTTCTTCACGGCGGGGATCCGCTCGTGGTAGCTGTTGACCTTGAAGTCCTCGCGCTTGTCGGGGATACCGCTCCAGCCGTGCGCGATCGTCCACCTCGGGTCCCAGTTGACAGGGAAGCCGTACCCCTGAGGCGAGTCGAATGTCGTGTGGTCCGTAGGGAGCGTGTTGTTCGGGACCGTGTACGCCGACAGGCCCGAGTTCTGGTACACACCCACAGCGTTGCGCTTCGATCGGTCGTCCTTCTGCTTCGCGAGGAACGATGTGTCGGCGCTGCCGTACACCTGGTACCATTAGCGCTGGTAAACATGTTATAACTTACGTCAAAGCCGTGGCCGTGGTCGGCGGTCACGACGACGAGGGTGTCGTCGAGCTCGCCGATGGCCTTGAGGTGCTCGAGCGTGGCGCGGACCGTGTCATCCAGTTCGAGCAGATCTCCGAGCGCCCGGTCCACGTCCTGGACGTGCATCTCCTTGTCGATGAGCGCCGCCTCGGACATGAGTGCCCAGCCGGTACCGCGGGCCTTGGCTCGCGTGGACAGGATATCAATCGCCTTGAGTGTCATCTGCTTGAGTCCCGGCTGGTCGTATGCGCCTTGCTGGCCGAGAGGCTGGACGGCAAAGTCGAGGGCCGACTTGTAGACGTTCTGGTCGAGCCAGGTGGACAGGTTACCCTGCGTGAACAGGCCAAGGGCCCGCTTCGAGTTGTCAAACGCCTGCAGTTGGGTGTTGTTCAGGCCGACCTGGTACCCCGTCTCGGCCCATCGGTCAATCTGCGACTTGTTGCCATTACCGGGTCCAGCCTTGAAGTTCTCGGCTCCGCCGCCGAACAGCAGGTCCACGCCCTGCCAAGGGAACCACGAGTAGTTGCCCGTCACACCGGTCAGGTACTGCTCGATAATGGTCGTGTACTGAGACCGCTGCGACTGCCGCCGTCAGCCACATTGTCACAAACCCTGCCGACATCTGGCACTTACAGTATGGGTGCAGACCGCGGCAGGGGTAGCGTCGGCGATGTAGGCCTTGGAGACAATACCGATCTGACCGCCGGTGATACGGCGGAACATCTCCCAGAAAGTCTCGACCTTGGGGTTGGCAAACGCCTTGCCCGTCGAGTCGGTGTACTGGTTCAGGCCGTTGACCGTCATCTTTTTGCCTGTGAACAGGGCGGAAGCCGAGTTGGCCGAGTCGGTGATGAACGAGTCCATCGAGTGCGTCATCTGAGACCCGTACGCCGGTCTGCCTTGTAAGCACTTTCCCCTCCAGGGACTTGGAGACTCACGCGTCGTCGAGGGTCATGCGGGTCTGGTATTTTCCGTTGACGGTCTTGTGGGCGAGGAGTCGCGCCGCGGAGATCATAGACGTGGCCATACCGTCGCCAACGAAGAAAATGAGGTTCTTGGCCTTTTTGCAGTCGGCGAGCGGCTTGACCGTCCAGGTCGCCTCGGTCGTCATTCCGTTGTTGTACGTGAACAGCAACTTGTACGTGCCCGGGTTGTGCAGCTGCAAGTTGCGGTACGACTTGGCAAGCACGTTGACTGGCGTGACTGCGTTCTGCTGCTGCGCAAACAGGTCGGTGAAGTACGTGAAGTTGTACGACTCGACTGCCACTCGTCAGTCCCGGACATGCGTCCGTAGTGGTACTTGGACATACCCGCAGGGTCGGGGATGTTGAAGAACTGAGTGACAGGGACGAGCTGGGCACCCTCGCCGCCGATCGTCAGCTGGAAGTCGGTCGCCGGCTTGCCGCCGTTGTACGCCTCCGTGCCGTTCACTGGCGCCTGTACCTCGACACGGATGTCAAAGGTCTCTACGGAGTGTAAGCTAGTCTCTGGACAAGAATGCATCCCACGTACGACCGGCGATGAAGTCGACCTGGTCGGGCGGGAAGATACAGCCGAGCTTGGGGCATCCGGCTGTACGGCGGAACGTCTGCGCGTGCGACAGCGGCGCGAGCGCCAGCAGCGCAAGGGGCACAAGCTGGGCAAGCATTGTGCTTTTGGGCGGGAAAGGGAGCGGAGAGGGGGAGGTAGAGGGAGGTGGGATGGAAGGCGTTCGGGTGAGTCCAGTCAAGTATAAGTACTTCCGACGCCAGGATGTCGGATACAGCGGAAGAATTCGTCAGTAAGAGGGCTTGCGCTCACGAGCACGAGCCGCTGCCGAAGGGCCGGACAGCCGGTGCGAGGAACAAGGGTCATGCGGCTGGTCGCTCTACCTGGCAGTAGCGCAAGGGCTGCCGGGCAGGCAGCGGTCGGGAGAGCCAGCAGCTACAACGTCCAATGAGAGACCAGGCTGTCATGCACGGTCGTTGTTTATCCCCGAAGGTGCGGACAATCGGCTTGACTGGGCCGAGCCCCCTTTCCAGAGAAGAGGGTGCGCCGTGGCTGTATGAAGGCGGACGCTGCTGCGGGACGTCAAACCAGCCGCGAGAGACACCACATGTTCTCACACGCTCGTGCAGTGAACCATGATCGCACGTGGAGCGACAGAGGGGCAGCCGCCTGCGGTCTCAAGTAACCATACAGGAGTAGTACAGTGAGTATCCGCCGAGTCGTGCTGCTTGACTGCCCCGCCAGTGTCGATCCATACGATAATCGTACCTGCCCAGAAGTCTTGGCATCCCGTCATTGGCCCGAAATGGACTAGCGCATGAGCGAGTATGGTGAGCACGAACGTGCAAGCATGAACAGGATATGAGAACCCCCGGAGGACGAGATGCACGTTTGTGGTTCTCGACCATCGCTCATCTCCGACGGATCAGCTCGCTTTCACGTCACTTTGGCTCCGTGGCTTCTGTCCTGGCTACACTCTCAAGCGAAAGCTATGGTCGTATCCATGCATCTATGTGTCTATGGTCGTGAAGAAGCGATGAGAGAGTAGATAGATATACAACGTGATGGGCGACGCCGAAAGAAAGGACTGTCCCCGCGCGGCGGGTCTCCTCTAGACCAGCTCAAAGTCGGGCCCTGCCCGCTGACCGACCATGGCTTTGGTCGTGTTGTCCCTGCACCGCTTAAGGAACTTGAACAGGGGTGTGCCGCCAGTCCCGCGCATCTCCTCAAGGCTGGGCGGCTTGCCGTCGGCCGCCTCCGTGGCGGCTGATGCTGACGAGGCGGAGGACTTTGGCGAGTCGGCCGATATCTCGCCGAGCATACGGCGGATCCGGTCGGAAGGCTGCCTGCGCGCCTGCTGGACGATGAACAAGCTGACGATGCGCATGTGTTTCTCGCGGAACCGCTTCAGCGCGGCCAGCGCGCCGTCGTATGCCTCGGCAAGCTTGGGGTGTGAGTGCTGAGTAGCGACCACGAGCGGCCGCAGCGGCGTGTGCGTCGATGCCAGGTGAAGCAGGAACGTCCGGTGCTGCAGAGGCATGTACTGCAGCATCCGCCGCAGGAAAGTCGTCTCGTTGGCTTTAGGTCGGGCGGTTGCGCTGGCGGCAGTCGCTCCATGACCCTGGCCGTGGCCATGACCGTGCGCGGGTGCGGAGGTGGCAGCGGCGGCGGCGCCTTCCTCAGTGACAGCCTCATGATTGAGCGTGATCTGTTCCGGCGTAACAATCTGCTCGACAGTCGGTGCCGGAGCCGCCGCCGCCGTTGCCGGCGCGTGGTACAAGTTCGTACCCGCGACTTCTCCCTGCTCGGCCTGCTCGGTGTGGTCGACAGTAAGGAAGATGTCGATAGCGTGGATGAGACTGCTTTGACCAGCACTCGGGCCCGAGAACATCTTACCGCCACCTGCGCGGCTATTACGCTCGTCGTTCTCCCCCAGGCCCCAGACCGAGTCGTCGACGCCTTCGTACAGCCATCCAGAACTCGTCGGACCCTCGGCGTCTCCGCCACGGAACCACGGCCGGATCAGGTGGTAGAACTCTTCCGGGTCAACACCCTTCATGATCCCGAGGGTGATGTCACCGATCCTGTCGATCTGGACGGCGAGTTTCCGTAGGTAGAGGGTCAAGCGGCGAAGCGCCAGCTCGTCCGCCAGGAACATCTCGTCGAGCGATCGACGCATCAGGCGAAGCGCCTCTGCACCGGCAATCTCGCACAGCGCCGAGATGATGTAAAACTGCTCCTCGGACGATGTCCTCGTGAAAGTCGTGATGGCGCGCGTGGGCGGGTTGCCAGTGTACGACATGGCCGCCGTCGGGTGCAAGGCATGGAAGTTGTATAGCACCGTATCCGCGTAAGTGAGCACGGGCGGGAGACCGACTTTGGGCGACACGATCGACAACGGGATGGAGATCGATCGCGGGATACGGACCGGTTCCGCCGCAGCACCAGCGACACGAGCGGGCTCGGTGTGTGCGTAGAAGTGCAGCAAGTAGGCGAGAACGAGGTGAGCTCGGCGCAGCAGCGGCAGTGTGTCGAGCTCTTCGGCATCGAGAACGGCCATGGCGCGGATCCCCTTTCGCCAGAGCACGTCCTTGTCGCGCTTCCCACCGAGAGTCAAACCGCGATCCGGGCCCGCATCGTCTGCACACCCGGTGCCCATCGCCGCATCGAGCGCGTCCTCCCATATATCAAATGGCGCAGGCAATCGCTCGACGTTGACCGTGGCAGGGAGGAACCCCGTTCGGACATCGACTTCGAAATCGGCAGACGCGAGCGACGCGACATTGGGCGCGAGACCGTTCGAGGCATGAGACGAGGTCGTGCTTGGCCCGTGGGCGTGTTCATGCGACGGGGCGGAAAAGATCGACAGCGCACTGAGGTGCTGAGTAGGCGAGGGAGGCGAACCGTAAGGAGCGGTTGATGGCCCCGCGGCAGACGCCTTGTCGAAAAACGAAGGCGGGAGGGAAAGGAAATGCGATTCAGGCAGGGCATGCGGCGAGGCCGGGTCGGACATCGTCGTCGCCGATGGGGAAGGCATGTCAGTGGCGGAGGGTGATCTCCTGGTCCGTCGGCTCGAGCGCGGCAAGTCGATCGGCTCCGTCGACTGCGCAGACTCTGCGTTCGATCGCTGTACCATTGCGATAGCTGCTGGGGCGCTAGCGTTTACCGTTTAACCGCGGTATAGCTTTAGACAAGCGGCTGATGGTCGAGAGCCTCGGTCGCGCGATCGGCCGAAGAAAAAAGGAATGTCGGTGTGTGGCGAGCGGTTCTGTGTGTGTGATGGCCCTCGAGACGTTGCGAAAGTCACGGAGTCAAGACGGGGAACCGGACCCAGCGAGGTGCTGAACCGTACAATCGGCGCGTATGCAAGAGTGAACGGTCGATGACGGAGAGAGTGGTGTCAATGTTATGATATACGACTGGCCATGACCAAGAGCCGAAAAGTCGATGGTCGCGCCGGAACCTCGGGCTGGGGGAAAATCACGTCATCTCGCCCCTGGATTCCATTCCGGACAGCCCGGCCGCGGCTTGGCGCGTCGGTCCGGAACGGTTATGTTGTGGGTGAAAAGCACAGGATGCACGAGCTGTGCGAGGCAGCATGCATAACACGCACATATGCCATCTATCTAATGGTGCAGGGGGAAAACCCAAACAAAGGAAAGGTGCACAGGGAGGTAGAAGCCATGCCGCTGGGGCGGCACGGCAAAGTATCGAACACCACAACGCGTGTCCTTTTGGCGAGTCGTGTCCGTGGAAATCGAGCCCGCTTACATGACAATGCGGGGCTCGGTGATGCTGCTGGAGATCTGCCACGCATCAGTCACAGATCGTTGTACATAGCTGACTCCCGACTTACGCTCTTGTGGGGCAGGACGGAAGCACCGTTGACGTACAGCTCGTCCTTGATGGTGACATCGTCACCGAGGACGGTAATGTTCTCAACACGGGTCTGCTCCATCAGCACAGGTCTCGCAGAAAGAGTGCTTTGACCTACCCATCGGCCGACGTTGCTGTTCCAGCCGATGATCGAGTTGGCGATCCAAGCGTGGTCTCGAACAGTGGCGTTGGAGAGGACGACGCATCGCTGGAGCCTGACACCTGGTCCGATCTTGGCGCCGGGGCCGACCACGACGTTGGGTCCGATCGTTGCCGTGGGATCAATCTCGGCGGTCTGCCCGGTCAGCGCGAGGCAGCATTTGTTACGCGGTGAACTTACAGGGTCGACCAGGACGTTGCCGCCGTACACCCACTTGTTCTTCGTGGGGTCGCTGAGGAGAGGCGAGTGCTGGGTCGTCAGGTGCGACAGGTAGAGGCAGGTTCCTGCGATGTAAGCAATGCTTTACACGGCGCGGTAAATGCACATACCGGTGATGTAGTCTTTGGGCTGTCCGACGTCCATCCAGAAACCGGCGAGGTCGAACGAGTGCAGCTGGTGGTCCGCCGCAATCTCGGGGAAGATCTCCTTCTCGATCGAAGTGGGGCGCAGCTGTTTCATCAGCGCAATTCTGGTGCGACGATAGCAGGACATACCTCAATTCGGTTGAGAACGGAGGGGTTGAACATGTAGATACCGGCGTTAATGCGGTTGCCGACGAACTCGACGGGCTTCTCGACGAAGCGGTCAATGACCGTGCTGTTGGGCTTGGTCACGACGACACCGTATGCCGAAGGCTCAGCGACCTTGGTCACCTGCAGAGTCAGTGCGAGCTCGCTGCGCTTCGTCCAGGCGCATCGCCAGGGCGAAAACGAAGCAATCAGCTAACCATGATAGAGCCCTCGCAGCCGTGCTGCAGGTGGAAATCACTGCAAAGAGTCAGCTCGATGCGAGACTTGCACAGAGGAATCTCTGACGACACCCAACCTCGACTTACCGGAACTGCTCGAAGGGGTACGAGCAGGTGACGTCCGAGTTGAGGACGAAGAAGGGCGAGTCGTCCTTTCCGAGAATCTCCTTCGCGAGGGCGAGAGGACCGGCTGCCTGGCGTCAGCTCCCGCACGATCTCCTCGGTCGTCGCCGACCGAATCTGTTCGAGCAAGGTGGACGCACCGGTGCCAAGAGGCTCGGTCTCGACGCTGAAGTGGATGTTGATGCCGAACTCCTCCTCGGTCTTCTTGAGGACCGACACCATCACCTCGGGGCGGTAGTTGACAGCGAGGACAATGTCCTTGACGCCGGCCTGCGGGTCAGCCCCAAACGTGCAGAGACGGATCGAGCAGGCGTACCTTGACCAAAGCCTCGATCTGGTGCAGGCTGAAAGTCGTGAGCTCGCGCACACTGGGCCCCAGGCTTTCGCCAGGGAAGAAAGTGCATGGAATAGCTCACATCATGGCCTGCGGAATGATCAGCTCTGACACGTGCGCCAGAGGTCCACAGCGGACCTACCTTGTTGCAGAACTCAACCAGAGGCTTAGGCCATGACAGCTACGCGTGTGAGCTCCAGCCGGTGAACGGGGTAGCTGAGCGACATGCGCGGCCAGCTACCATCACGGACGGCTACTCACGGTGAGGGGCCTGAGCCGGGTACCGAAACCGCCAACGAGAATGAGAGCGTGTTGGGGTAAGCCTAGCCCATACAGGACACAAACAAGCAGGGACCTATCTTCATGGTTGCGAGAGGGATAAGAAGAGTAGAGAAAGAGAGGAAAAGGTAAAGAATGGAATGCGGTATGTGTTAAGCGGGATAAGAGGGACAAGCAACACGTTGAACCACCCGCATCACGAAAACGCGTCGGGACCCTTTCCATGCCTTCCCTCTCTGTGACCGCGGGATCGCTGCGGGCAAAGGGGCAAAGAGGGAATTGTCCGATCCACGTGGTTATAACGTAAACCCCATTTTGATTTTCCCCCTTTTATCCAGGAACACTCGCCTTGTCTAGCGGCGAGATTTGCTGCTGTTGCTCATCAGAAAAGTCTGTCACTCGTACAATACATCGTTGAATTGCTCGTGTGCTGTCGCCTAGCACCCACTCGACACCCAGTGCTATCTCTCTTTCCGCACATTTAGCTGCAAAGACAGCTCCAGCACTACACTAGCCACCTAGGGCCCCTTCGTTTTTCAACTACCTTCCCCCGCCCACACTCCCGCCATGCGTATCGAGGCGTGCTACTTCTGCTCGGCCAACTGCTACCCAGGGCACGGCACCATGTTCGTGCGCAACGATGCCAAAACCTTCCGGTTCTGCTCGCCCAAGTGTCACAAGAACTTCAAGATGAAGCGTAACCCGCGTAAAGTCCGATGGACAAAGGCTTTCCGTCGAGCCAACGGCAAAGAGATGGTCATCGTACGTTCTGATAACTTGCGCTTTACGCCCAATACCTATTGCTCACCTCCCCGACAGGACTCCACGTTCGAATTCGAGAAGCGAAGGAACGTTCCTGTGCGATACGACCGAGAACTTGTGGCCACGACGCTCAAGGCGATGGAACGCGTTGCCGAGATCCGCCAGAAGCGCGAGCGCGCTTTCTGGAAGAACAGGTCAGTCCAACCCTCCAACCAGAGTGGATCACAGCTGACATTCGCAGGATGTCCGGGAACAAGAACATGCAGGCACTGCAGTCTGCGGCCGACTTGCAAAAGCACCTCAACCTCGTGCAGCCCAAGCGTGCGCCCGCGGTCGCTTCCGCCGAAGAGCAGGCCCGGGTTCGCGAACAGATCCGCGTGCGCGCAAAGGGCAAGGAGGCCGGCATCAAGGCTCTGGCCGTCGGGACTGGCAAGGGCAAGAAGACCAGGGAGAGCAAGCTTGTCCCCGCTGGCGGAGCCAGCATGGGCATGGGCATGAGCGTCGATGCTTAGGTTTCGGAGGATTGATGATTGCTCCGGCGGCTGCGGCAACGCCGCCGGATAGACTTGTTGTAACATATGTACTCATCACACGACGCAGACTGTGTTCCCGATAAGAGAGGTCTTCGGCCTAGGCCCATTTCAAGCGGAGGAGTTCGAGCAGTTCCCGATCGGAAGGAGGACAAGGCTTATGCTACACTGTGCATGATTGCGTATGGAGTGTGAAGAGAACATGAAATGCGTGAGGGATAAGGTCGATGCCAGGTGGGTTGCGCTAGTAGTTGAGGTTCTGCAGCTGCCTCGACCACGCTGTGACCCGAGGATGGGCCATAACCTGATTGATCAGCGTTTATTGGGTTAGAATTCTCTACAGGCTAGAGCTCACCTTCTCCTTCTTGAAGCCCAGCACCTGTAGGCCTTCCAGCGAGGTCGCCCTCGAAAGCGCCACATAGGCTTGACCCTTCTCGAACACCTTGCCGAGGTCGACTTTTACCCTCTCAAGAGCTGTCGCGCATCAGTCGCTGCCGGGAGGCGAGACATATGAGCGACTTACTCTGCCCTTGGCTCTTATGGATAGACATGGCCCACGCCAGGATAAGCGGCAACTGGACCATCAGCTTGAGAGCCTTACAGAAACCAAAAGATGCTCACCTGTGTCCGGCTGACCTGCACTTCTCCACTCGGAAGCTCGTTTTTGAACTGGTCCGGCTCGACGAGCATGTCTCTCTGTCCGCCACCGGGGACCTTGAACCGCACGACGGGGCAAGGCTTGCTCTCGCCAGATGCGTATTTTGCCTGCAGCACCTGCATCATCCGCCTGCGCCTCTGTCCCTCCTCATCGTCTTCGTCGAGCTCGTCATCGTCGTCCATCTTCCACCGCCCTTGCGAGTCGACGGTGAAGAGCATCTTGTGACAGAAGCCGAGGACTTTGCCCATAGATCCGTTGACCAGCGTCTCGTCGACGTTCTTGATAAGCATAACCTGGGCGTTGATCCGGAGCTCGATGAATTGCGGGGCCATAAAGTTGGAAAGCAGCTTCTCGCGCTGCGCCGGGTCGGTCACTGTCCCGGCGTCGGTGGAAGAGTATGAGCAAGCGTCTGTGTTGAGCGCGGCCAACCGTGCTGCGTTGGCCCGGTCCACGTCCTCGCGGCGAGGGAAGAGCTCTGTAGGCTCAATCCCGTCATCGTACTCGATCGGCCGCGAGAGTCTGCTGAAGGCTTGGATGGACGCTTCGGTAAGCGTTCCGAAGCGCATCTCGTTAAGCATGTCGACGAAGCCTGCCTTACTTCAGCGGTGCTCTCCTATGACGAGCTTCTCAGCACTCACGCTGATCCTTCTGCCTCCAAACCTTGACGAGGTTTACACTCTGGTGAATGGTCTCCTTCCAAGTCACGGCATCGAAAGCAAACTTCGGTTGAGACCCGCCTTTGGTCACCGGCGGCAGTTGGAAGAAGTCTCCCGTCACAATGATCTGGATGCCGCCGAAGGGTTTCGGCTGTTTGCGGATCGCCCGTCCGAGGGCGTTCAGCTTGTCAAACAGGTCGGCATCGACCATTGACACTGATCCTGTCAGTTCTGATTGAACCCGTACGCTTCCGTACTGACCCTCGTCGATAATCAGGACTTTGGTGCGGAGCCACCGCGCCGCGCCCTTCTTGTTCTTCTTGAGCTTGTTCACCAGGACGTCGACATTCTCTAGCGCCAAGCCACATCCGCCAAACGAGTGCAGCGTCACGCCACCAATATTGCACGCGGCAATACCCGTTGATGCGGTGACAGCCACTGCGTCGGGAGCCTTGACGTACTTCTTCCGCAAGGACTTGATAATCTCCCGCAGTAACACGGACTTTCCCGTTCCTACCAGCGTCAGCGGGGGAACACACCATTCGTCCTACGAGAGACATACCTGCAGATCCGGTAAAGAAGACATTCTTCCCTTCCTCGACGACCATCTGCAGCACGCGCTTCTGCTCATCACTGAGCGTCAGGCGCTGCTTAATGCTCATTGTCGGTCCTCCGGCGCTATCACCCCTGGTCGACCCGCCGCTCTTGCTGCTTTCCTTCGAAGACGTGCGAGAAGACGATGACCGCTTGGTTGGCCTGAGCCCGTCAGCTCACTGAAGGACCACGTACATGATCGTCGCCGATCTCAAGCAGTCCCTTCTGTAAACTTTGACTTACTGTCCGTCGGACTCCCATGGCAAGGCGCGCTTGCTTGATGGCAAAGAAGGTAAGGAAGGTAAGACCTGCACTGGCGGCTTGCTCGGTTCCCCGGCCGAGGATTCTGGCGCCGCGATAGCCGCATTTTCGTTCATCGCGGCAAGGATAGCCTGTCGTCTCCGCTCCCTTGCTGCTTCCGAGTTGAGCGCCTGAGGCCGTCCGGCCGGTACAGCCGCTCGTACTGGTGGCAGAGGCCGAGGTGCTCTAAAGAGGAAGGTCAGGCATGTGCCCATGTTCAACGAGGCACGAGCCGAGTACACACCTCTCTGGACTTGGCTCCCACTCAATAGGGCTGCTCGCTCTTCCCGATCCTTTGGTACTACCACCCTCCTCATCCTCGTCTCCCCAAACCCGCTTGATGCTGTTCACGCGGGAGAAGGTCCTTCCGGCGGTTGACGACCCAGAACCACCTGCGCCGAACGCATTCCCGCTGCGTCCTTGACTCGTCGTCGCCGTGGCTTTGCTCGCCGATGCACCGCGCGACATTGAAGTAGTGTGGAACATCCTTCTAGAGAAGAGGAAGGGAGGTCAGACGAGCAAGGAAGCCGGGCACGACCTGCGTCAGGACGTCGCTTTGAGGGTTTGTTGTTGTTGGCTGACGCGACTTGCTTTTCTTCCTCCTCAGTTGCGGAGGCCCGCGCGTCATAACGGCAGAATTGCCTGATGTGGTATTCCTAAGCTGTTGCCACTGGCCGTCCTGCCGGCATCCATACAAGATTTCTACCAGATCACTCGTCGTTGCATTCAACGTCTCTTGCTCGTAGCGATACCGTCACCTTGTTCATCATGGCGCGGGAGAAGAAGATCAGGAATGCTGTCAAACGTGGAGAGGTGCATCGGAAAGACAGGCGCGAGAAGGCCCAGGAGAAGCTGAAGCGGCGGATGGAGGTGCGTCAAGGCTATTCGCTTCTAATTCGACATTGTCTGACATCGTATAGACCCGCAAGGCGGAGAAGGCCAAAGATGGTGGCGCGGAGCTCAAAGCAGTATGCTGACCAGTGCATTTGCTTCTACATTAGCTGACCTTGCAGGCGAGATTAGCGAAGAACGTGCCGAAGACGCTGGACAACACCCGAGTGTATGACTCGACCTCGTACTTGACAGCGAACCCGGCAGACCTTCAGGCCGCCGCGGAACGTGCGGCCGCCGAATCGCGCAAGGTGAACGGCGATCCTGAGCCGGAAGAGGCGGGGGAGTCCGACGAGGAGTCGATGGAGGACGGGAGCGAGGAGGAGGGCGAAGAGGATGACGAGGTGGAGGATGGCGAAGACAGCGAGGCCGAGGAGGACGACGACGAAGACGAGGAGATGCCTGAAGCTGGTCCGTCGCGACTACCGACTCTGATCGCGACGCAGCCCTCGCGCAAGTCTTGCGACCGAAAAGCCGCAGCCGAGGCTGCGGCACAACAAGCCGCCGCTGCGGCTCAGCTGGCTTCGGGCCCACCGCCCCGCATCCTCGTGACGACCTCGCCGTCGCCGTGCAAGGAGACGTACGAGTTCTGCGACGAGCTCACCAAGATTTTCCCCGGGGGCGAGTTCTTCAAGCGGCCTAAGGGCAAGGGATTCGAGCTGGGCCGTATTGCCCGGTGGAGCGCAAAGCGCGGGTACGGCGCGATGATCGTCGTCAATGAGGACCACAAGACGCCAAGTGAGTCTTCGACGCCTGCAGGGTGGAGAGCGAGGGACATCGCTGACTTTGCAGACGCGCTCACATTGATGAAGCTGCCGGCGGGGCCGACAGCATACTTTAAGCTCACCAGCATCCAGTCGGGTAAATCAATCTACGGCCACGCCAAGCCTTCTCCTCACTCACGTACGTCTCAAAAGGCCGGAAGAATGAGTTTGGCTGCTGACGCACGCTACAGCCGAACTGATCTTGAACAACTTCACGACGCTGCTGGGTAACTCTGTCGGACGGCTATTCGGCTCGTTGTTCCCCCCACTGCCGCAATTCCGGGGTCGGCAGGTCGTCACGCTTCACAACCAGCGCGACTTCCTGTTCTTCCGTCGGCACAGGTACATGTTCTCATCTGCGACGAGCGCCAAGCTCCAAGAAATCGGACCCCGGTTCACGCTCAAGCTCCGCTGGCTCCGAAAGGGCTTGCCGGCCGTGACGGCCCAAGACGGCCGCGTCCCCGGCGGTGCGGGCAAAGACCACGACGACGGCGAGGACGGAGAAGAGGCCATGGACGACGAGGACGAGAGCATGGAGGAGCAAGCGGCTATGGGCGAGATTGGCAAGAAGTCCCCACCGCCAGCCAAGACCGCACGAGACAAGGAGGCCGAGATGGGCATTCCCGCCCTCGACGAGGAACAAGAATACGAGTGGAAGTGGAAGGTAGGCTGCTTCATGGAGACCAAGTACGCGGATGCTGACGCGCTCAGCCAAAGATGGAAGTCTCACGGCGGACGTTCTTCTTGTAGACGCTGCAGATTGTGTGTTTGTATCTGGCCACACGTAGCTGTCCCGTTCGTCATGCGTACCTCCAGGCTTCTTGCGATGTCAGCGATCCCAGCGTGATCACCCCGTGCACCGGTACGACGCCGATCATGCACAAAGGAGACGCGGAGAAGTGTCCCGTCAGCGCTGTCAGCGCTGTGCCCGGATCTTCGGAATGCGATAACAGAATGACGACGCGACCCTAAAGCGGGTCACATGACGCCGGCTCGCCTGCGCCTCCGGGTGGCAAATCCCCGATCGTGCAACTTGTCAACATGCCGGCCCGGCCAGAGAGAGTGCGCTGACGACATGCGCTGTGCACGACGCGGTTCTCCTCAGCACCGAGTCTGACTCACGGTCAACAAGCACTCTTGTCTCTCACTCTTGTACTGTTGAGTCCCGCTCAAACGCCTGTGCATACTGATACTTGTACATACATACCTTTACCTACCCCGCTTATCTCGGACCTACGCCGGTCGCGTTGCGGCGGACATACCCGTTGCCACCGCGGACGTCATCCCGACTCGGCCTTCCCCATCGACAACGGAAGTCATACCTTCTTGTCACCAGCACGCATCGCCCTTGACCACACCAGAGTACTACCCCATCGTTATCCATATCAATAGTCTGTGGACCGACACAGAGACGACTGCTCGTCATAGAGCGGCTCGACGCGCGCCGGTAGATCCCGAACGACGTGTCGGGGTCGGCCTGTGTGATCCCCATTGCGCCGCATGCCTTCGTCCGGTCATGGTATCAACACGCGCACGAAGAGCACGCGGCAGGAGTCGGGCGGCGGACGACGTGCCGGGCAACGTCGTCTTTCAGGCGGTTCTGCCAAGCGGCAGGCGATAGGTGAGTACCAAGCCAACAATCAGCCGGGCCACGCTGACGCCGCCTATAGCTCTGGAGCTTCCGTGAGCGTTCCAATCGCATCATAACGCGCCTCGCTGATATATAGCCGTAGGGCGAACAACAGCACGCCGCTGTCAGCCGTTAGCGACCACCTTCCTTCGCTATCAACGATCAACTCGCTTCGAGCGTTTCTGCCCCATGTCTCGCCTCCGCAGGGGCGATCACGAGCTCCAGAGTCGACCGAGCGGATCGCGCACGATGAGACGCGGACGGCGTGGCAGGATATTGACCTGAAGGACGGACAGGGCAAATGGTGAGGCCTCGGCAACTCGACCGTGGGGATGCCTGCTGACTTGCCAGCCGATACCTCTTGGTCGTATCGCGAATGCGAGGACTGCAGATCTGGCGCTTCTCGTCTAGCGAGCTGCCGCGAGACGTGCATGTTCCCGAATCGTTCCCGGCTCCAGAGCTCGTGTTCCACCTGGCAAGGCTGCCGCCTTCGAACGGCCCCGAAGCGGAGCACTTTATGCTGGAAGCACGGGTGCTGGAAGGACACGTCGTGCCAGATGGCAGCCCGGTTCTAGCAGTCTTGTAAGTGAGAACTTCAGCCGTAAAGGTACCGCCCATCTGACAGTCACAGGTCACAATCCCTACCCGCGAGTCGAAGGGATCCCACTCGGTCTTTTGCCCTCACCGTGATCGGCATGAGGAGCGGAAAGTCGGTTCAGCGATTCGATTTGGGTGAAGGCCGGTCTGCAAGTCTGAGAAGCAGCAGTCGTGCGATTGCAGTGGTGCGTCTGCCATCCTGTGTGCTAGTGCACTTCTACAATGAAAGGTGCTGACGAGGCTCAGGCTGTCTGCGGGACGGTACCAGAACTCTTCCTTCTTGACACGAAGACGCTGTCTTTCTTGCCTTTCCCCTTCGCCGACTTAGCTTTGGTGAACACCTCGGACAGCGCCGCCTTCGACCTTTCTGGCCGTTTGCTCGCCTATGCCACTTCGGAGCCTCCCCGAGTCCTTGGTCCCCTCGGCCTCGGATCCATCGTTTGCGGACCGTCCGTACAGCGCGGGCAGCGATCATCCCCGACTCGAGTCTCGGCATCAGCTAGTGAACAGCCGCGTGACGCCTCCACAGCGCTCATGACTACTGCGGTGCAGATCGGTGGCGGGGTCGCCAGGGGGTTGTGGGCGGGGATCAGTAGAGGGGCGAAAGCCGCCGAGCAGTACCGCGCCAGCCGACTCGCACGCAGCGCGCCATCCGAGGGCAGCGGAAGCATGATGGAGGCGGGAGAGGCAGAGGCGGAGCACAATAACGAGGACGATGTTGAGACACGGTGTCTCGGCGAGTCGAGCCCAGTCGAAGAGCCCCTCGTATCAGATGTGCGGTCGCCCAGGGCACTATGGGTCAAAGTCGTCGACTTGGGCCCTTCAGGTTCGGACAGGCGGCCGGCACGGACTGTTGCGCATTTCCGACTCCCGCCATCGCAAGCGTTCTTCTCACCGGCCAACATACACTCGCCGATCCCGCAAACGCGCAGTGAGGCTGGCACGCCGATCTCTCGCCTCTCGTTCTCGCCCGACGGGACTCAGCTCCTCGTCGCCCAAGCGGACGGCCGATCATTCCACGTCGTCTCGATCGATCCCTCCATCCCGCACCAGCACAAGGATGGTGACTCTTTGCACGGCCAAGTCAGGCATCTCTACGAGCTCAAGAGGGGCAACACCCCGTCTGATGCTCGGGAGGTCGTCTGGGACAAGCACGGTCGTTGGGTCGGAGTCGGTACTGCCAGGGGCACCATTCGTGAGTCGTGCACTGATGGGCCAAGTGCCGAGCTGACGGGTAAAGATGTCTGGCCCATTCACCCCTTAGGCTGTGTTGCAGATACCACGACGCACGCTCGTCCGAGCTTCATGAACCCCTCCGGAGGTGGCGCGCTGTCGACGGTGGTCTCGCCTATCCAGCGCCTCCGCGTGTCGGCCGGGCAGGTGGGCCTTCAAGCCGAACAAGCCGAGTTCCGGCTCGACCTGGCGCGCGCATTCGCATTCGTGGATTTCCGATCAGACCCGGTTGACCATAATCGCGTCTACCAAGACATGATCATCGTCCAGCCGTCCACTGGTGTTGTCCACGTCTTGCGCCTTATCTTGGGTTTGCAAGAGGGGACAGCCTCGCGTGACCACTCGGCCGAGGCTGGTGGGCAGCGCGGAAGCGCACTTAGCGAGACGATCCGAGCCCATCGAACCAAACAGCCTAGTGCGCTGAGCATGCGCAATGTGACGCTGGCGAAGTGGCTTCTCGACACCGGCGATGACGAAGGAGACATCCTGTTGGAAGCCGGGGAGTATCTAGCTTTGGCTAGTACACCAAGCGGTAACAGGTGAGTGTCAAGGCGCTTCCGCTGAACCGAAGCTTATGCCCGTCAGCGTCGCCCAGGCCGAGCTGCAGACGCACAGCACCAACCCGCGTGTCCTGCCCGCCTCGATCTACCTCTCCAAGCAGGTCGAGTTCTTCGCCGCCAGAGCGATCGACGAGTACAGCCCGCTATCTATAATGGACACCGAGGCTCGAACCCGGCGGCTCGTCTTCCGATCCGAAGTGCAAGTCCGGCCAGTCTCCGAGTCTTCGAGCACGACGCTCGACGCGCCGCTGCAGCACGCCTTGCACGAAGTCATTGACGAGTGTCCCGAAGCGCAGATCCCGGGGCTGCCGAACGGGTACACGCGCGGGACCAAGTGGACGGAAGCGCTGCCTATCAAGCAGGTCGCAGCGGGACTCGGCGGCGGTGTGGACCTCGTTCGGCGCGAGTACGCCCGTGCGCAGCGATCTCGCAGCACTCGTCGGGAGTCCCGAGCGGCTGCAAACGCGCTGAGCTTCGAGGACGACTCGGTCCTTGCTGTCTCGGCGGAAGACCAGGCCGGGTCTGTGCCGTCGAGCGAAGATGCGCCTGTGCCCATGACGGACGACGGATCGGCGAGCGGCGCGGAAGGCGACGAGAGCGAGTGGAGGGATCAGTGGGAGGAAGAGTATCGCCGCGCAGTGGAAAACGACGGAGGTCCGGACGACCTCGTCCTGGGCTTGTTGGACGAAGAGCAGGAGAAGTGGGAAGCGAGGCGCAAGGTCCTAGCCGGGCAGTACGCCCCCACGATCACCAATAACAACAACAACAACCATAGCAGCAACTCAAACAACACAAACACCAAGAATACCAACAACATCAAGACCAGCGGCACCCGAAGCAACAAGAAGAAGTGATCGAGCATACATGTTGTACCTTATACCACCTCTTGCATGTCTTGTATCTACCAGAACGAAGGAGATGGTCGGCCGACCCAGGGTGGGGCACCCCACTTTTGCCATTACCGACCCGTCGTCATGGACCGCCAAAGTTGTCCTTTCTGGTCCTGCTGCCAGACAATCTGACCGTGATGCCTCCAAACAAGGGCGGGAACGCGAAGAAAGAAGCCGGACGGGCGAAGAAGGCCGAGAACGAGGTATGTCGAGCTAGACCGGAGAGTATACTGCAGTCCGCCGTCTAACTCCGTACAGGAGAAGAAGAAGGATGTAGAGCGAAAGGCGAAGGAGGCCAAAGAGGCCGAGTCGTGGAAAGATGGTGGTGGGTCAAGCTCGTACTCTGCGACATGGACTGTTCATCTGAATCGCTTAGCCAAGGGCACGAGTAAAGCCGACGCCGAGGCAGCGAAGAAGGCCGAACTAGGTATGTCCAGCGCCGACAGCCGTGACCTGTGCTGATCTGCTTTGCAGCACGGAAGAAGGCAGAGCGAGACGCGCTACTTGCCGCCGAAGAAGCCGGCGCACCCTCTAAGGCCAGAGCGGCGCCCAAGGCCGGCGCGAAGAAGGGCAAGGCCGGATCGTCGAGCGCGGGCGGCGGGATCCTTGCGCCCGGAGGAGTCATCGCGTCGTTCAGCACCAACGACCCGCTCGGCCTGCGGCGCGCTAAGGGCCCTGACGGCGAAGACCTGCCCACGGAGGAGATCAGTGCTGTCGGGCTGGACCAGATGCTCGAGGCGCTCGAGGTGGTTAACCAGAAGACGGACAAGCAGTCCATGGGCGCCAAGGCGGGCCTCATCGAGCAGCACCCAGAGGTGGGTTACCCGCACGCGAGCGAGCGCAAGCGAGCGAGCGAAACGTAGAGCTGATATCCCGCAGAGACGCTTCAAGGCGGCATTTGAGGCTTACCTCGAGCGAGAGATGCCTATCCTCAAGCAGGACGTGAGTGCTCGATCGAGCGGACCACTCGATGCAGCCGCTGACAGGCAGCACCCCGGGCTGCGGCAGAATCAGATGCGCGATATTCTTTTCAAGCAGTTCCAGAAAGCCCCAGAGAACCGTAAGTCTCCCCGTCGACACCGTTCATGCTGGCCATCCCTGACCGCCGCAGCATTCAACCAGGCCAAGGTGGCGTACAACGCGACCAAGGAGGAAAAGGTCGAGGCGCTCAAGCAGATCATGGATGCTCGCGAGGCAAAGTACAAGGTCGAGCAGTAGACAACAGGTTTAGTCTTGTCATTGTAGCCCTTGTAGATCCACCCAGGCATGAACCCTTCTCGACTTCGAGACTCCACTGAGTGGTGAACAGTGGTCTCGCTGCAACTCAAGGGGCGATGGTCCCGCGAGGCCCAGCACACACGATATGGAGACATGGAATCCCTCAGATATCTGCCTCCTCATGGATCTCTTCACCACATACACGACCCCTGCGTAACGAACACCAGTCCGCAACGCAGCGCGTATCACAATGCAGGTCACTGGGGCGCAGCACGCCTGCGGCGTGCGCCCCCGCTCGGTGAATCGGTCATCAAAGCTGCATGCTGGCTGTAGCGGTACAAATCCCCAACGAGATGCACGCGCTTAAGCCTCCTGCGCCCGCTGGCGCCGCCTCTGGTCTCGCTCCTCGGCGATCGAGAGCTTGACACCCTTGCCCTTGGGCAGGGAGACCTGGGCCTTGGCGCCCTCGCCAATGACGAAAATGTTGGACAGACTGGGGGTCAGCCAAGTTGCAAAGTGGGTAGAGGGGAGACCTACCGGGTAGCGAAAGTCCTGTCGAGAACGTCCTTGACGTGTACGATGTCGAAGCCGCCGAGGTGCCTCTCCTTGTGGACGATGACACCGGCTCGGCCCATGTTTCGGCCACCGGTAATCATGACGAGGTTTCCGGGCTCGAACTTGATGTGGTCGACGATCTTGTTCTGGACAAAGTCGAACTTGACCGTGTCGTTGACCTTGATCGCCGGGTCGGGGTATCGGATGGTTCGGCCGTCGTGGGTGACAATGTACGGGACGCCCTTCATGCCGAGCTGGTGCTTCTTGACCTTGCACAGCTTGAAGTTGGCCTCCTCGTCCGAGATTCGGTGGATCGTGAATCGACCCTTGACGTCGTACAGCAGACGGAAGTGCTCGCCCGATCGCTCAATGGTCACAACGTCTACCAGGCGCGTCAGCGCCTTTCCATTTTGGGCAACTCAACCCGGCTCACCCATGAAGCCGGCGGGGAAGGTCTCGTCGGTCCTGACCTTGCCGTCGACCTTGATCAGTCGCTGCTTGACAATAGCAGTGACCTCCTTGCCGGTCAAGGCGTACTTGAGTCGGTTTCGGAGGAAGACGGTCAGGGGAAGGGATTCACGGAGCTTGTGAGGACCGGGAGAGGGGCGGGGAGCGTAGGTGCCGCCCAGCTTGTCCAGCATCCATGACGAAGGCGCTGCGAGACGCTTGAGGTGCTTTTTAGGACCACGACCCTGTGAAGAGTCAGATTTTGCGCAAAAGGTGACGCGCCAGCTCCAGCAGCAGCACAGCAGCAACAGCGGCAGCGAAAGCGATTGTCGAGATGTGCAGCAGCTCCTCCTCATACCGCAGGCAACGCCTCATCCCCGGCGACGTCTTGCAGCCCAGCTCGGTCTATCCCATCCCCAAGCAGGACTGCGTGCGGTCGCAACTATGCCCAATACCGAGCGTTGTTCCCCAGCTTCGCCTTGTCCACACTGCCGATCCTCCTCGCCCAATGCTGCTGATGCCGCTGCTGCTGCTGTGCCGCTACTCGAGAGTGATGTCGGTCCGTCAACTCACCATGATGTCTTGATGAATGAAGAAACCACCAAGCCGCGATTGAAACCTCAAATCAGCGGACGACAGCCAGCGACAGTGCCAGGCCAACGGGGCGGGGAACGGCACCAACTCTGCGAACGGAGTCTCTTCGGCGATTCGGCGAAAATCAAAACCCAGCCAACCCGTGTGGCACCCAGCCATCCTACCTTCGCGTCGGCGTTAAGCCATGAACCCTGCCCTTCGGACGGAATCAAATCTGGCTTAGGGATCCTTATAACCGATGGGCATGCATGCCGGTGGCAGCTCGGCCGTGGCGTTTCATCGCGTTCATGCCAGTAGGCGTACGCGTGAGATAGGTCATACAACGTGGAACTACGGATCAATGTCATCTGTCGTCTCGTAGAACTCTTTCGCGAAGCGCAGCTGGGTGTCCAGGCCTGACTCGCCCTGATATGTCAGCACGGATCCTGTATATCAAAGGTTAACACATGGCTCACCTGTCCGGGAGCAATGCCTCGAATGAACAGGTACTTGCGGCCGGCTGCTATATCAGCATCTTGCACTATATCAGCCGCAAATGGACTTACCCATGAGCTCTGCGCTAGGCTTGCCGTCAAGTCGGGTGTTCTTGCCGCCGAGCGCGATTCCGCCCGCCTCGTATAGGATGCATATGCCGGCCTTATAGATCAGCACTGACATTGTCCCTATGACTCTTGACCTACGCAGACGTCCCATGGCCAGCACTGGTATATCAGCGAGGTGTTCCATGATCCTGACTGGTCCACTCACCCCGATCTCCCAGTACATGTCCAAGCCCCCAGTAGCGACGAGCGCGATGTTGATCGCTGCGCTGCCGACACTTCGGAGCGAGTGGGCCATCTTGCCCCCTTCGTCGGTATGCGCAGCGAGAGTCTGGAACGTCTTGACCTTGGACGGCAAGGCCGGACTGGACCGCGAAGAACCGTACTCGACGCCGATCCTGTCAGAGGTGTAAGCGTACGTCCCTTCATAGCTGCAGGAGACCCACAAGGCCTGGCCTAGAGAAGCGAGCGGCTTAGCCTTGCCGGTAGTGGGTAGGCGGACCTTCTGGTTCAGGAAGGCGCCGCGTCCCCTGGCTGCCGAGTACTGGATCCGTATGAGCAGGGCCGACGAGGTAGCCATGTATTGAGACGTACCAGTTGGTCGAGGAAGGTGTTGTAAATGACTCCAACGACGGGGACTCCCTCCACCGCGAATCCGATCGAGGTGCATACCATGGGAAAGCCGTGGACCTGGGATCGGGTCAGCCGGGCCAATGAGCACCGAGAGGAGGGCTAGACGGACGAAGTTGGTGGTACCATCAATCGGGCTATCCTGTCAGCGAATGTCCTAGTGACCTGACAGGCTGGCTCGGCTTGGGTCAAGCTTCCGCCGACTACCAATCTGGACAATAATGGACCGCGACTCACTCCACTGGGCGGATCAGCGATACTCACAGGACATCTGATGCTCACGTACCGATCCAAGTGGGCTCATCAGTAATCTTCTGCCCAGAGTACGTCTCTTCGCCGATACTGTAGTGTCAGCAATGGCGAACGAGGATAACATTAGGCGATGGACGCACAACTGGTGCTCCGGATACTTCTCCTTGATCTTCTTTGTGATGAAAGCCTCGACTGCCTTGTCGACCTCGGTGACGAGCTGCAGCATCAGAATGGTCCTGTAAGGTGCGCTAGTCCAGCGCACATACGTCAACACTGTTCAGCTTGGTGTCCTCGGACGCCTCGCTGGCGAAGCGTCGCTCCTGCCCCTCACGGATCATCTTTCCCGCCTGAACGGTATCAGCGCCAGTACGTCCCCGTGTCTTTCTCAAACAAAACCGACATCGAGGGCAAGCTGGATGGCGAAGGCCAAGATCGCATCTAGGTCAAGCTTGTCGGACATGGCTGCTATCCTGGCTGTATCAACCTCTTACGCGTGAAACAACAGATCCATATCTTATCAGCACGTTCCTCCCGCGGTGGTGATGACGCGGAGGCAGCGGCGGCAGCCGGCTAGAAGCGGCACTTGTATCCCCCACTTCAAGCTTAAACCACGTGGGTGAAGTGTTGCCGGATCACCGGTCCGGTGTCCGGCAGGCATCGGTCGCGCCCAGCCCTTGCTATGCCGCCCGGCGTCACACGCAGTGGTCCAGTACAAGAGTATTTGTCGGCCAAGTGTTCTCCCACAGCTTCTCTGTCTTGTATCTCTTCAGTTCTCTTCATCACCGAAAAGTCAGAAAACAGCACAATGTCTCTTCCTAAGGTCCTCATCTGCGGTATGTGTTCCGGCGTGGACAGCCTGCCGATGGCGTGGGCTGAACGTAGCAGCCAACCCCCAGAAGGGTGTCATCTGGGTGAAGGAGGAGCAGAAGTCCAAGCTTGGCGCCGTCGCCGAGGTCCTTGTGAGCCTCCTTGCCCGTGTATACGTTGGAACTGGTGGCTGACCGGCGAAGGACTACGACTCGCCTAACCGTGAGGCATTCTTCGCCGACTGCAAGGGCAAGTACGACGGTGTTGTCGGTATCTACCGACACAACGACTCGGCTCAGACGATCGGCGTCTTCGACAAGGAGCTGATTGACGCGCTTCCTTCTAGCGTCAAGTACATCTGCCACAACGGCGCCGGCTACGACCAGAGTAGGTCATCCGCAGGATGGCATATGGACGCAGGCTGACGCCTGCTTTAGTTGACGTGGCGGCGTGCACGGCGCGAGGAATTCAGGTGTCGCACACGCCCAAGGCGGTCGACCACGCGACGGCCACGGTCGGCTCGTTCCTGACGCTTTCGGCTCTGCGCCAGTTCTGGCGCGCCGAGACCAACGTCCGCGCCGGCAAGTGGAAGGCTGGCCTTCAGCCCGCTCGTGACCCCGAGAACCGCGTCCTCGGCATCATCGGCATGGGCGGCATTGGTTCGGTATGTTACCACCGCGTGGAGGGCTGCGTTGTCGGCGGCTGACGCCGTCGCAGGTGATGGCCAAGCAGCTGATTCCGTTCGGCATGAGCGTCATCTACTACAACCGGCGCGAGCTGTCGCCTAAGCCTGACTTCCCGTGCGAGTACGTCTCGTCGCAGGAGGAGCTGCTCAAGCGGGCCGACGTCGTCTCGCTCAACCTTCCCTTGAACGAGAAGACCCGCGGCTCGTTCGGCAAGGCCCAGTTCGACCAGATGAAGGACGGCGCCGTCCTTGTCAACACCGCCCGAGGTGCCGTCGTCGACGAGCCGGCCCTCATCGCCGCTCTCAAGAGCGGAAAGGCAAGTCTCTTGCCCCGGAAATCATGGCATGCGCAGCTGACCCAGCGCAGCTCTACTCGGCCGGTATTGACGTGTACCCCGACGAGCCCAACGTCAACCCCGAGCTCATCGCTATGGACAACATCACCCTTCTTCCCCATATGGGCACCGAGACCCAGGACTCTCAGCGAAAGGTCAGCCGTGCCGAAGCTACATCTTACCAGATGGACCCGGCTGATGAGACGCAGATGGAGCTTCTTGCTTTCGACAACCTGATCGCCGGTGTCACCGGCAAGGGCCTCATTAACCAGGTCGCCGAGCAGAAGCAGTGATTCTCCGTCCATCAGTGAAACGTCTTGGAACCTCATGCATAGATCTCTTCATACTTGGCCCGCAGATACGCCGATCGCCCGCTGTGGGATGCCTCGAGGCTGGTTGTCCCTCTACGGCACGGCCCTGTTTGAAGACAGAATAGCTGTAGCCCGGGAGGGGCTCACCAACCAACAAAGGATGAGAGACGCATCCTTACAAGTCCTCCTCAAGCGAGGTCCTTGTCCATCGTCAACGGATGCCAAGGGAGACTCGTTTCCGCGGCTTTCGAGAGCGGCCCCGTCCGGTCAGAACGGGCACCGCCGAAGAATGCTCCCTTGTGGCCATCAACGGTGAAGTGCGAACACGAGTGGTCCAGCTCTCTAGGAGGCACGAGAGTGAAGGGAACGACGGCCGTCCTTTCAGCACCATGAAATCGGGGTTGGCTCGCGTCTACAGGTCGATATGTACGATATGTACATGTACATGTCGATAACGCCATCCCCTCGACGGTGGCAATCTCTTCGAACCAAATCGCAAAACCGCGCAGTGTCGAGTATGCCTTACATTGAAGATGACGAAGCTGAAGAGCGACGCTATTTGTCGTGGTCACAATCACGGTCGGAAGGGACTCGACAGAACACGTGTTACCAGTCCAAGTACAGGTCTCAATCAGGAGAAGAACCCCTCCATGGCACACCGAAAGCCAGCGTCTGCACCGCTGTTCAAATCGAGGTTCCACCCAATCATCACACTTACGAGGGCTCCGAGTGCCAAGGAGGATGGCCGCGGTGGGACCGAGAGTCTAGCACCGCGCGCTCACTTGTACTATGTGCGCCTCCGTGCTGGGACTGAAGTTCGAGGTACTGCAGGAACATCAAGCGTGGAGGATTTCGCCTGAAACCGGGACGCTCGAGACCCTCGCTGAATACGAGGCGAGGATCCGCGAGGCCGCCTGCGCTCCGTTCAAGGATTTGGACCTTCATACTTGCACATTGGCGGAGCACGAGCCTTCAGATGTCATACCAGGTTCTGTCCAGAAAGATCCGTGGTAGTCTAGCACCAGCCTTGGCTGATGTGGGGGAAGAGGACACTCGCCTGCTCAGGTCCGAATAGACAGTACTGTACATTTCAATCTGTGCTAAGGCTACGGAGCAGACTATGTACACGTTCAATCATGAGTCGGTCTTGCGCATTCTGTGTCTAATGAAGTCGTCCCTTGCGGGTAGCCATCGCTGTCTCCGCCGTTCCGGTCGCGTTATGGAGGTCGTGAGCAGGCTGGCACCCTGAGGCAGCAGTCGGCTGGTCCACAGGCCTGTGCAAGCGAGGCTCTTATCGATCGTCAATTGAGGGTCTAGCGAGACTCGCTTCGGGGGTCCTTGACAGAGAGCTCGTCTGGTCACATCGGACATCCTGGATAACGCTCCTTTACCAGCTCCAATGCTGAGGTCCGAGAATGAAGTGTCCGATGCTCTCGGAGGCACGAGAGTAAGCGAGCGAAGCCCGCTCCCCCTTTTACGACCGAAATCGATCTGTAATCCACGACTTGCTATATATACCACTTCTATACCGCCTCTGCCGCTTGCATTCGATTTCATTCGGACTTCGACGATTACGCGAGGTCACGCATCATCAAGCACTTCGCAAATAACAGAGTATGAGTCCGTCTCTCGGTCGACGGTGGATGGATCTGAGCGATGGGCGGTATACCGCTATTCCGAAGCGACCGACGAAGAGCGCCAGCGTGGGTCACAGGGCACTAGGGTGTGCACCTCGGTTTTAATCTGCGGTGGCAAACATAGGAGCGAAGACTGCAGTGGACATGTGAGGCCGAGGGACGATCTTCCGTGCACGGCGGCTCTGACCTGCAACGACTGCGGATGCATCCGGCGACATCAGACCGACGTATCAGAAGGAGACCAAAGGTGGGGACCCTCCGAGACTCCGGTCGCGTACGAGGCTCGCATTCGTAAGGCGGCCTGTGATTCGTTAAGTGACATCGATGGCCACACCTGCGACTTCGAGGCACACTATCCCTCAGAGATCATCCAGTCGGTGGAGTGAGGTCAGGATAGGGGTCCCGAGCTGCGAGTCGTCCAGAGGTCCACATCGTGTTCGCACACCTTGCTTCAATTTGTCCAAAGACGTGCACATAGGCATGTAGGGATCGTGACGGGATATACAGTATGAGTTTGGTCATGTGCATGTTCCATGAACCTGTGAATGTCTCATGACATGTCGCCGCTGCAGCTACGCGCCGTGAGTGTCGGGACAGTATCACGCGGTCGAAGAGGGGGCTACATATCCGCCTTGAGCGCTGGTTGGAGCGCAATGAAGCGTCTGGCGACACGAGGCTTGAACGCCCGACTCGCGCCGCCGCGGAGCCGATGCTGGACGAGGTGAACAAACAAAGCAAGCGATGCTAGACTTCGGCGGCTTCGGATGGAGCAGGAAAAGCCATGCGACAGAGCCGCGCACACCAGTAGACACGGTACCCTCGATACAGCCCGCCTGCCTCATTGTCTTTGATCAGAGGGCAGTATGAGTCAGACAAGCTCCTGTAAGCGAGCCCTGGCCTTCCTTCGGTACGCAAGCGAATGACTCATTCTTGAGTGCAGTATAAAGCAGGGGTTGGCAACCAAAACTGTTTGCTTGCACTGCCGTACATCCTGTCATTCTCGTCGATCAGCGACTAGCACTACGCAGTAATGTCAGAACGGCCACTGAGCGCGGATGATGAGCCAGGGTACAGGACCTACTCGGAGTCGACGGTATACAACTCCGAGCAAACAGCGGAGTACAAGTACAAGAGTACCACTGAGCCGTCTCTACCCCACGGTACACCACTGGGCAGTCAGTGCTACTGGGTCACCATATACGAAGGTCATGGGCGCTCAGGCTGCCCGGAGGACTGGCCTGAATTCAAGATGTCGTCAAAGCTACGTTGCTGGATCTCTAAATGTGAGGATTGCGGATGTATAGTCGCGCACGAGAGCCTCGTCGATGTGGACGACCGCGAGTGGAAGATCTCGGCCGATACCGGACGACTGGAGACGTTGATCGAGTACGAGGCACGGCTTCGCCGGGACGCCTGCTCGTACTTCGCTTTCTTAGGTTTGCCCTGCAGGTTTGAGCCACACGACGCTTCCGACACTATAGAGGATTCCCAAACTTCAGAAGAGTGAGCGCTGGAAACGAGAGCGCCCGCGTCCGCAGTACGGGCGGTTGAGCAAGGTGATCGACCGGTGCCTGATTTGGTCTGTTTACTGTACTGTACACTGGGCTGCGAGAGAGGCGGAGTTTGCTTAAGGGGAGAGAGATGCGGGGGCGGGCAGGGCGAGAGGGTCGAGGTTTTCTAGGCCACGTTCTATGTATGGTGCAAATGCAGCTACATGTTCGTCTGATAGGGGCCTACAATCTCCGTGTGATCCTCACCTGTTGGCAGACGTGATCTGACGGGCCATCCAGCTCCCACGTCCTCCCGAAGCGGCCCAAGAATCGGCCGTAGTCTTCCTTTCCTGTGCTATGTACATGTGTGCCCCGCTACCGTGTCACCAGGTACTTGCCGGTAGAGTCCAGCTCCGACCAGGCAGACCCAGCTCGAAAGCTGGGACAACGGTATCGTATAAAGTGTCTGCAGAGAGAGAGATTGTCCGCTGCCTGCGGCACACCCCACCCTTCCAAAGAGCGCTCAGCCGCGATCCTGGCGGCTCTACTCTGTGGCCTAGCTGATGCCTCACCCCACTTCGTCTCATGGACCGCATGGTCGCCGGCCCGTGCTCGTGACTCAGTCCGGACTCAGACGTATCGCGGAAGCGAGCCTCACAGGAGGTGCTGACTTAGCGAGCAGCCAGATGGCCAACCAAGCGAGCGGACTTGCAAGCCCACATCCCTTCACCTCTTTAGCCGCCTCAAAGGTCCGTTACGGTGGGCGGAACCTATATAAGCTTTAGAAAGATGGTTAGACGAGAACGTCCACCAATCCGTTCGTCGCCGCTCTCTCGCCAACAAGACACATCTACATCGCCTCACAACCAGACACGATACCGAATCGACGACCATGTCTGAGACTTATCAAGCCACACCGACCTATTCAGCCGTTTCCGAGACTGCATATTCTAGCGAGACAGCGACCTATCGCTACATCAAGTCGGGTAACGACCACCCCAGGGGGAATGAGCCCGCCACGAACACTTGCACGTGGATCTACATCTCTCACGGAGACCACTCGAAGTGCATCCCTCAGCCTGCGGTAGTGCGCGGGCTCGGCGGGAGCAGCCGTCTTCATTGCGATTCATGTGAAGTTGACAGTGTTCATTATGCTTTCATCAGCGAGGATATCGGCAAGCCCAAGACGAATGTTGATGGCCGGCGGGAGACGCAGTCGGAGATGGAGATCCGGTTGCGCCAGCACGTCTGCAGCACCAGCAGCCTGGGAACGAGTTCCTGTCCTTTGAAGAACCATGGGGAGTTTGCGTCCGCTGACAACTTTGGCTCCACCTAAGTCTACATAGGAACTGTGGATGCCTCTCATGCATGCACTATAGTGACCAGACTATCAACTCAGCGTGTGCGCGTGAACGCGCCAACCACAGCCTGCGTGACGCTCCATTTGTCTCCCCAGTCGGCCTTGATGCCTCGGTGGCATAAGATGCAGGTCACTTGAAAGCCCTGGTGGTTGCTTTCAGGGACGGATCTGCATTCACGACCAGGCTTGAAGATCATGGCACAGCGACGAGCCTTGTACGAAGAGTGCCCAGGCCGCATGACACGACATTCAAAGTCCTGCTTGGGCCCGCTTGTGGCCAGTATACCTAGAGACGACACCGGACAAGCCGTTGTGGCGATGACCTGTGTCAATGCGGTATACGCCCGGAGCCCGACCTGTGTGATCGCATCCGAATCCTGTCTCTGTAGTGCCAGACCGGGAGGCTGCATCTGGTACTTCGTGCTCAAGCGCATGGCGTGGCTTCCTCCGCCCAGCGACAGCATGTGGCCCTGGCGTCAGTCAGCCCATCGGGCATTGAGCTGTCTCGACCTATCGTCAAAGGATCTCTTCGGCCAAGACACCTGCGGCAAGCGAGGCACCCTAACCGAGACTCTCCCTCCATTGCCCTTCCTTCCGACGACGCAGCCGGACAAAGGTCTAGACCAGAACCAAGGAGGTCTCTTCGCTTCTCAAGCGAGGAACCGGGAAGGCCGCAATTCGGAAACCCCGGATGCGTGCACCTCGGAACGGTATATGATGTACGCTTCACACCAGCGTTGCAAGATCCAGTTCAGTACCTCTCCTTGAGTACCCTAGCAGAGCGTGAGTCTCGGCGGTCCTTGTCAATGCCTATGCCTTCTGGGTTGATTTAGCCATATCGGTGCTGCAGAGCTAGCTGGGAAGCGTACTGACGAGGACAGCTTGCACCGTCTCTTGCTCACCCTTCAAATCCGTTACCGCTGCAATGTCGACTGTCAAAGCGCCTCCGACCTACTCGACTAGATCGGACCCCGAAGGTCATCCCAATGCCGCTTTCTTCATCTGGGAGGGTGATTCCACCACGCACCGCACGTCGAGGAACAAGCGCTGCATTTCGGTCCGCGTCCTTCACAATCATAGTAATACGTGCACGGATAGATCAGAAAAACCTCTCAACAAAGAGAGTCCACACTCACTGTTCAAGACTGAATTCTGCAAGACTTGCAGGATCCATGTGGCTCACGAATGGGCGCCCTCAGAGGCTGAGCCCGACTCCTTGAAAGTCGGCTTGCATCGTAAGTTGCCGGACGGGACAGAGGAGACGACCGCGCAACTCGAGCATCGCCTCATCACAGGAGTGTGCGGGCTGTATGAGACGTGTAATCAAGATGCTCCCAAGCTCCCCGTATCCGAGGTATACATCACGGACCTCTCCGTCTGAAGGCGCGCGGCGCCTGCGTCGGCTTGTCTCCCTCGGCAACAGCCTCAACAGCTGGAGCTCGCCCAACTTTTCTTTTAGCTTATTGATTTCTGTCAAAGTACTCATTCTGTGCATGCATTATTCTCCATGAAAGCTCCACTACAAACGGTTGGTGACCAACTGCTGCCTTGCTATACACGACCCTTGCTTCATGGCTTCGGACCCCCCTCCTCTCGAGCCTTCCGAGCATTGCGCTATGTCGCGCCATCGTCGACGAATCTCTCGGGCCCAGTCGCTTGTAGCAAGCGAGGCACTGTAACCGAAGACGCTCCTTACAGTGCCATCGTGCGAGTGCAGCAACTGAAACAAAGGTGGACCAGCGCCAAGAAGGTCCCCTCGCTTGTCAAGCGATATACAGGGAAGGCAACTGACCGTCGAGAGGGTATATATACTCTCTATAAGCAGTCGACAAGTCTCCCCGTCTCTTCTTTGCCAAACGTGAGTTTCTTGTGCCCTTCTTCGTGAGATCACCTCCCCGGATGTGAACCAGCTGAAGCACCAATCGGAAATCACACTGAACTGCATAGCTTCTGACTGTCACTGAAGACGGGTGTCCTTGGACTTTAAGAACGATGTCAACTGCCCAAGAGCCCCAACTCTACGTAGCTAAGACCGAAGCGTTAGGTGACATTGTGTATTTGACTTACCACGGTCGACCAGCCGATCACCTTTCGTCGACCGACAAGAGCTGCTTGTCCGTCACAATCCTTCACCCTCACCCAGTCCCGTGCCCGGATAATGGGTCTGGCGAGGGCAGCACCGCACGCCGGACCGAGACGATAACTAAAGAACTCAGTGAGTTCATGATCGAATTTTGTGGAGACTGCGAGGTCCATGTGTTCCATACATGGACAGCGAAGGATGAACGCGCCGTGGAGCGCTTTGGCCAGCACCGCGAAATTGCAGGGACATTCGGGAGGAGATTCGAGACGACTGCTGAACTCGAATGGCGTCTCATCAAGCCCATTTTATCTCGTCCGGGACATGAATGCGAATCACGACACACCGACTTCCCGGTGTCCACGATGCAGTTCCTACTCCCGAGAGGCCTGACCAATGGCGCCTGAGTCGGCTTATTCGATAATTAGCCTGGATTGATGGTTTCTGACTGGGTGCTCCTTCAGCGTAGCGTTTCCTGACTTTGTCTCGGTTCTGTGCATGCACTCTTTCCCCTAACCGGCCCAGTACGAAGGGTGCGGCGTAATGAGCATGCACCCCGTATCATGCCCCTGATTTCGCCTCTTCGCGCTGCTTCCGCTCCTTCTCCACTTGAGCGCGTTTGATGCCCCTGTCCATCTTCCACCGCTCGAAGAAGATAGCCAAGGGGTAACAGATGCACTCGACGCCAATGACCGCGAAGAGGATACCGAAGTGGTAGCCTAGCCGACTGACAAAGTCTGTCCCGAAGGCGATGATCTTGAACCCCTCGACGTTGTGCAGGAAGATACCCCAGTGGAAGAACTGGTAGAACCGGGGCATGAGCTCCAGGGGGAAGAATGACGATGCTGATGTGCGTCAGTATACAGCAGAGTTCCCAATCAGATGGGGACATACTGATGTTCACTGCAGCGCGTCAGCTCAAGCGGTGAGATCAGATCACGAGGTGCTTACTGATGAGCCACAGCACCAAGAAGACCGGGAGCCACTGAGGCCCGAGCAGCGATATCACCGTCTCCATGGCGAACCCGCCAGCGATGATGGTCACAAAGTTGAGTGCCCAGAACACCACAAAGCCGGCTGGACGAGGTCGTCAGCCCGCTTCACCGGATCAAGCGGAGGTGCAAAGATCGTGTGCGACTCACCTCGACCGAGATAGTCGTACAATGGCACCTGGAAAGCCTGGACTTCGAGCGTCTGCCATAGCGACTGCGAACACGTCAGCTACCACCTCCCGCGCCTTGCTAGCTCGGCGCTCACCAGGAAGAAGTAGGCGATGAGCGGCCAGAGAATGCGGATACCCAAGAAACTCCCAAACTTGAGCTTTCCAGCCAACCCCGTCTTCATCCGAGCAATCGCGCCATAGAAGGCAACATAGAACGCAAAAATAACCTTAGCGCGTAAGCGCGCGGTGCAACCACCTTGGTCGTGCACTTACGAAGTAGATCAGACTGGCTTCCATCGGGGCGGCAGCGGACCAAGCGTAGTTCGGGATGGACCGCAGATCCTGGATGGTGTAGCTGAACGCAGTGCCCACTGCTTGAGGGACCTGTTCGGCCCGGTTCAATGCGCCGCCGTCGAGCTGAGTTGAGGTCACGAAGTCGCGGTACGCCTGTTGCCTCGCTTCTTGTAATGGCGTCTCCAAGAACTCGACAATCTGGCATGCAGGTTAGCACGATAACAAATGATGGAGGCAGACCAGCACGCACCATGGCATTGACATAGAGCAAGGTGACCTGGTAGAACCTTGCGCTGGCGTAGTACACCCCGACGGCTCCGCTCGGGTCGTAGTTCGCGTTTCCCTGCTGCAGAGCAGTCCGCCATGCGCTCGTTGCGTTCGCGTTGACCACAACGGTAACCCAGCACTCCTGCCCGATGATGTCCCGACGGACGCTCTCCAGTCCGTCCGGGTACGAGTTCGCGTATCGGATGTTCCACCCGAGGTGAGGGGTCGACGACCCCAGCTGCTGTTGCTGCTCGACAGCCTGCCGCATCGGTGCATTCAGCACGCTGCCTGCGTCATCGTCGAAGGTGACAAAGTCGACTCGGAGGTTCTTCAAGTTGGCTTCCAGCTTGTACGTCGACCCCCAGAAGATCGACAAGCAGATCCATAGCCAACACGTGATGAACGTATACACGAATGCGCCTTTCTGCCGTTCCTCAGCATCAAAACAACGTAGCACCCGCTTGTGGGCCTACCTTGAACGCGGCCCGACGCTTCTTCTTGAGTTCTGGCGCCCAGAACCGATACTTGTCGTTCCACTCTGTCTCCTGATGCCCTCTTGGCCGTGCCTTCGCACCGCCGAGAAGCGTCTCTCCTCCCGCCGACCCTTGTTTGTCGGCAATCGCGCCCGCCATCGCCGCCTGCCCCATCCTCTTCCTGCTGGGTCCCCCCAGTTCCCGAGATCTTCTCCGCCGCAGCTCTTCTGGCGACTCGCCGCTCGAGGCCGCATCCTCGCCGTCGCCCACTGTCCTTGACGTCGATCCGGAGCTCCGCTGACCATGCAAGGGCTGACCGTCTTCGGGGTATTCTTGATCATGTAATGCCTGGTTGTACTCCCCGATAGCCGAGTTGACCGCTGGGTGTTGAGCGGCGTGATGACCGATCGGGCGCTCAAGCTGGATTGGTACTGGACCGCTCATGCCGCTAACCTGCTATCGGTGTATCGTTCAAGAGGTATCAGGTCGCCAAAAGTCAATGAGCAGTGACGATTTCAGCGAAAGCGGATCACACAAGCCCGTCCCCGTGTCCGTATGCATGTCTTCGGCCGCGCTTGCATTCAGACCACGTCAAAAAGCTGGTTGTCTCGCCCGCGCATGTGATGTCACCAAAGTAAAATCGCCGGGCCATCGTGTGCGCGTGCCTGGGCGCTTGCCGATCGGGGAATCGCTCCTCGTGCCGAGATCACAAGCTACGGCCGTGGCTTTGGAACCCCGAAGCATCCCAGAGCCGGATGCGTACGCTTGGCGGCGTTTGCAGACGTCATGCCACGGACATCGGACGGCTGATCAACACATGTATTACTTGCGGGGTAAAAATATCTGGCCTTGACGCGCCTTTGATTCCTGGCCACATTCGCGAATCACGATGGGGTTCGCAAGTCGCTGGACAGCTGACTCGCCTTCTGTCAAGGATGTGCTGGCGTCGCGGCATCCAGGCGGTCAAGAACGGTACGGGTTCTGGTCGCCCGAGCTCAAAGATGCCCGGAAATCATGGCTGAAATTCGTCTTGGGCGTAGGTGGGCCCCTTTCTGGTGGGAGAGCTCAGGCTGACGGCGGCAGACATTCCTGGCGATCACGCTGGTCATGTTCGCGATGTTGTCGGTCTACTTCGGGAGCTACTACGAGCAGATCCCGCGCGCGACGTGGTTTTCCGTCGAGGTGCTCAACCTCGATTCGGTCGCATCGCCGTACGGGTCCGTACAGCACCCGGCGATCCTCGGTCCGGCGATGGAACAGGCGATCGCCAATTCGAAAGAGAGCGAGCCCCACTTGGGATGGTACTTCGCCGACGACAACACCTTGCAGCAGTTCCAGATCGAACAGAACGGCCGTGGGGTTTACCCTTACGATTATGCCGTCCAGCGGGTGCTGAACCAGGACGTATGGGCTGTGCTCATTATCAATGCCAATGCGACGAGCGGCGCCTGGGCAGCCGTTGAGAACGGCGCCGAGTGGAACCGTAAGTCGTCCCATGGCAGCAGAAGTCGTTGCAGCGCTTATTCTCGCAGCGCAAGGAGCCATGACCTTCGTGTACGAGGACTCGCGTAACTTCTACGCCAACGAGCAGTACATTGCCCGACTCGGGCCTGAGATCATGCTCCAGGGGGCACGAGCCGCATCGAACGAGTTCGCACTCCAGGTTCTCCAGTTGGGGAACGGCAACATCCTGGCTTCGGCACCGCAGAACACCGTGGCCGGTGCTTTTCGGTACAACCTGCACAACCTGCGGCCATTTGACATGCTCGCCGTGAGTTTGCCCGCTCAAGCGGTCGCGAAGTAGGCCTGACCCGCGAACAGGGTATCCCTGCCACGACGGTCGGCACGATCTACCTCATCATCGTAAGCTTTTACATGTCCGACTGCCGAACCACGTCTGACACGCCTAGTTCACCTTCCTGATCTCGGTCTTGTGGAACAACCAGGGCCTGCCGCTCATCCAGGACTCACTCAGGCTCCCCTCCGAGGTCCTCATCAAGGTCTTCGTCCCTTTCGTCGGTACGTCCGCTTCGGACCCGTCCTTAGGCCAAACTAAAACGGGAGCAGCGTACTTCTGGCTATCCCTCAACTACTCGCTCGTGTCGTACGCTTTCCAGGTCCGGTTCGACCGGTACTTCGGCAACGGCGGGTTCGTCATTTACTGGATGGCCTCGTGGATTACCATGAACGCGCTCGGGTTCGTCATGGAGACGGTTTTCCTGTGGGCAGGCCCATTCTTCCCTTTCTTCCTCGTCTTCTGGGTCATCATCAACGTAGGTTGTGCGACATGTCATACAGGCGACAAGCTGATGTCCCCGCAGGTATCGGTCGCGTTCTTGTCGATCGCTGACATGTCGCCTTTCTACCGCTACGGGTCAGTACGCATGCAGTCTCATGGGTTTGCCCGCTGACAGGCCAGATACATCCTGCCAGTCTGGAACCTTGGTACGTCCTCCAGTAACTGGACTGTGGCAACTCGTGCTGACTAATCAGTCGACGCTTCCAAGTGCATCATCTTCGCGACCAAGAACCACCTCGTCCAGAACTTTGCCGTCAACCTTGGGTACGCCTCGGCACCCTTCGCAGTCCTTTAAGATAGAGAGCTGACGCACCAGGTGGATGGTAGTGTGGATGATCCTGCTGGCAGTGACGGTCATTGTCCAGCGGCGGAAGAAGGAGCGGGAAGCGATGAAGGAGAAGTGGCAAGAGATGAAGGAGCGCGATCAGAAGATTACCGAGAAAGAGGCGCGAGAAAGGGGCGAACTGCGGGAGGAGTGATTGTCCTGCCGCGGCGCTTGACATTCTCGTGGGATTAGCGGCGGGAAGAGGGATACGTCCTTCGACGCCGCGTAGACTGTAGCTATAGTGCATTATCCGAAACTGTACAGATACAACAGATTGGATCGCCATCGAGCGAGCCGAGGTGTCCGAGATAGAATGCGGGGGCGAGACTGCGTGCGGCACCGATCGTCTAGTTGTTCGTGGATGTCTTGTCTCCACAGTTCAGGCACTGGGAGCGAGTCAACATCCGCACCGGATCCTTGCTTAGCAGCAAGGGCGGGGTACGACGAGGACTCACGGTGTAGAAGATTGTGCTTCCTTCGTCGGCAGATCGAAGCTGCATCTCCTTGTAACTCAGACCGATATGTCCGCACTTCTGGCACTTGTCCTGGGCCTGGAAGCGGTCAGTCCAAACGCGCTCCTGGCAGAAGCCATTTACGGCTCGACGTGAGCGGGGTGAACTGACGACTGGATCTCTGCCCTTGGCAGCCTCGCTCGCTTCGTTGTTCTGCACCAATGCCCGCTTGGCTCTCAATGGGCTCGGAAATGCGCTGGCCGAGGAGTACGTCTTGGTAGCGAGGTTCTCATATGCTGCGGGCCGTCAGTAATTGCACGACGAGCATGCGGGAAACCGCAGGCAGACTAACAGGAAGCAGGTTCCCGACGACCGCACTGGGCACATGTGATCTCGTCCTCGTTGTCTGCTGGCAAGTCGAGCAGGGTTCCGCATGCTGGGCAGAACAGAAGAGATCCTATACGGTGCGCCTTGGACATGACTGCGTTTGTTCTTCGGCTGGGCGTGTGCGTGTCCAGCCTGAGAGGTTGTGCTGATGATGCAGAAGAATGTCTCAAAAAGTCTTCCAGGATGAACTTGACGGAGTGGAGGCAACTGAGAAGTGGGTGGGGGAGAGCGGGACCAAATAAGTTGTACCTTCCCGAGCCAAGCGCGGAATAACCCTGGCTGGGTCTGGACGCGTTGCGTTTTGCGTGCGGCAACGTTAGAGTCTACCTAGATTTCAAACTAGACTCTAGACAAGGTTGCTCTTCTCCGCTTCGTTGGCTCTGCAGCTCACCGGGATCGCCATCGACATCCGCACGACGCAGTTGAATCGTTTTATCGACAAGCAGCTCAGGCAGCACCGTCGTCACTTCCGCTCGCAACGACGAATACTTGAGGCGCGCGCGGGATCGTGGTTGATTATTGTCGTTGTCCACCGACCAAGGCGTCTTGCGAGCGGCTCAGGCATAGGTTCAGCCGTCAGACATAGATCACCATGTCGATCTGGAGAAGACTGCCCTCTGCGGGCTCGCTCCTTGTCGGCATCATCGTCGGTTTGCTCGTGGCTTCGGTATGTGCACCTCGGGATTGTATTTGTGCGGACTTGGCTGACAACGGATAGTTGCTGAGAAGAGGTGACGTGCGTTGAATGATCATAGCATCTAGTACTCTTGAACCTGACTGACTTGACAGACTGCCGACCCACAATGGCGCGGCTCCGGACGGACAGCATTGCGAACAAACCCCATGACCGCCTCGTCGCGGCTACAGCGGTCTCAAATCCAGCTACCATCGCTAGCGCAGCGGTTACGCATCCTGAAGCTGGTGGCCAACTTGTCGCCGCACCACACGCGCGAGTGCACGAAGCACGTGCAGCCGATGTACGCCGAGCAGGTCCACGACCGGTACTTGCCCTTGATCGGGCACCAGAAGTCGTGGACGTCTGGCGGGGGCTGGCTCGGGCGCCTGTTCGGGAACGGCGCCAACGAGCAGGCGGTCATGATGACGAGCGCAAGCGGACGTAAAGAGCGGATCAAGCGCGACTTACTCGCCCAGCAGCACAAGTACTTCTTCGCCATCAACTTGTACAACAGCTTCGACGTCATTCCCGACATCTTTGCGACGCTGTTCCGCACGGCGTCGATCCTCGGCTTCCATAATGTCTTTGTCTCGATCTACGAGAACGGATCCAACGACCAGACTAAGGCGCTCCTGCGCATCTTTGACGCGTTCGCGCGGACCGTCGGCCTCCGAGTCATCATCCGCACGTCCATGCGAACAAGGGGTCAGTTCAACCACCGTATCGAGTACCTCGCCGAAGTCCGAAACGCCGCCATGGTGCCCCTGCACGAGCTTCGTGACAATGAGAACGAGGTGTTCGACTCGATCGTCTTCATGAACGATATCTTGCCCTGCGTCGACGACCTGCTAGAGTTGATCTGGCAGTCTCGGAGGCAGAACGCAGGTATCACCTGTGCTGCCGACTACATGTACCACGATGACATTGTGAGTCTGCAGTATTCAGCGAGTGGCGACGTGGTGCTAACGACCAGGGCGCACCCGTGTTCTACGATAACTGGGTCGCGCGTGATATCAACGGTACCGCGCTGGAGAACGCACCTTTCGAGCGAGTCTTCCACCACACCGAGTCCAACCACCGATTCCAGCGCCACCTCCCTATTCAGGGTAAGTCCTGTCTTAGCAACGGAGGACGCCTGCTTATTGTCAGTGCAATCGTGCTGGAACGGTATTGCCGTTTTGGACCCCGCACCGTTCTACGCGCCCCCACACGTCAAGTTCAGGATGGCCCGTCTGCCCGACGGCGAGTGCTCGGCCTCGGAGTGTTCCCTCATCTGCAGTATGCCCCACCTGCTGAATGACCTGGGTCTTCGCTCACTTAGCAGATGACTACTGGAACTCGGGCTACGGCCGAATCATCATGGTGCCCCGTGTCAAGCTCGCATACGACAAGGCGAGTCTCGGCACATCGCTGTGAGCTACAGCTAAACGTCCTCAGAAAGTGTACGACATCATCCACCCCGAGCGGCGCAACTTGACGGCCATCCGTGGCTACAAGCGACTCGGCGGCCTGCCAGATGACCCGCACACCGACCCGCAGGACCGAAGCTGGTACGGCCCGCACGACCGTCTCTTCACCGAGGAGGAAGATGAGGAGATGACGTTCCAGCCTGGTCCTTCGCACGGTGAGTCTTTCGTGCAGTTATCATGTGCGCGGCTGACCCGGAAGTATGGTGCTGGGGTTGGGACGGTGCAGGAGACCTGGACGGACCGGACGTGGACCCTATCTGGGAGAAGATGTCGGAACGGTCGACCTCGGACGAGACTATCCAGGTCAAGCACTACCGCAACCTGCCCAACTTATAGGCCTTCCGGCGAGCCCAGGCAGTATCGGACTATTAGACTGGGTGAGATAGCATGCAGATATCATGAGGCCTTAGCGTACGCGACAGCTATGACGAGGGCGTTGGCTGGCTGGCGGATGATGATGAAGCGGGAGAGACAATGGCCTGCTCGACGAATTGGTCTTCCGGGTCTGCAGCGCCCTTTGGCCATCCCCAGAACCGCCGATCCCGACCATCGGACAGGACTTCGCGGGGGAGCCGGTCGGCTTTGTCGCGCACGATACCGACGTACTGCTTGACGCCACGGGGCTTGTTCACGGGCGGGAACGTCTTGACCAGGTCTCGCACCCCGCGCGGCACGTGCGGGAACGGGAGGTGAGACGTGTAGAACTTGATGTATCCCGGCTCGAGCGCGTACAGCGTTTGGTCTTTCCCCGACGCGACATTTTGACCAGCGTTGATCTTGAACCCGCGTTGTCGCACGATAATCTGTCCGGGCACAACATACTCGTCTGCCATGCTTCAGCCCATGTCCCACTCCCACAGGGAGACACGACCCACCGGTGAACTTCTTCACACCCAGTCGACGACCAGCAGAGTCTCGGCCGTTCTTACTTGATCCTCCACCTCGCTTCGTAGCTGTTCGAATCTGCACCTGGAGCGCTTAAGGGATGTCAGGTCCGAACCACTACCGCAAGCGCAGCCGACTGGTGCGGGCTGGACATACTGCTAGGACCGGCGAAAAGATCTGACCGGATGGAGGAGAAGATGGTCGAGCCGACGGCTTTCGACCGGGGAAGAAGAGGTCCGCCGAACATGTTTGAGCACGAGAACGTAGGATAGCGATCTGTAGCGCGTTTGAGGTGGACAGAGCGACTAACACCAGATCTACACGAAATGATCACTCTGTTCTTGCTGCTTCGAGTTGAACGGCTGCCGTGTTTCGATAATTTGATTCCGACAATCGGTCAGAACCTCCACTTTCCTGCTCCAGCTGCTGATGCTATAGAGATTCGGTCTAGCCCGGGGGGTTAGCGCATTCCCGACTTGTGCATAGAGGACCCAGGTACTCTGGACTTGCTGCAGCATGGCTTCTGGAGGCGAGATCGACCATGACTTGCGGGTACTTGGCGGGGCGAGGGACCTGCCCCGCCCAAAGTCGCTACACATCGACGCCATGTTCGACCGCGCCTCGTCCTCCACTTGGAGGAAATACGCCTCGGGGCCATCGCCAGCAGTCCGACCGCCAAGTCCTACTTCACGGCTAATTGGAGGGCTCCATGCCTACCCTCAGCCCTTACCGCTTCACTTCGCTGCTGAAGGAGGCGAGCCAGGGCCGAGCCCGTTGGCGAAGCTGTTCGAGTATCCGGAACTGGTCCCGCTCGTTCTGCAGTGGTTCGACAGGCCGGGAGAGCTGGCAGTCCTGTGTCGAGTCAGCAGGGAGTTTGAGTATATTGCAAGAAGGAGGCTGTATGAGCATGTATGGGTCAGACCATGTACGTCTGGCTGGTACGAGTGTAATGGCGGTGCTAACTGTGACCGCAGGGGAGAAAGACCCAGACGCTAAGGTAGGGGCGCACGGCAGTCACGGAGGCTGTCATCTAAGTGGAATAGTTTCGGATTCTCTTCCACTTCTTCTCCCGGTATCCGCACCTCTGCAAGCTGGTAAAGCATCTAGGTCAGCCTCAAGTCGCGACGGGTCGAGTGGTTCTCATACTCACCTTGGCAGACGTCCGCGCCTTCCCGCTTTCCGCCCGCGATTCGGAGCGATACGACATCGACGACAAGGCCGAACGGTCGCTCGCGCAGATGACCTCACTTGTCTCACTCACATGGACACGAGACAAGTCGCTCACGCCGGCACTTGTTGAGCGGATATCCCAGCTCAAGCACCTGCGAACACTTGAAATTTCCGGTCATGCGGAGCGGTACTACGATCCAGGTCTGATCGGCAGTATGGAGAGCCTTGAGGAGCTGAGGATCATGATGCCTGATGCGCTGTGGCGGGATAAGCTGCCAGGAGTGGCAAGGCGCCTGAGCGAGCGCGGGAAAGGCGGCCTGAGAGGCTTGGCTCTGGTCTGCAGGGTATGTCAAGTACTGTGGCCGCCCTATACGAGCCTGACGTGCAGTTCTCGCCGCTGATCGACGACGACACCCTGAAAGCTCTCGCGCCATATCTAACACGGCTCCGATCGTTGACCCTATGGGGAACAACCCGGGTCACGCGGCGAGGCGTATTTGCTGTAATGGAGCAGGCGGAAAATGTGCAGGAGCTCAGCCTGGACGCCTCCCCGCATTCAGCGAGTCCCCTCCGACTTACCTTCAGGCCTTTGCTGATGCAGATAGGACCTGCTCGACCTGTCAAACTGCCCTGGCATGGACCAGGTCCGCTCGTTCTCCCTGTCTATCGCTGCGCCGCATCGAGATCCACTCTTCCTTACCGCCGACGACCTGCCAGTCTTGCCCAGCATGCCTTTGCTGACCTCGTTGAGTCTGTCTTTGTCCGGAAACAAAGCCCACATGCCACGAGACGGTCTACCGCACCTATTCGCGCAACTCGACTTCTCCCGGCTCACTCGCCTTAGCCTCCTCAGCATGGTGCTCGCCACGCCGCAGCTCGCGTCTCTCCTGCAGACATCTACTCAGCTACAGGAGCTGTTCATATCGATCAACCACAAATCGACCGTACTCGACTGCGAAGAGCTGCGCAGCCCCGCTGTTAGCCAGCTGCGCGTCCTGCACGTCATCGCGCCAGAAAAGTGGCGGCCTGACGCCGACGACCTTGCGGTCCTAGCGCAGGGATTACCACTTGTCGAGGAGATCGGCAGCGGTAACAGGGTGTACGAGGTCGTGCGGCGTGAAGGACAGGTCGAGCTCCTGCGCTGGAGCAAAGCATATACACCTAAGTATTTCCAGGTGTGGCGCGGATAACCCGTTGGCCATCTCGCCTTTATGCCAAACAGCTCTATGCATCAAAAGTGCAGAATCACTCCTGAACTAACTCAGGATACTGTCCAGGCTCGCAAAGGGTATGCATGCTCGCCATTTGGTCCGGGACATGACTGCATGTTAGGGATATCGGCACAATTAGGTACATATATACAAAACGAGCGGATTTCTCTAGGGCGAATGGAACAGTGGTAGTTCGCAAATTTTGCATTATTGCAGTGTATTTGAAGTCCAGGGTTCAAACCCCTGTTCGTCCATTTTTGCTCCTTTTCGTGGCATCCTTTTTTGTCTCCGAAATATTATGCGCTGTTCTTTGGGGAGTACATAAGGCATGACGCTGTTTGCATCCCCTGTACCCCCTAGCTACCAGAGGCAGCGATATCCTGCGCAAGGTCTACTCCTTTAGGTCAAACCGCGGCGGGTTAGCAGTGCAGAAGATGATCTCAGTGTATAGAATGCACTGTTGAGCCACCGGGCCTTTGCCGCCACAATTGATTCCGTCGGGTTGTCGTCGGTTCAGGAGAACACTTAGGTCGTGTTCCTGTAATTCGCAGTCGTTGCTTGTTCTGCATCCCACGACACACCATGGCGGAACGTCGAGATCCGCGCGACCGCGCGCCGCGGGTCAAGAACCGTGCGCCGGCGGCTGTCCAGGTATGTCCCGCTCTGGTCTTAGTCCCGGCGCTACCGCGTTGTGCTCGATGCAGTCCTCGCAACTCCCTAGCCCCTAAGACAGGATCTCTTGCTGACTTTCGACTAGATCACGGCCGAGCAGCTGCTGCGTGAGGCGCACGACAGACAAGAGCCTGCGCTCAAGGCGCCGAAGCAGCGGATTCAGGACTTGGAGGAGCTGCGGGAGGTGCAGGGTCGGAAACGAACCGAGTTCGAAGCTCGGATCAGGTACACCCGGGACAACATCATCGGTCAGTGTTGCCTGCATGTCCATAGGAGCTGTCTGGGCTCTTTTGGCGTGGTGGTCGTTGACATTTCGTAGCGTGGATCAAGTATGCGCAGTGGGAAGCGAGTCAGAATGAGTATGAGCGGGCGCGGTCGGTGTTTGAGCGTGCGCTCGATATCGATCCGAGGTCCCCTGATCTTTGGGTAAGTCAGGCAAAAGGCTGTTTGAGGCAAGGCTGACGCTACTAGCTCAAGTATACGGACATGGTTTGTCGAGCATCATCAGGACGTATGAGCTGGTCTGACCTCCACAGGAACTGAAGGCGAGGAATATTAACCACGCTCGAAACCTGTACGACCGAGCGATTACCCTGCTTCCTCGTGTTGATGCGGTAGGTCCCTTTATCATGCCTGGTATCCAGATGCTGACCTTTGCAGCTGTGGTACAAATACGTGTACCTGGAGGAGCTTCTGCTCAATATCCCCGGCGCGAGGCAGATCTTCGAGCGGTGGATGCAGTGGGAACCGAACGACAAGGCGTGGCAGAGCTACATCAAGCTCGAGGAGCGATACAACGAGCTCGACCGCGCATCGAGCATCTACGAGCGGTGGATCGGGTGCCGCCCCTTGCCCAAGAACTGGGTCACTTGGGCCAAGTTTGAGGAAGACCGGCAGCGACCGGGTACGTACAAACCATCGTGGAGCATTCGTCCGCTGACATGCGTAGACAAAGCGCGAGAGGTGTTCCAGACGGCGCTTGAGTTCTTCGGCGACGAGGAGGAGCAGGTCGAGAAGGCTCAGGCGGTGTTTGGCGCGTTTGCCCGAATGGAAACCCGTCTCAAGGAGTTTGAACGCGCCAGGGTCATCTACAAATTTGCGCTCGCCCGTCTGCCCAGGTCAAAGTCCGCCAGCTGTAAGTCGAGTGAAGCGAGCATCTGAGCGGCACAGCTGACGTCGCAGTGTACTCCCAATACACTCGGTTCGAGAAGCAGCGTAAGTTCCCACGCTCCCCGTCTCCGCTCGGAAGACCAGTGCTCACCATTCAGACGGCGACCGAGCTGGGATCGAGCTCACTGTGCTTGGCAAGCGACGGATACAGTATGAGGAGGAGCTGGCATACGACGGAACCAACTACGACGCCTGGTTCTCCCTTGCCCGGCTCGAGGAGGACGCGTACCGCGCCGACAGGGACGACGGCGAGGACGTCCAGCCTACGAGAGTGCGAGAGGTGTACGAGCGGGCGGTTGCAAATGTTCCGCCTGGAACGGAGAAGAGGTGAGCTTTTGCAAACCAATGGGTGGGACGATGCTAATCGCAATAAGGTTCTGGCGAAGATATATCGTGAGTAGGCGCAAGCTTCTCAACGAGGTAGTGGATCAAACTGACCATCGTCCCTCTCATCTCGTTCTCGATACAGTACCGTAAGTCACTGCTCTGCCCCTGGTGAAACATCGCTCATCTCCAGTCTGGCTTCAATACGCTGCATTCGAGGAGATCGATACCAAGGACTTCGACCGAGCGAGGGACGTTTACAAGGCGGCCATCAAGCTTGTTCCCCACAAGTCCTTCACCTTTGCCAAAGTGAGGACCTCATCTGCAACGGACGGATTTTTGCTGATGACACAGCTTTGGTTGGCTTATGCGTATTTCGAGGTCCGACGCTTGGACATCAAGGCAGCACGCAAGGTCTTGGGTGCCAGTATTGGCATGTGCCCCAAACCCAAGCTCTTCTCCGGCTACATCGAACTGGAAATGCGTTTGCGAGAATTTGACAATGTCAGGAAGCTATACGAGAAGTTCTTGACAGTACGTCCGACATCCGATCACCAACCGCAGAGACAGGTGGAGCTCACGTCCGCAGTACGACCCGTCGCTCAGCGCAGCGTGGATCCAATGGACACAGGTCGAATCCGCTGTCGAAGACTTCGAGCGTGTGCGGGCTATCTTCGAGTTGGCCGTACAGCAGGAGCTCGACATGCCCGAGATTGTCTGGAAGGTATGCTCCGGACCAAGAGCGAAGAAGCGTGCGATTGCTCATACATCAGGCGTACATCGACTTCGAGGTCGGCGAGGGCGAGAGGGAACGAGCGCGAGACCTGTACGAGCGGCTCCTCGAGCGGACGTCTCATGTCAAGGTATCTCGACTCCTCAGCATGAGTGTCGCAGCAATGCTGATGACCAGGTGTACATCTCATACGCTCTCATGGAGATGTCTACTCTCGGCGGTGGCGAGGACGAGGACGGCAACGAGCTGCAAGGCGAGGAAGGCGATGCTGCCATGGCGCGCGGCGTCTTCGAGCGGGGCTACAAGGCCCTCCGAGCCCGAGGCGAGAAGGAGGACGTAAGTGACTTGGCGCATGTGGAACCGGGCAGTGCTTATAGGTACAGCGTGCACTGCTCCTGGAGGCGTGGAAGACGTTCGAGGAGCAGCACGGAACGGAAGAGGACCTGGCGCACGTGCAGGAGATGATGCCCACGACGCGAAAGCGCTGGCGCAAGGCCGAGGACGGCTCTGGCGCGCTCGAGGAGTACTGGGACTTGGCGTTCCCCGACGACGAGCGCGAGGCAAACCCGTCGACGTTCAAGTTCTTCCAGGCGGCGCAGAACTGGGCCGCACAGCGTGGCATGCCTGGTACAGGTGGATTGTCTTACGACATGCCCGACAGCGACTCGGACGGCGACGACGACGAAGAGGAAGAGAACGACGACGCGGAAGCGTCAGAGGCCGGCGAGCAGGCCCAGGGAGATGCAATGGACGAGGACGACTAAGCCGTCTCGCAGCAACAAATATATGCATCCATCTTGTCATGAACGATCGAGAATCAGGGTGTGCTCGGTACCCGAGGCTGACGCTAGAGCCATTGCCGGCGGTCGAGATAGCGCGTCTGATGTGTCACGCGAGCGGCACCAGCGACGCCACTTTCCCGCGTTGGTCAGGCACGCGCGCGCCTGGGGCATGTGTGCGGTTTTTGTTTTGGCCATGATCCTGATCGTCAAGGCCTGAAGGCTTGCAGGCGTCAGCCTGCCTTCTAGACCTCCAAAGACATTGGCAGCAGTGTCAGCACGGCCGTGACCAGATGCGGCTGCTTTGCGCGTGATGGAAGAGAAGCACAAGGCATCCATGGAAGGGAGGGCAGGGCATGGCATTCTGAAACGGGTTCCGGGTGGTCCTTTAGCTGGCTTGTTCAACTCCCTTTGGAGCCCCTGGCGTGCCAACCCCCCTGAACCCACTGGACAGCAGCCGAGCAAAAGTTTCGACGCACGGTCCCTTTGCCGCGCCAGCCAACAGAGCTCAAGCCTCAAAGCGGTCACCGCGGCCACAGGACGGGAGGCGGTGAGAGTGTCAAGGGTCTCAGCTCAAGCATCATTTCCATCCTTCTTTCATCTTCTTTCTTCCCCTTCTTCATATCCTCAGCCCACTTCTACTGCTCATAACTACGCCTATCAGCTCACCTAGCTACTCACACTCGTTTGTCACAGCTGTCGCACATCTTTCTCGCATCGCATCCATCAACCAACCATCTCCGTATCATCACTACCATGTCCGCCGAGAACAAGCAGGTGAGTCCAGGTGGCCTGATGAACGTCCTTTCCCGCTGCCATACCGGCCATCTGCCGTCCTCAAGACCCAAGAGGTATACCTACCTCCATTGTCTGAGATTCAGAGACCTCACGCTACGTCCCACCCAGCTCCTCGGTCTGGTCCTGCCGCGTGACCCGTCCCGCCTTCTGGCATCAGATGCGCCACCCGATCTGCATCGTACAAAGGAATCAGCGCTGACGATGATCCTTGTACCTCTCCGTCTGCCCACATCGCTTCCTTCTCGCAACTATCCGCCATGTCGCCCATGCCGCCCTCGCACCGCGAATGGCTCCGTCAATTCGAACGTCCCGACCTATCTGCTTCTCCTGCCGTGAACCGTGCAACACCTGCGAACAACAACGCCGTTCCGCAACAGGCCGTCATTACCCCGGAGCCGGTTGTGCCCGTCTCTGACTCGACCCCGGAGGCGCCCGTTGAGGTGCCCAAGGAGGAGGCCGTCGTGGCTGAGGCGACGCCCGCTGCCGCCGTGACTGCCGAGCCGGTGGTTGAGGTCAGTCACAGTCTGGGAGAGAGCTCCGAGCCGAAACTAATACTGCTGTAGGCCCCCGCTGCGTCGGCCGCCACCGAGGCTCCCGTCACTGAGGCCGTCGCGGAGACAAAGCCCGCCGAAGAGACGGCTGCCGCCCCTGCTGCTGCCGCTGCCACTCCAGCCGCCGAGGAGCACAAGACCCCTGTCAAGGTGAGCGCTTCCCTGGCTAGGAGCCGTGTCGGGCTCTTCAGGCCCTCTAGGAGCTCACGCATAGCAGGAGAAGGCCGAGAAGACCAAGGCCGAGAGCAAGGGCTTCTTCGCCAAGCTTTTCGGTATCCGCGACAAGTCGCCCAAGCCCAAGAAGGTCAAGACTCCCAAGGTACGTCTGGAGCCATGCAGACCATGATAGGGTGCTGATTTACAGACCGAGAAGGCTGAGCCTGTCCCGGAGGCTTCCCCCGCTGCCGCGGCTACGACCACAGCCGAGCCCGCGGCTGCGGAGGTCCCCGTTGTGAAGGCCGATGAGCCCGTCGAGGCCGCTCCTGCTGTCGCTGAGCCGGTCGTCGCCGAGTCGTCGACTACCGCTGCTCCTGCTGTCGAGGCAGAGCCCGCAGTGACCAAGACGTAAGAAGCGCGGTTCCGAACGCGAAGGTTGCCCGCTGACAAGATAGTGAGACCGCCGCGCCTGTCGAGGCTGCTCAGGCGGAGGAGGCCAAATCCGCTGAGGTCAAGGCTCACGAGGACACTGCCCCTGCTGCCGAGAAGGACGTGCGTGCCTTCCGCCGGTCCGGAGAAGACACCTGCTAACGAGGCGCAGGTCATGCAGATCAAGGCTTCGCGCCGGATCTCCACCCGATTCACCTCTTTCGTGAAGCACCTCGGCAAGAAGGACCTCGCTTCGCCTAAGGAGGAGACAGGCAAGGAGGCCGCCGAGCTCAAGGGCATTACTCCCGCCACTGCCGACGCTACCACCACCGAGACGACCGAGGCGAAGACCGCCCCCGTCTCGACCGAGGCGCCGCAGCTCGAGGAGCCTACGCCCGTCGAGCCCATTAAGCTGAGCGAGGCGAGTCGTGTTGCCGCAGTGACGAACACCGAGGGCTGACAATCCACGCAGAAGGTCGCCGCCGCACCTGTCGCTGCTCCCGTTGTCGCTACCGCGGCATAAGCGGTTCCAGCTTCATCTTGACTCTTATTTAGTATCCGCCCGCTTGATACGTAGAGACCCTGTAATATGAGCTGTACTCGGCTCCGCCACGCCGGTCCGCTAGTCGTTGACTCGCTCCACTTGTGTACCTAATTGGCCTATCTTAGCATGCACCACCATCCCCTTCATTGATAGACGCATGGGCGCGACGGTGATACAGCAGTGCATCAGGGATACAACCAGGAAGTAGAAAGCAGCAAAGCTAACCAGCATCTCAATAATCTCCCTCACGCGTCGATCTTGAGCTCCTCCGGCTCACCAATACCGTCGGCGCTGCGAAGCGTTAGTGGCAAGACTTGACAGCGGACGCGCTTCGCGTGCATCGAGCTTGCGGACACCGTAACGTACTTGATTGCAAAGATGGCTTCCGCCTCGGGCAGACAAGGCGAGTCGACGATCTTGCAGACACGTGATGTTCCGCGGCCCTTGCGAAGTGACAGCCGAGTCGTTGATGCGTGGGCCATGATGTTACCTCCTCTGCGATGCGTCAGCCGCAGCCAAGTGGTAGACTCGGTCTAGTGTCTCACATGGGCTTCTTTGCGTCGGCCTGGGCGAACTGCCCTCCGTCTACTTGCGCAACAACCTGGTTCGTGACCACGACGGCAACACCGAACTACACTGGGTGAGCGCCGCACACCATATCCCCTTGAAACCGGACATACCTCGTCTGCTAACCGCATCAGGGTGCGAAGGAACTTTGCAAGGTGGGTTTGACGGGCGGACAGCTCTCCTCGACCGGAAAAGTCTGTACGGTACAGAGACGTGCAGGAGTCGACAATAAGGAGCGAAAACCTACGGTCCATCAGCACCGGATTGTCTAATATGGCTCGCGACTGACCTGGATTCGGCCATCATGGCGCTGGCCTGGACGAGGAGTTGAAGCTGGTGGTCTGCGTTGTACGCCCTCGCGTACGCGATGTTGTCCAGGACTTCCTCGCCGTTGAGGCCGTACCGCTCAGCGACGGCCAGCATCCGGACAGGGCGGAACGTGCCCTCGGTGTCGATGTACAAGCACTTGCCCTCTCCGCCGCCCATCGATACCGGCAGCTGGCAAGTCACTGCCAGTGTATGGCAGATCTGTGACTTGCCTGTCCGGAACTCGCCTGCGGGCATCAGCACCCTCGCGCACCTTGTCATCTGGCCTGTGCTCACCAAACAGCTCTGTGATGGCGCCGGTCTCAATACCGCCCCCCAGGATAGTGTCCAGGCCGGTAGATCCCGTCGTGATATGCACAAGCTCGGACCGGCGCGCGTGGATCTCGGTCGCGGTCGTGAACCCCATCGGCACCATCTTGCACGCTGCACGTCAGCTCGTCCACCGGGTAGCAACGCAGCCGTATCCCAGCTGTGATCATCATGGGGACCGTGCTCACCTTCCATGAGAATCTTGTCCGCCTTGGCCTCGGAGATACCCTTGATAGTGCATAGCTGCTTCTTCGGCGTGAACGCGACGGCTTCTACGGTATGCAAGCCTGACTCGGCGAGCTTCTTCGTGTCTGATGCAGAGATGCCAGCTTCCTGTACAGACGTCAATGATGCCCTGAGGTGGATTGCTGCGTGACTCGCCTGGAGCTTGTCCACAAGCAAAGGGGCCATGATGAGCGAGTCATCCTCCTCGCCCTCGCCACCGACAAAGGGGTCCTGTTCTGCGGTCATGCTGCCGAAGATGCAATATGGATGGGAGGGGACTGAGTCAGACGGGTTCGAATGAGCTTCTCAAGCTGTGCTGAAGAGGAAAAGGCAAAAGAGAATGAAGGTAGAAAAGGTCAAGTTGGCCGATCGATGGATGAGATGACTGGACTTGCTTCTTGTTCCTCTTCGCCCGAAAGGAAATCAAGAACGCGTCGCATGCCGGAACCAAACATGGTATAAGTCACGTGACTAGGAATTGATTTTTCCGGCTCAGTCCAAGTGTGGATTACAAGTTACGGTCATCGTATTGCTTTATCGCTCTTGAGCACCATGTCCGGCGCATTGCCATCACTCAACGACCAGCTGGTCGCAGGATGGTCGACACAGCCCGTCGCTTCCTCTTCTACGCCCAAACCTAACGGCGTCAAGACCGGCACAACCCGCCGCCTCAAGCGATCTGCAAACCTGAATGCTGCATCTTCAGGTACAGCTCCTAGCTCCGAGCGCTCCACGCCTCAACCGACCGATGCTACTGCTGCTGCTGCCACTGGCGGCAGCTCGACCGACCGCGCAACTCCACGAGTACGGAAACGCCCGCGTGGGACAGACGGCAGTGGAAACGATGTTTCTGCTAAATACACCCCTCCGGAGCTCAAGCTCTCGCTCCTCGGTGGCCTCCAGCCGCAAATCACGCAGCTCATGGAGGTCGTCGTCCTGCCTCTGCTTCATCCCGAGATCTACCAATACACCGGTGTGCCGCGCCCAAGAGGCGTCCTTCTGCATGGCGTCCCAGGAGGAGGAAAGACACGGCTGGTTAATTGCTTGGCGGGCGAGCTCGGGTTCCCGTTCTTGAGCGTCTCTGCGCCGAGTATCGTCTCAGGCATGTCCGGCGAGTCAGAGAAGACCCTACGAGAGACCTTCGACGAGGCCAAGGTGAGTCGAGACTCGAGGTAATGGTGAGCGAAGGCTGATAGGCAGAAACTCGCGCCATGCATCCTGTTTCTGGACGAGGTGGATGCCATCACGCCAAAACGAGAGACTGCTCAACGCGAAATGGAGAGACGTATTGTCGCTCAGCTTCTCACGTGCATGGATGGTGAGTGCATTCTTGTACTCGCGCGATCAACAAGTCTGTGGACGGCGAATTAAGGGCTACGGTGGAGAGGCGTTCGCGGACTTTTCAGACTGAGGCCGCGAGTGTTGCTATACGGATCGCTAAACGGTCAGATCTCGCTACATCCGAAGCGCCCGTCGTTATAATCGGCGCTACAAACCGGCCCGACTCGCTCGACCCGGCTTTGCGGCGTGCAGGTCGATTCGACCATGAGATCGAGATGGGCGTCCCGAGCGTGGAGGGCAGAGAGGAGTGCGCATCCTGCTACGATGTATGACGGAAGGTGCTGACCATGCAGGATTCTCCGAGTCCTGTGCTCCAATTTGCGCCTCTCATCCGAGATCGACTTCCGGTGGCTCGCCAAATCGACACCAGGCTACGTTGGCGCAGACTTGACTTCCTTGACAACCGAAGCGGGCGTCATCGCGGTCAAGCGGATCTTCGAGGACATCGGAACCGGACGGCTAGTTCTGCCCGAGGATGAGGCACCTGTACCGACAGAAGGCGTGGAGGCGATGGCTATCGACGCGGAGATGGAGGCGGATGTGTCAAATCCAGCCGGACTGCCCCAGACAATCGAGATCACGCCTGAGGAGCAGGCGACTCCAGCGGAGCAGGCGACCACGGGCGCTTCGGCCGTGACGTCGTCTTCGTCCTTGCTGTACGACGGCCCGCTTGCCTCCCTTCCATCAGACCTGCGCGACACGCCTATCGCCCGATTCCTCATCAACCACCCTCAGCCGCTCACAGCCGCACAGCTCTCTGCGCTGTCGCTCCAGCCGGCCGACTTCCTCGCTGCGCTGAAGATCGTGCAGCCTTCGGCGAAACGAGAAGGGTTCGCAACTATTCCGGACGTCACGTGGTCGGATATCGGTGCGCTGAGCCAGATCCGAGACGAGCTGCACATGGCTATCGTGCAGCCTATCCGTCATCCCGAGCTCTTCAAGGTCGTCGGTATTGAGGCACCCAGCGGCGTTCTTCTCTGGGGTCCGCCCGGATGCGGAAAAACCCTCCTCGCTAAGGCGGTCGCCAACGAGAGCAGAGCCAACTTCATCAGTGTCAAAGGCCCCGAGCTGCTCAACAAGGTGAGTACCCAACTACGTCTATGGGTACGCCTCGCTCACTGGGACAGTACGTCGGTGAGAGCGAGAAGGCTGTGCGGCAGGTGTTTGCGCGTGCCAGGGCGTCGTCCCCTTGCGTCATTTTCTTCGACGAGCTGGACGCACTCGTTCCGCGACGAGACGATCAAATGGCAAGTCGAATCGCTATGCGCGACCGGGTTCTCTGCTGACTATGACAGTCTGAGGCGTCGGCAAGGGTGGTCAACACATTGCTGACGGAGCTGGACGGCCTTGACACCCGAAGGGCAGTGTACGTGATTGGCGCGACGAACCGACCAGACATGATCGACCCTGCGATGGTCCGTCCCGGACGATTGGACAAGCTGCTGTATGTCGACCTACCGTCCTCAAGCGAGCGGCTCGAGATTCTGCGTGCGCACACGAAGCGCACGCCGATCGATACCGCCGCGTGGCCCGGCATCGAGGCGATTGTCTCGAGCGAGAAATGCGACGGCTTCTCTGGCGCAGACATGGCCGCACTCGTCCGCGAGGCGGCGACACTCGCCCTACGCGGTGCACTCGAGCGCGTTGGCGCTTTCGAGCGAGACCAGCCGGAGGGTACCACTGCCGGCGCAGCTGCCGCAGGCGAGACCGAGACTCTAAGGCGGGAGCAGGACGCCGTGCGCGTCACGGTCGAGCACTTTGAGCGCGCCAGCGAAAAGACCAAGCCGAGTGTCAGCCGGGAACAGCGAACACGGTACGAACGGATGCGGGACAAGTATGCCGGCGTGCCCACCAAGGGGAAACGCATGCGCGAGGAGAAGGACGCCGAGCAAGTCACTGGCCTCGAAGCGGGTCCAGGAGAGGGTAAAAGGCAGAGGGAGGGTGATATGGTCGCCTAGCCTCCCTAAATCCCTGTACTGAAGAAGAAAGAACTTCCGTATACTCCGTCTCTAATAGTGAGATCGGCATCTGTGTCTTCTAATCCTTGGAATCCTGTGGATAGTACCGCTAGAAGAATTGTTAGAGCTGTTCCAATAATTGTTGCTTTACGGTCACCTGTAACTGTAGCACCACTTGGAAAGTAGTAATACTGTGTTGAGTAATGGTACTGTCATAGGGTTAAAAGCTGTAACTCCAACTGGCGGCCATTGTGCTATAAAATAAATATCCATCAAACGCGATGCATCTGTACTCTTCCGGAGTCACCGTGCCGCCCCGGATGAATGGCCATTGTTGAAATCTCCCCTGCGCTAGGGGACGAAATTGTACCCGGGCATGCTTCGAATCATGAATTGCATCAGTTCCCGAACTGTATGACACTACTACTGTTGCAGAGAAACAAATGGCCCAGCGATGACCCAGACTAGGGGACAGAGGAACCTGTACATATTTGACACGCGCCTAAGCAGCGGTCTTGGCCTGGCGCTCGCGCGCGACCTCTGCCGCATGCGCCGCTGCGGCGTCTGGAGCGGCGTGTGGGTACTTCTTGAAGTAGAAGAAGGAGAGCTGGGCGACGACGGCGATGAGGAAAACCCAGACAGTGGTGGCTGAGAATCCGGGGATGTACCTTGGCGCGTCGGTCGACGGCCAGAGGAAGACACCGTAGATCGATGCCGAGTTGCCGAGCGCGTTGACGAGCGCGATGGCGACGGCACGCTTTTCGGCCGGGGCGGTGATGATGTTGGGCACCCAAGTGATAGTGAGAGGCGGCAGAGCGTACACGCAGCCGAACGCGAGGATCATGAAGACGTACTTGACCATGTTGACCGGCGTGGCGACCACGATGATGAAGAAGAGGGTGGCGAGCGATGCCGCGATAGTGATGAACAGGGGTTTCTTGTCGAGCCTGTCGGCGGCGAAGCAGAACGTGAGGATGAAGACAAAGGCAGCGGCGTAGAGCGGGATGGTGTGGTATTGCCCGACGTAGCCGGTCCAGCCGAGCGAGCCGATGAGCGTCGGGACAAAGTACTGGATCGTCTGCGCGCCCGTGCAGAGCATGTACATGAGCACAAAGGCCCATGTCCGCCAGTCCCGGAAAACGAGCTTGACTGCCTCCCATTCGCCCGTCTTGCCCGTCGCGCCCTGCGTGTTGGCCAGACCATCGTACGCGAGTCGCTGCGCCGCAAGCAATCGCTCTTCGGGTGAAAGCCATTTGGTCGTCGACGGCCAGTCGGGCATGATAAACCATGTGAAAAGGCCCACGAAGGACGATCCGACACCCTCTGCCAAGCGTCAGCGTTGACTCGCGCCGCCTGCGGCGCCACTGACCAATGATGAAGAGCCACTCCCAGCCGCGGAGGCCGCGGGCACCATTGAGATACTGCGTGATGACACCTGCGAGCAGGCCGGAGAACGCGCCCGAAATGGCCGTAGCAGTGTAGTAGATCGAGAACCGGGTGGCGAGCTCATTCTTCTTGTACCATGACGAGAGGTAGAAGGCGACACCGGGCGCGAAACCGGCCTCGAGGACGCCAAGGCAGAATCGGACCGCCGCTAGCTGCTGCCAGTTCTTGCAGACGCCCATGAGGGCCGCGACGCCGCCCCAGAGGACACATAGCGCCGATAGGTAGATCGATGGCCGGATCCGCGCAATCAACAGGTTGGAAGGGATTTCGAACAGCACGTAGGAGATGAAGAACACCAGGAGCACGATAGAGTACTGGTCGCTTGTCAGGTTGAAGTCGGCCTGCAGACCGCCTGTCTTCGCGTTGCCGATGTTTGCTCGGTCCAAGTACGACATCGTGTACAACACCCAGATGCATGGCTACAGTCCGTCAGCAAGCAAGTCCAACAGGATGCATTGGGCTACGCACCACGATGCGCTTGTCGATCTTGCGGACGAGGCGGCGCTCAGCCTCGGTGTTGGGCTCGTACTGGCTCGCGAGCGCGACCTGCTGGTCGATGTCATCGGGGTGGTCCTCGATGTACTCGTGCGACCTCTTCTCGTCGTGGACCGACGACATGGTGGCGAGTGGGCTCAAGAGTTGATGTGTTACTGTAGAGACGGAGTGCGGGGCGAGGGGGGCACCGAATTGGGGAACTGATGCTGAGGGCGGCGAAGGCGCCTTATATGCTCGCGACCGGGCGGCTAAGCGCGGACCAAAGATTTACAGCTGATGATGGTCCAGCGGCGTTGCCGTTGTCGTTGGACCGGACAAGGCATGCTTCGGATCTAAGGATCTAGAGGCGGCACGAGAGTCGTCAGACTTGGAGCCAACTATCGTTCCGGAATGGAGGTTGGCATATTCGGGTTCGGGCTGGCCGATCAGGGGCCGGCCCGCCGCTGACTTGCCCGTCGTATACAAGCTTTCGGCCCTCGGGGCGTGCCAAGCATGAGTGCCTCTAGTCGGTGGACAGCTGACGGAGAGACGGCCGGACCGACCTGGTGCGTCCTGGGGTCCTGGGGTCCTCTGCCCCCGCGCTGCAGCCCCGCTGACGACCGGGTAACAGGAACCGGGGCATGAGCGGGCTTAAACCCGGCACAATCCGGAACGATACGGGCATTGGACGTGGACGTGGCCAGCTCACACTCAAGTCAGCGACGCAACTGCAGGAAGTATGCTGCTGTCAACATCACTGGCACCATCTGCATCCGGGTGACGGGCATGAACAGGATCGGTCCACACACGCCACGAGGAGAGATCTGCCATGGTCTTGCGGGGCCTCAAGACGCCTCGAAGGACTGCAGCTGCTGCAGAGTCACGGATATGTTTCTTCCTGCGTTAGGTATTCGCACGGGCCGAGCGCTATGCATGGGTCGTCAACTCATGCCGAGGCATATCGGCTAAACTGATGCATGCTCGCTTCGAGAGATGAACAGCATAGTCACTTCAAGATCCTGACCCGCTCGTTGTGCCGGAAATGTCGGCATCTAGCGGGTCAAGCTTCGGACCCCGCCGGCTCTGTACGGCTCGTTGCCATGTCATCGACCCTAACTATACGCCGAGGCTCATACAGCGGGAGATTCTCCATATCTACATCTCACACTTGTCTCGCATAGGCTAGCACCGTCGAGTCTTCTCTAGTAATCAGCATCATGGCGTCTCTCAACAACAACCGCACCCTCGACATCCTCTTCAAGGCCGAGCAGGGCGGCTGTGAGTTTCCAGTCCACCTGTTCTCCAATCCGCCGAGAATGGGCCACACCAGCTTCTCACGACGGGCACATCATCATTGGTGACCTGGCTGACCACTCATGCAGACGGTATCCTCGCGCAGACATGCTACGACGCCTCATGCGCGATCGGCCTCGTCCGTGCCGCTGAGAAGGCCCGGTCGCCTGCGATCCTCCAGCTCTTCCCCGTCACTCTCAAGTACGGCGGCGGCGCCTTCCTCCAGTTCTGCCTGGACGTGTGAGTCGGTTCGGTGCTTCGTAGCGCACCTCTCTGACTTGTCTAGTGCGCACAGTGCTTCCGTGCCGATCGCGGTGCACCTCGACCACGCCACGGACGCGGAGCAGCTCGAGCTCGCTGTCGGTCTCGCCGAGAAGGGCATCAAGTTTGACTCAATCATGGTCGACGCCTCGCATGCGGACGTCAGTCTCACATATCTCTTCGCAAGGTTGGCGCTGACGCGCGGAAGACGGACGAGGAGAACATCTCCATTGCGATCCCTTGGATCAAGCGATGTGTCGCTGCTGGCGTCGCGACCGAGGTCGAGCTCGGCCGGCTCGAGGGCGGTGAGGCCGGTCTCAGGCAGATCGAGGGCACTATCATGACCGACCCCGCAAAGGCCGAGACCTTCATGAAGGAGTAAGTCTCCACCAGCGCGACAGGGTTGACGATGCAGGACCGGAGCCAACATCCTTGCGCCTTGCGTTGGGAACCGACACGGATCGTACAAGCCCTTCGGCGGCGCCGACGGCCAGTGGGACATGGGCCTGTGAGTATCCTCAGGGGCTTGATGACAGCGGCGCTGACATAACAGGCTCAAGACTCTGTCGGACCAGTTCAAGGGCCGCGTGCCCACTTGTGCTGTAAGCCCACGTCTTTGGTCTAACAGTGAGAAGGCGCTGACAACGCAGCACGGCACGGACGAGCTTCCCGACAAGATGTTCCGCGAGATGATCGAGAAGGGCGTCACGAAGGTAAGCCTGTGCTGAGCTCTTCTGCGGGGTCGCCCGCTGATCCCTCAGATTAACGTCAACTCGTGGTGCCGAGACCCGTATGCCGAGGCTCTGTCCAAGGGCCTGGCAAGCAAGCCTTTCCCTGAGGCGCAGGAGGAGGCCACCGAGGTGTTTGTGCAGCACTGCCTGCGCTTCTTCGACCTGTTCGGCTCTACCGGCAAGGCTTAGGCCATAGACCAGAGCATGCATGTGCATATCTCGCATACAGCGCTATCGCTTGAGCTCGAGCATGTACATGTCCCACTTCTTGCGCTGATCGTCCGTGCCGTCGAAGCGGAAATTGACGCACCGGATTTCGTCGAACCCTTCCTCGGGCGTGGGCGCCTCGAAGTCGTTGGCGTAGGACCAGAACGCCGAGAGGGGCAGCAGTGTGCGCGGCGGTGACTCGGGAGGGGCGTAGCACGCACGGTACATGTTGTTGTGCTTGGCCAGGTCCAGCGGGCACAGGAAGTGGAATAGCCGGATCGGCACTTCCAGTCGCGCAGCGAGTGCCAGCCAGTGCGCCCGCGTTGCTCGGTTCCGATTCGTGTTGTCTATGATGGAGCGTCAGCGTGGTCCAAGCCGGATGGCAAGAGGACTGACCGACGACGACAGACTTGCCTCCGGAAACGAACGCCTCGGCGGTCTTCAAGCACTTATCCCTTGTACCGAGCGTGTCCTGGTTGACGTGCTCGTACTTTGGCGAGAAGTACCGCCGGTAGAACGTGGTCTTGCCTGCTGCCGGAGGACCCACAAAGATGACTATCTCCAGCTCCGAGCGAGCGACCGGGCTGTTTGAAGGCACGATCGGCGGTACTGCGCTGTGTCAGTTAGCCCAGCCGAGCGCAGCGAGGCGGCCAAGCTGGCCTCCCCGCTTATAGAACAGCTCCGACTCACACGCCGCAAGGTCACCCAGGCGAGACGGCTTGAAGCCTAATGGCGGTATAGGATACGGCGGCTTCTTTGCCCCGAGGAAGTGCTCCTGTTCAACTGATCAGCTCTTCTGGCCCCGCGCTGCTTGTTGGGGCCTGGCGGCGCAACGTACCTCTGGTGTCCGAAACTCCAAGCCGGCGTTGAGCGCAAACTTGAAATCCGTATCGCCATGGTCTCGCTTCCTGCCAGCCATGGCTGCGCGTCCTGCCGCGTCTCCCACAAACACCGAGCGAGCCAAGTCGACTTCGAGCCCTTTGGAGCGGTACACCTCCTTCACGATGTCGAACATCCCGATATTGGGTTTACGGTACACGTCGCTCCGCGACAGTGCAGCTAAGATCCGGATCGGTACCCCGTTCGGCAGCTACAAGGCATCAGCACGACAGCTCGACAGCTTGGGCTGGGCTGGCGGACTGACCTTGGCGCAGAAGAGCGGGACTTTGGCCTTCCATTCCGCACGGACTTTCGGCCGGCTATCGCCTTGATTGGAGATAACGACCAGGTGCTTCCCCTCGGCATGCTCAGCGGCCAGCTTGGCCGGCACGCTCGTATGCCACCACTGGAAGTCTGCCCGGTCGCGGGGGAAATCGTTACCGGACGCAGTCTTGATGAGCGTGCCGTCCAGGTCGTAGAACACTACGGGTACTGGCGTCAACCTGGGCAACCCGTCAGCCTGCACGCCGGCGGTACCGGGCAGCGTGACGGCCGCTCCTGACGCTGTCGGAGCAGCAGACGACTCTCCGAGCTCGGCGAACGGGTCGAGGTGGACATAGTGCACTAGAGTCTCTGGCGACTTCTCGAATTTCCCTTGGTGGTTCGACGGTCCTGCTGCCCCGCCAGTGAAGAACGAGTGGACTATAGCAGGTCAGCCCGGTCTTGCCCGCAAGTTCAGTCTCGAACAGAGAGTTACCTTTCTTGGCGGGCTTCTCTGGCGAGAGAGCCTCGACCTTCCGCTTCGCTCCTGAAGCGCGCATCAGCCAGCATTTCTCAATAGTGTCTTAGTCATCTCACTGTCCGCCATGTCGATGTGAACGGCACGAGACGACGCAAGAGCGGTCAAGTTGCAAATGACTACGGCCAGGAATCTCGGTTATTTGGTTCCACCCCACTGTCCAACACCCGTGGCCTCTACGCTCGTGTCAAGCCAATACATGTGCTATACTACTACTCCATGCACGTTTTAATACGCTGCTTCCAACTTCCAGAGCCTGCACAGACTCTCCTGAGCGAGGACCATACCCGTCATATCGCCGGCGTCGGCTTCCATCATCCACTGGCCGTCGTTCTCATACTGCGTCATCTTCTGCTGTCCCTTGACGTCGTCTCCTCCCGCAATAACAACGACGGCCTGACCCGGAGCGTTAGGCCGAGCCGGGCGGAGGTACTCTGCCGGGATATCGACCTCAACTGAGGGGTCGTCCAGCGACACGCAATGCGCCGACTCGCCGTTGTTCGAGTCGTATCCGAACAGCTGGCGGTCGTACGCGCCTCGCTGGAAGTGCAGCGGGTTACGCGTCCCGGGCCGCTGCGATGGCCCGACCTCGACCACGACATTGCGGAAATCGAGCGTCCAGTCCCATGGCAGGCCGCCGGCTCCCTGCGCCGCCCCAGATCCTGATCCGCCGTTGGCTGCGCCAGCGCCGCCGCCCATGCCTGCTCCGCCGCCGTAAGGCGTAGGTGCGCCGTATGGCGTCGGGGCACTGAATGGCGTGGGACCGCCCATACCCACACCAGGTGTAGGCGCAGACAGCGCAGCGCCCGGCGTCGGAGCTGACATGCTGGCGAAGGGAGTAGGTGCCGAGTATGGCGCCCCTGAACCGCCGTAGGGGGTAGGAGCTGAGTACGCGTTGCTTGGTGCCGCTGGCGTCGGCGCGCTGTAACCCGCGGCCGGAGTCGGCGCGCCGTACTGCAGATCAATCAGCATTAGTTCGCGAGCGCTGACCTAGCGTACTTACTCTGGACGACGAAGGCTCCCCGTACGGGTTGCCAGCTGGCGTTTGGGCACTCTGTCCGTAGCCCGATCCAGAGCCTGACTGGGCTGCGTATGGGTTTGGCGTCTTGCCGCCGGCTCCAGCTCCAGCCCATGCAGGCGTCTTCCCGCCGTCACCCGCTCCGTATCCACTTGGCGGCGCGGGCGTGCGACCGCCCGCACCTGCCCATGCGGGTGTCCGCCCGCCCACGCCTGCTGCACCGTACGCTGGTGTCTTGCCTCCGCTCGCGCCGAAACCACCGGGCGCTGGCGTCCTGCCGCCTGCACCAAAGCCACCAGGAGCCGGTGTGCGTCCACCCGCGCCGGCGTAGGGATTGGGCGTCTTGCCACCGGCGTAGGCTCCAGCAGCGTACGGGTTGGGCGTCTGGCCGAATCGGGCCATAGGAGCGGGTGTCCGTCCGCCCATCGGGCCCGGAGTCATACCGCCCTGCGTATATCAGCACATGCTCCCATTCCTGCAGTATACAACTCACGTTCATGCCGCCGCCGTAGGGGTTGACAGCCATGCCAGCGCCATTGTACGACCCGTAGCCGCCGGCGCCTGACATGTCTAGGGGGTATGTCTGGCCAGTTTTAGGGCTGGGATTACAGCATCAGCACGGTATATCGCGATCGAGAGATCCTCGACTCACTCCTTCCGCTTGAGGATGGACAGGTCGACCGTGACGGTCTTGTTGTTTGTCGCTAGCTCGACTCGCGCCTTCTCGCCGCCAACCACATCCTTGATCACGCCCACTAAGCCCTTGTTGGTGCCCTTGACAATGACGACCAACGCGTTGATGATCCGGTTGTTGCCCGGCATGGCAGACGGCGGGGGCATGAGGCTCGCGCCGCCGTACGGCAGCTGGGCCTGCACAGCCGGGTTGAGCTTGCCGAGATCGTTGGCGGCTTTGGGCGTGACGGAGATGAGCGAGGTGGAACGCGCAACGAAGACACCGTTGTTTTCCGAGTACTCGCGGTTGTGCAGGAATACAAAGATCGACAGGTAGATGCCAATCACTTCGCCTCGACGGTTCTCCTTGGTCAGCTCAGGTCACCCTTCAACATATCTACGATGCTCACCTCTCCCTCTGCCTCTCGCATGATGTCGCCGACCTTCATCTCGTTGCGCTGCGCATCTGGCGCCCGAGCGAAGTTCTTGTTGTCTCGCCTGGCGGTGACCTGGTGAGGCGACAACTGTCGCACGACGCCGTTCTGGTCCAGAATACGCAGCATGCTTCCCTCCACCTTGATAATCACACCTGCGGTCGCGGAGCTGTCGCATCAGCACTTGTCAAGCATAGCTCTGGGTTTGAATGGGCTCACTCAATCATGACCATGTCATGCAGGTCGTGGATACCCTCACGAAGCGTGCCTCCGGCGGTATCCGCGGCCTTGCGGATATCCTTTGAGAAGGCCTTGATCTCCTGCTCGCCTTGATCGGACATAATAGTAACGACGTCTCCCTTGACTGCGACGACCATACCCGAGACGTTGGCGTTCTTGCCGGAAAGAACCTTGACGTGCTCTCCGACCTCGAAGCGCTTGCGGACGAGGCGGGCAGGGATCTCGATGAGCTGCCCGTGGACCTCGCCGCCGACGGCGCGGATGGAAATGACGTCTGGCGTAACAGCCTCGATCGAGCCGTACAAGCCCGCCTGCTCGCCCTCGTACACCTCGACCTGGTCGCCGGGGAAGAGGCCCGAGACATTGGAAGTCCGGTTCGCAGCGTCAATGGCCGCGAGATCGAGCTTGCCCGACGCGGCGCCCTCCTCGCCCTGGAACCGTGCCACCTCGTCCAACGTGGGCTTGACGTCCTCAGCGTCAATCTGCTCGACTTTGACGTCCTTGAAGCAGAACCCATCAATGTATTCGTCGTTTTCGAAAATGTACGACGCGCCGCCGCTAGTGGACACCTTGACGGAGCCACGACCGTACACCTTACGCACATCATCGTAGCTGAACGGCCGGGCGGGCGGTCGCGCGGCGCTCGAGCCGAGCGCCTTGCCGTTCTTCGATCGGTCTCTCTTCTCCTTTGGCGTCAAGTCGATACGAGGGATGAACTTGACGCCCGCGACACCGCTCGTGATCTGATCGACGTCGACTATTTGCGCCAAGTCGCCGGTGTACTTGCCCCGCTTCAGCCGCACCCACATGCCAGGCACCAGGTTGGTCTCCTTCTTCTTGATCTTGAGCAGAGGCGCCATCTCCTCGATCGGGACGAGCACAATGCCTCGCGAGGGGAAGACGTCAATCACACCTGTGATAGCGTGCATGACCGCGGCTGACGTCCGCGCCTCGAAGAACAGCATGCCGGACAGCGAGTCTCGGCTGAACACGGAGGTGACCTCGACAGGATTCCCGCTGAACTGGGCGTTGAATACTTTCCGGAAGATGGTGGCGATGATGTCCCTCTCGCGGCCGTTCTGTCCATCAGCCAACGCTCCCCTCTCGGCTCCATCCGTTGACTGACCTTAACTCGGACTTGCCACAGGCTTGGGTCATTCACTCCGGGCATGAGTAATCGCTGGGGGACTTGATCACTGCTTGCGTCGTATCGCTTCGCGCGGCCGTGTCGCTCTTGCAGGCGCTTGACGATATCCTCCACGCTCTCCTCCTCTTTCCGACCGATGTTCTGGTCCAACCGGCGGTGCGAGTAGTCCTGCTCCGCGTCCGCCTCGGGCACCTCATCGATGAAACCGGCCACTGAGACATGTCAGCCCGCAGCCGCGCGGCCAAGAGACTCCTTACGTACCATCCTCGAGGTCATCTGCCTCCTCGTCCTCTTCGTCCTCGTCATCGACCTCGGCCTCGACATCGAGGAACCGGAACTTGTTCTTCCTGCCCTTCTTGGACTTTCGCCGGCGCTATCCGAGTCAGATCGCCAGTAACACGGACATGCGCGGCGAAGCTTACCTTCCTACTACGCCTGTCGTCCTCTTCCTCTTCCTCGTCTTCTTCATCCTCTTCGTCGTCGTCCTCATCATCCTCATCACCCTCCTCCTCGTCATCCTCGTCATCCTCGTCATTGGCTCGGGCCTTTCTGCGCTCGCCCCCGGTCTCCTCGTCTCCGTCCCCGTCCTCATCGTCTACCTCCTCCTTCTCGTCCTTCACCTCGCCCTCGCCCATGTCCACGTCGTCGTCCTCGGCCTTGCGCTTCTTAACAGCTGGCGCCGGTCGAGCGTCCGGCTCTGCGCTGGCCCGACCATCGCTCCGGTCGTCCTGCGGCGACGCCGAGCGAGAAGTCATGGCGCGAGGAGCTGATAGCCTGCGTGTATGCTCACGGGCGTCTCTCACGCCAGCTGGGACCGGTGGCAAGAAAGAAAGAACAATGTTGAGACGCGAATGACAGGTATTTAACCAATTCAGGCCAGGTCCCAACCGGCACTGACCAGCCGCAGGGATGGCCGCCGGAGAAAACCCGAAAATCATTGGATCGCTTATTCTGTTTAATACTGGTCGTCTCCGGCTCCGATTGTTGCCTATGCACTCGAGTAGGTGATGTAGTCGAAGATAGGAGGCACGCTGGCTGAAGGGTTCGGGCATACACGTTGCGATGCATAGAGCGGTGGCGGCAGCGGGTCGCGTCCGCAAGAGGCTGGTTCGGCCGCTCTATTGGGCGCCGGAATCATAACTACAGTGACTACGAGTGTGAAGTGCTAAGCTGTCTCCGTAGGGCGACGGCTGGGTGGAGGATTGAGCAGGATGGCACTGGCTACGGGGCTTGTGCTGCCATGCTTGGGCACTGGGCCAACAGCTTGAGGTGTTGTTGCATGTTGTGCGAAGACTCCCCTGCAACGACTGCCACGCTTACATGATTTTATCATTCAAGTACATGGAACGTGGCTCATATGCTATCTGCGGTGGCGTCTCCATGATGTGAGGGGAAACGTATGATAATGCGGAAGAGAAGTGACAAGGCCGGTGTCTCCTATATGCTCGCACGTGCCAGATCACGCGTCTGCGTCGCCGAGATGCGTCAGCACAACACGGCGCTTCTTCTTGGCGGCGCCACTGGACGCATCGGCGGCCTCCTCTCCTGCCGCGGCCGAGGCCGGACGCTTCAGCTCGTCGGCACCACCGGCAGGAGCACCGAGGCCCAGGCCAGAAGTAGTTGGTGCAGTCGCCGGCCCGCCAAAGTTGAACCCTTCGACTTCTTCCGCTGGCGTAGGGATGATGGGGTCCGTCGAAGCCGTGCTCGCTGCGTAGTTGTACGACGGCGTGCTGGCGCCGAGCGTCGGCGTGAACAGCGGCAGCGTCGCGCTCTGCGATGGACCGAGCACCGAGCTGCTTGTCGAGCCTTCACGCTCGGACCGCGCAGGAGCGGGCGACGAGTGCCGAAGATGCGACGATAGGGCTGGCGAATGCGGCATTGGTGTGCCGGCGTGCGACAAGCTCTCACGAGCATGTCCGGAAGGAAGCGACACACTCTCTCGATGCTGCGAGGAGATCGAGTCGCGGTGGTGAGAATGGTGTACTGGCGTCGACAGGGCGCTGCCGTGCGAATGTGATCCGTGCGAATGGGACTGCGCAATCGCCGCGAGCTGTCGGTGGTGTTGCTGCGTCGGGTGGACAGTGCCGAGCTCCGCCAGGTCGAACACTACGATAGAGCAGTATCCATCTGACGAAGACAACATCAGTGCCTGTCCATCAGGCGACCTACAAGATCAGCTTGCGTTCTGCCATCCAAGCGCCTACGCAGGCTCACCAAGCGATATCTGTGAAGCCGGCGTAGTGCAGGCCGCGGAAGATGGCGATGGGACCGGCCTGCTGCGTGTCGTAAAGCAGGACCGAGTCCTGACACGCCACAGCGTATAGTAGGCGGTAAGGCAAGGCGAACACACTGCCCAGAGGCTTCTCCGTCGCAGCAGCAGCAGCTGCTGCCGACTCCTCCTTCTTGTCCTTGGCGGGCGCTGGCGGAGGAGGAGGTGGCATCGATAGCGAGACATGCACGGGCCCTTCGGTCGTGCGATCAAGTGTGACATGTTTTGGCTCCGCTTGAGGCACGTTAGGTCCGCTTCGCAGGTCGTAGAAGATCGGCGAGAAGCGGATTGCCACCGCCGCGGTCTTGTGGCCCGGCAGATGTGCGATAGGCGCTCGTGAGAGGTTCGCCCGGGAGTAGATGTACACGGTCGGCTTGCCCGCGTCGACATTCTTCGGCCGTGGGATGGTGTTGTGCGGCTCGGTGCCGTCCTGCGAAGATGACCTCGTCAGGAGCATTGGCGAGCCCTTGTACAGCTGATCTTCGATCTGCCCCGCAGGCGTCATCAGGAGACTTCCGTCAGGCGAGAATGATAGCCGGCGGAAGAACCGGGTGACACCTTCTTCGCCGTACAAGCGCTGCATGATGGCGTGCCCCGAGGTCGGCGGCGCGCGGATGGCCGGTAGAGGCGGGATAGGCGACGGCGATCTGCCGCGCCCGGAAGGGAAATGCGCGATTGCCGACAGCGACGGACTCGCGGCCGCCTGGCTGCCCGAGAACGAGGACCGCCGAGACCCGGGCTTGGTGGATGTCGGAGGGTGCATCGCAGGAGCTGCGGCCTGGGGTGTGGACGGCACAGACGTGCTCGGTGTCAAGGTCACAGCAGACGGCTGATGACCCGGTCCGTGGCCGAGGCCGAGCTCGGTGTACTCGCTAGCAGTGGTGATGACCGACCCGTTCTCAGAAGCCGTCGAGCCGCGGCGCATCATCGCGGGGCGCGACGATGATGGTATGGACGGTGTGCGCGAATGGCGGATTTCCATCTTATTGGCACGAGATACTGGGTGCACGTCGGGCGCCCCGTTGCGTTGAGAGAAGGTGCTGACATGGACGGACCTTTGACCCTGTCAGTAGGGCACAAGCATTCAGACCAAGGCGACTCACCGATCAGCGCTCTGAGTCGCGATGTACTCATTGAGCGGGTCCCATGAGACACCTTGGACATTGTGCGTGTGTTCACGCAGAACGAAGACGCATTCGCCTGCCGAATGAGCTCAGGACTTCGGATCAGCAGGAGTACGCTTACCGCTGGACGCCCTCCAGATGGTGGCCGTGTTGTCGGTAGACCCCGCGATGATGAACTCGCCGTCTGGGCTCCAAGCGAGATCGTAAATGTGCTTCGTAGTGACTCTGCGGATACCATCAGCCACTGCGGCGCGTGCGGCCCACGATACTTACTGTAGCATCCTCTGTAGTCTCCAGTGCTCCTTGTCTGGCACTTCCTCACTGCTCTCTCCGAAGGTATGAATAGGCCGCTCAGACGGAACCCAAAGAATGACATTGCCATCTGTCCTCGATCAGCCCGGCGCTCCGAGCGCATGTCCATCCGAGACGTACCGTCACCTGCGCTTGCGAGTGTCTGGCCGTTCGGGCTGAACCGCACGACGTTTACCGCTGCGGTATGCTTGCTGAGCGTTGCGAGATACTCCACTCGAGGCGGGTGAGGCGTGAGCTCCTGTCCCGTGATAGCCGCATGCGCGCTCAGCGACGCCGTGGGGATGTTTGGGTGGACCATCCATAGCTGACGCGCGTCAGCGCGTACTTCCAACTCCGACTGTTTGGGTCATGGCTCACCCGGACTTTACTGTCCCCACCGGCAGTCGCGAGCCTGTACTGCCTGACTGGCGTCGAGCCCGATCCGGCCGCTGCGGGTGTCGCGATCCCGCTCGCGCTTCCGCCCGCCGTGGGCTTCTCTTCCTTCTTCGCTGACGACGGCGATGCGACCGCAGCCGCGGGCGTGCCGGCGGGTGTCGCGCTGCTGCTGCTCTTCTCTCGTTCCTCGCGCTCGCGCTTCTCCTCCTCGTCCGCCGCGACGGGCAAGAGCTTCTTCAGCTGTCCAACAGGCAGCGGCTGGAAATCACACGAGTACACCGCTTGTGTCTCGTGCCAGCTGGGAGCTTGTTAGCCCATGTCGAGTACGTGCGCACGCTGCAAGCGTGGTTGTATCGCGCCGGACTCACGAGATCTCCAGAACCTTAGGCCTCATTGTGCTGATTCAAAGTTGGTGAATGCTGTCAACGTTGATGAATGCTGGGGCCAATGTATGCTGGGGTCAAAAGTTGGATGGTCGGGGCGGGAGTGTCCTGGGAAGATATGTCGTGGCTGATGCTGATCTTCGCAAGAATGCCTGGCGGAGTTGGTGATTCACGGTTGATAGCGGGCGGACGCTGGGTGCCAGCGTCCGTGATGGGTCCCGCTGGTTGAGCGGATGATCCGGCCTCGCGAATACTTCTCCGAAGCCGTCAAAGGACGCCCGGTGCGCGGCCAATCCTAGCGTCGAGCGAGCTCCGCGTGCGAAAGGATCAGGCGAATCGCGCGATGATGCTTCGCGGGCAATCTCGCACGCGATGAGGCTGGGCGTACAAGGGAGACGACTATGCCGCTGCGCAGACAGGACAAGAAATGGTGTTGCCAATGCAGAGCCGTCGGCGATCTCCAGACAGGATTCAGGAGGAGGAACGAGGCGTAGCCAAGGGGCGCGAGGCGCCCGGTGGAGGCGTCGGAGTGTACGAGAGTGCGTCGTGTCCTGGCTGCGTGGCTCACCAGTCTCGCGCGCGCTCGTCTCCGCTCTCACCAAGGGGAACCGAGTAGCGATACAGTGAGCGGGCTATACACTGTCCGAGACCGAGACCAGGGCAACAAAGGGGTGCGTGTCCGAGTATATCGCACCCGTACGATTCTGACGAGAGCACGCGGACCCTTGGCGGGATGGCTTCACTCTTGACTACTGACTTAGCCCACGCGTGACTTCCCTACCCTAAGCCGGCCTCAATCAGATGCGGATCATGTCCAGGTCCATCAGGTACATCCCGCTTTGCCTCCCAATATACAGGACAATGGCTGGCCGAATCATATTCACTCTCCTGACGAGTGGCTTCCTACTGATGCATGATTTTCTCGGTCATAGCCGGTGACTTGGTGTCATACGTCGTGTAAAGTTCTCGCGATGGTCGAGCCAGCGGTGACTCACAGCCTAGCTTGGCTCAGCTAGACGCCGTGTCCCCGGTTCCTTGATTGCGTACATATGCTGGGCGTCTAACTGGCCGCCGCCATCAGGGTTGTCCGGGACCGCAGGTGCTTGACGGCATAGTAGTAAATCCATGCATGTGAAGGAGTGATGAATGGGTCTTGTCTATACACGGGCCAGCCAACCCATCCACAACACCTGCGACACAGCCATGACAAACAGGAACTGAATCCGTCTTGTCCGCTGGGAATGCGACAGAGTGACGGTTGCAGCTGAGGCATTTGATGGGTCTGGCAATAGGACGTATTTCAGTGAGCGAAGCTGCCAAGGTCAGCGCCCGCGGTACTATATTCCGCACTAAGCTATGCGACGTACCAGGAAAAAAGCATTGGCGAAGAGGGTGTACAGGAACACCGCGCCGGTGGTCATTCGCCCCAGGTTCAGCAGACCCACGAGGATGGTCGCGATGATACTGCCGCCCGTCAGACTGAGCACCGACTGTAGCTACGCATCCAATGCTTACCCGACAAACTTGTACCCTCCGTATCCGATCAGCTCGACGCCGCTCGCGCCGCCGCCACGGACGTCAAGCAGGTAGCAGCCCAGCTTGATAATGCAGAACTCGGTGATCACCACGGCGAGAGCCTTGGAGAAGGACACGCCGAGGATCTCTGGGTGGAAGCGAGACTGAAGGCCGGAGGATAATGCGGAAAGCAGCGTGTACGTGACCAGCGCCATTGCTGCAGGGCAATCAGCACTTGAGCCCGTTTTCGCAGTCCGCCACGAGACGACGTACTTGGAATATAGAGGTCTGGGGCATTGATGTCGTCTCTTGGCGGCTGCCATCCCTCGACCGAGCCGTTCTCTGCGCTGCGCCGCGGTTGTCTGGCCCATGGCTTGTGTCGCCATGGGAACAGGATCAGGCGCAGCTTGTTGAGGACGTAGCTGTTCGTGACGGAAAACGACGTCTTCACCAGCGGCAAGGGAAGGTACCGCGTGAACTGCGGACATATTAGCAATGAACCAGAATGCAAGGGCATCGTCGAGGCGTACGTTCTTCTCGACGTATTCTTGACCTGCGGCAACGGCGCTCTTTCCAAACTGGACGCCCATCTGAGCGGTCGCGTCATTCATGCCGCCCCATCCGCCGCCGAATCCGCCGCCGAGGCTCTGATACCCTTGCACTCCTGGTGCGCCGTGTGCTGCCGCGCCAGCAGGGCCCGGTGCCGCGCCGTAGCCCATGCCGGCCGGCACGGGTGGGCTCGTAGCGTATGCTTGCCTATGACCAACGCCCGCTCCGCTGGCGTACCCGACACCGCTCGCGGCAGCCATGCCACTGCTTTCCGCGCTGCCGCTGGCCCCGGCAGCCGCACCAACCGGAGGCGAGGAGTACCGCATGTACCCGGTGTTGCCGTCCTGGCTGATCCGCGCTGCCTGAGAATAAGGCGACGAGTTGGTGCTCCCCCCTGGCGTGTGAGGCGGCTCAGGCGGCGGGTAGGCCGGATGCGTTGGCTTCGGATGCTGTAGAGGTGGGGGCGATCTCGAGTTCATGTATGGTTGAGAAGACATCGTAGCCTGCTTTGTGTCCTTGGTTCTATCCCGAAGCTGGCTGAGCTGAGCGCTGACGCTTGGATGTGTGCAGTGTGCGAGTGACGCGACGTGGCCGTTGGAAGCAGCCGGTCATCGTTTTATCCCTCCAGACGAGTTTCATCTTATCTCCAGGAACATTCCTCCACCATCTCCCATTCTACCGTCATGTTCCCGGAAATTTCTGTTGACACCTGTCAACTAGACCAGCACCATGAGCGCCGAAGAGGTTGTCAAGAAGGTCAAGTCGAAAGACAAGTCCAGCAAGAAGGATAAGAAGGGCAAGTCGGCCACGGACGCTGTGGCACAGAATGTCACCGCAGAGCCGACTCCTGTCGACCCGACCGAAAGCGAAGCCGGACCTTCGAAGAAGCGTAACCGTCCCGAGATCCCGGAGGAGGACCTGCTCGAGATTGACATCTCCGCACCTGAGCCTTTGTCCAAGGCGGAGGCTCGAGCGGCCAAGAAGCGAGCGAAGCAGGGCAAGCCCGACATCGACCCGACCGAGCTCAAGAAGGAGCTGAAGCGCAAGCGGGACAAACAGTCGAGCAAGAAGGACGACCAGGATGACTTGATGGGCGACGAGGTGCAGAAGGTCGCCAACGCGGCCGATGCTCCTCCTCAGCCTGAGAGCAAGAAGGCGGAGAAGCCCAAGCGCCAGAACAGTATCTGGATCGGTAACCTATCGTTCCGGACCTCCGCCGACGGCATCAAGGCCTTCTTCGACAAGGGTCTCGTCGAGTCGGGCGGCAAAGCAGGCAGCGTGACCCGAGTCAATCTTCCCAAGAAGTCGGACAAGGGTACCTTCAGCCAGAACAAGGGGTACGCTTACGTCGACTTTGACACGCCGGAGATGCAGGCATTGGCCATCGGACTATCAGAGCGGCTGCTCGAAGGCCGGAAAGTGCTCATCAAGCGAGGTGAGCATGGAGACATGTCCCCTGATTATGGCTGACAGTCTCAGGCGACGACTATAATGCCAACCCTGACGCGCGAACACCCAAGCCTCTGGCTGTGAAGCCGGGGTCGGCCAGCATCCTGGCGAAACAGCCCAACAAGGAGTCTGCAACGCTTTTCATGGGCAACCTCCCCTTCGACGCTACGGAGGAGGCTATTCGGGAAATGCTGGAAGCAAACGCCGATGATGCTGCGCAGCGGTCAAAGCGCACAGCCGGCAGCGATGACGATGAGGATGACGCCGCCGAGGGCGATGGGCAGGAAGGCGAGGAGGGGCACGGCAAGAAGGACGAAGGAGAGGGCGATGGCGAGGGGGAGACAGCGGCTGCATCCAAGCGCAAGGACCTGGATGCAGGGCGTGAAGGCAAGAAGTCGGGGTTGCGGAAAGTCAGGCTCGGGCAGTTTGAGGATACGGGCAGATGTAAAGGGTGAGTCAGGAGTCACAGGCTGGCGGAGCCGCTCCAATGGCTGGGAGCGCGCGGGCCTGGCTCACACGTTCAGCTTCGGTTTCCTTGACTTCCTGACTCCGCGACACGCTACTGTCGCGCTGTCCAACCGCAAGAACCACTACTTCTCCGGGCGAAAGCTCGTCCTCCAGGTGAGTTCATAGCCCTTGTGCCCGGCTAGAACACTTCTCACAACTGTAGTACGCGTCTGAGAGCGCTACCCGGCGGTCAGGCGCCAAGACCGGCGACGAGGCCAATGGCGACAAGCCCGCCCGCGGAAGCAACAGGCCTCGTGGCGGGGACGGCGAGCGGCCCAACAAGCGCTTCAAAAATGACGAGGCCACTGCCGAGGGTGAAGGCGACGAGGCAGGGGGTGCAGCCGCCGCTCAGGAGGGATCGTGGGCGGAGAAGCGTGCCAAGAAGCCAGACCAGCGGGGCAAGAAGTGGGAAGCTACGGGCCGGCCTAGACCTGGTGCTGCGCTCGCGATGGCCAAGCGCGAGAAGGTCGGTATTGTTGAGGCTCAAGGAGCCAAGATTGTGTTCGATTAGTAGACTGCGTACCATGTATTTTATGCCAGTAGTAACGCTTCATTCACCACGAACCGGATGTCGGATAGGCCGGTGATGGTGCCCCGCAAAAGATGTAGGTTCAGCTCTGTGTGTGTTTCTAGAGCGGTATTTGCGCACACATCGCGAGCTCTGGGCGCCTTTGGCTTCGAGACGTTGACGCGACCAGCATCAACAGTCACTAAGATGAGCTGGTACATGGTATGAAGGGCGATCGACAAGGGTGCTTGTGAACAAGGTCTGAGGAGACATGTCTGGCGGGAATATCAAGGTCGTCGTACGGTACGTTCAGCTCAACTCACCTGGAAGTCGCGGAGGTGGTGCTGACCGCTCCTAGATGTCGGCCTCTCAATACGAGAGGTATCTCCATCGGTTGATGGGCTGATGGATATTGCTGAGACAAGCAGAGCTCGCCCGCGGGGCCAGAGGGCTCGTACGCATGGAGGGCAATCAGACGATCCTCGAGCCGCCAGATAATGCCGTCGCCTCGTCTTCGAAGGCTGTTGGAAAGAGGGTGCAGGCCTTTTCATTCGGTGAGTGACTGAGTCTGGGTCAGAGAGAGGGCTGCGCTCATCTTGTAGACAAGTCGTACTGGTCGGCCGGGCCGCGGGATGAGGCGGGATATGCTTCGCAGCAGACGCTGTACGAGGACCTGGGCGTGGAGCTGTTGGATCACAGCTTTCAAGGCCTCAACACTTGCATCTTTGCTTGTACGTCGTATGCGGTCCGCGAACTGGTCGCATAGGCACTGACGATCCAGATGGGCAGACGGGCAGGTAAGCTTGAAGTGCTAGCTGCGATACAGGCCTGACTAATGCGCGAATGCAGTGGCAAGAGTTGTGAGCTGCCCTCTGACCCTTTTTCAGACAATGGACACTCGCTGACTTCATTCGCAGACTCCATGATGGGCTGTGAGCCTACAGCCGAAGATGAAGGATCTCGCTGATACAGTGCAGACGGGGAGGATATGGGCATCATCCCTCTCACGACCGCCGAGCTCTTCCGCCGGGTCTCTGTGCAGACTGAGCAGGGCGACGGCCGCTCCTTCAGCGTCGAAGTGTCTTATATCGAGATATACAACGAGAAGTACGCCCGGACACGCTTGCCCCGCGCCTAGTCGCTGATGGATACGGCAGAGTCCGAGACCTGCTCAATCCTCGCAACACGGGCAACCTCCGAGTAAGGGAGCATCCGTCCTTGGGACCATACGTCGAAGATCTCAGCAAGGTCGTGGTGGAGGACTATGGTCAGATGATGACCCTGATGGATGAGGGCAACCAGGTCAGTCCGTCGAATCATTGAATGGATGCGGTGCTCATCTTTCCAGGCTAGAACCGTGGCGTCGACCAACATGAACGAAACGTCCTCGCGGTCTCATGCCGTCTTCGCCGTGACGGTAAGTCTTCTTCTGGTAGCATTGCCTTGACTTCCAGTGCTGACATGTCAGTTGACCCAAAGGCGGACGGACCCGACCACGAACATGGTCGGGGAGAAGGTATCCAAGATCTCACTAGTAGACTTGGCGGGCAGCGAGAGGCAGTCTTCCACCGGCGCCACGGTGGGTCCTTCTCTTCACAGCCATCTGCTATCGTGCTCAATGGTCGTAGGGCCAGAGACTTAAAGAGGGCGCAAATATCAACAAGTCCCTTACGACCCTGGGGAAGGTCATTGCTGCCCTCGCGAAAGCCAGTAGCTCCTCCTCGTCTTCGAGCGGCAAGAAGCGCAAGGACGATTTCGTGCCGTACCGCGACAGCGTCTTGACGTGGCTGCTAAAGGAGTCGCTCGGAGGCAATAGCAAGACAGCAATGGTTGCAGCGATCTCTCCGGCCGATTATGAAGAGACCCTCTCTACGCTGCGCTACGCCGACGCTGCCAAGAAGATCAAAACGCATGCCGTGGTCAATGAGGATCCGAACGCCAAGCTTATCAGAGAGCTCAAAGAGGAGCTCGAGCTGCTACGGTCGCGGATACTTCCTGGCGGGTCCGGCACTAACCCCGTAGCCACGAGCGCTTTGATACAAGATCAGCAGACTATCACTTACACGACGAAGGACGGCGAGGTGAAAAGCGTGACCAGGGCGGAACTGCAGGATCAACTTCAAGCTTCGGAGAAGCTGATGGAGAGTTTGAATCTCACATGGGAGCAGAAGATGGCCCAGACGAGGGATATCCAGCTTGAGAGGGAGAAGGCGCTCGAAGAGATGGGCATCACGGTCGACAGAGACGTGGTTGGGGTGCACGCCCCGCGGACCCATCCCTCACTCGTCAATCTCAACGAGGGTACGTCCACACGATCCGCAGTCAATCATCTCGCTGACAGTTGACCAGATCCCCTGATGTCCGAATGCCTAGTCTACCAGCTAAAACCAGGCCGCACGATCGCCGGCAGCTATGACGCCAGTACGGCCCAGATAAAGCTGTCTGGGCCGAACATCCAGCCTGAGCACCTGCTCATAAGCAACGAGAACGGCGTCGTGCATGTCGAGGCCCGGCCAAACGCTCGCGTCTTCGTCAATGGCAAGAGACTCGAGGCGGGCGTGCCGGTACAGCTTCACAATGGGTTCAGAGTCGTCCTGGGAGACTTGCATGTCTTCCGGTTCAACGACCCAGAAGCGGTCCGTGCCGTCCGCGACGAGAGGCGGAAGCTACAAGAGGCGTATGATCCGACAAGGGGTCCGTCACAAGGAGGAGAGGCAGTAGCGCCCGGTAGCGAGGCTGGGATGGACTGGACGGCTGCCCGGCGAGAGGCGGCAGATCTCGAGCGAATGGACGACGAAGACCTGGAGACATTGTACGACAATATCGTGAGCTCATCCCCAATGCAGCGCGCAGGGCCGGGCACTGATGTTGTAGGTCAAGTTGCGCAATCAGCGCAAGCGGGAAGATAGCCGGACGGGTCTGACAGAGCCGTCCACGCCAGGCTACGACACTTCCGATATGCTGGCCGATCCATGCGGTGATCTTTCGGCGAGAATGACGCGCTCGTCCTCGGGTTTCGACAGCCTCGCTTCGCCAAGATCATCCGTCGTAGGATCCGCTTCAATCCCTGAAGGGCTGTCCCGAGCTGCGTCAGAAAACCCCGACGTCCCGTCACGTCGTATGGCCGCGCCGTCCGGGGAAGAAATCGCAGCTTTGTCCAGACCTGCGGAATGGACTAGCCAACAGCGCATTCTCGCCGAGCGCGCTGCAGCCCAGTGGCGATCAGTGAAGCGGTTCGAGATGGCAGAGAAAATCATGCGCGCTGCCAGTGATGTCAGGGAAGCCAACATCATTGCGTGAGTCTCCTTCGCTGCTTTTGTGGCTTGTGCTGCGCTGAGATCTCCAGGCGCAAGCTTGGTCATCGAGTCTCGTACAACTTCAACGTCGTTGATGGACACGAGATCCAGCCGAAATCATCTCTTGATGATCTGAACGGAGCTATCGAGATTGAGGGCGGACCAAATCTTACTTCAGGACAGCGAAAGGCTCAACTGGTGGTCAAGGTCGTTGACAGGGGGGCGAACGGTACGTGCCTCGACGAGTTGGTCTCGCTGACTCCGTAGCGGTGTACACCTGGGACTGGGACCGCTTCACACGGCAACTGGCGAAAATGCGGCACGCTCGATCATTGTCTGAGGAGCCTAAGCACGCTCAGCATTTCCGTGTCGATGACGCCTTCAGCGAGCAGCCACCTCCTGCATTCTCGTTCGTGGGGTCGGCCAAGGTACCTCTTCGACTTCTGGCTCGACATATGTCCACAGACATGGTTGTACCCATCATGTGCCCGTATACCCTGGGGAAACTCGGTTCTTGTCGAGTACGGATCGAGCCCCAGATCACCACTGTGGCTTCTGGTCGGACGACACCAGACTCTTTCTGGGTCGACCGCGACTCCACCTTGACACCCGGCAGCAAACTATCGTTTACTGTCTCGGTTGATAATGTGGACGGCCCTGCCGGTGACGAATTCGCCCTCATCCACGCGCAGACACGACTCACGTCGCTCGTCGGTCCCAGCATCGCTTCGGAAGATACTTTCGCTTCCATGCCTGTCGATCTACAGCATAGCGAGGTATCGGCCCTCAGCTTGAGGCGCTCGGTAACCACTATCGTGGACCCTTACATGGGTGCATACATGCTTGAGTCGCAAGCCACCATCGAAGTCTTTGCAACAGTACGGCCTGCCTACCTCGACGGGCTGGAGCGATTCGACCGATCTCGGGCGGGCGAGCGGGCTTCGATGAGGCGCCGACCGGCTGTCGCTCTCGCGCCAGAATCCTTATCGCCCGTCAAGGTCAGAGTCACCGTGGAGATCCGGGAACTCGCGGCGGACGGGTCTTATATCCCAGCGGAGCTCATCGACAACATCTTCCAGCTGCATCAAGGTCTGCAGCGTAGAATATACCTTCACGTTGCAACAGACGCTGCGACGCCTCTGCCATGGGCCGGATTGATTGCCGTATCGCTCGGCAACATTCGCCACGTCCAGACCAAAGCTCGATCATCCTCACTGCTTAGTTCCGAGCAGGTCCGACAATCAGCTGCATCAGCAACTCCTCAGACAGAGACACCAAACAGCGACCCGATCTTCGAAACGTCTTGGGGGTGGGACACAACCGCGCATGATTGCACGGAACTGGACAAGCGTATGACGAGCGAAGAACAACTCCTTGTCTCTTTACGATTCCATCTCGACGCCGAAGGTCTAGGAAAGCCCGCATCTTTCAGCATCGAACTACCAATACGCATAGTCGGCCGAAACCAGAAACGCTCCTCATTCATGTCCTTCTGGTCTTCCAGCAAGGTGTCCACCTCCTTGGTTCATCACTTCCAGATCGACTTCGCGTATCCACGCCCGATGACCGTGGCGCAACTCGGTCACGTCGACACCTCTGCAACCCCTCTGCCGGACGAGGAGTTGATCGGCGACTTCCGTGTTCGCAGTCTTGATCTCTTGGACGACTTCCAGCGGTCCCGGGAAGTCGCGGCCTGGGCGGCCGAAGTGCAGCTCACTAGGGCTGTTCTGAAATCTTTTGTTTGGTCCAGTAGGCCAGAGGAGACCAGGAGGTCTGATCGGAATACCGAAGCGCAAGATGGACTGGCTCGAAGGTGCTTGACCTTGTGGCAGGCAACGCTCGACCATCGACCGATGAGGGTGAGTATGTCACTCTCGCAGTGGCAGAATGCTGAAGTTCGCCTCAGTTCGACATCGGGGAAACGGATCAGGCTGTCGCGGGTGCCGGACCTGTCCACCCTGGCGGTGTCTTCGACGGTCCAGAGCGTTACTTGATGGTTCCGTCTGTCAAGCGTATCAACACGCCTTGAGGCAGATCGAGGGCGACACCTCGCCGGACTCAGCCTTCAACCCGACTCTCTGGTCCGCACGAGTCCATGCTCGCAGGCCGGTGTCACAGCGCCAAGCGCAGCGAGCCATCGCTCACACTGCATCGGCTCACCACGGCCTACGATACCAAAGGCGCTACTTGAGAGAAGCGGCAGCAAGGCGCCAATCTGGTCGCGTCTCGCTTGTCGAATTTGTGTCAGACGGATTGGGGAGCACTACCCACAAAGCCCGCCGTTGAGATGGGATCAGCTCAAAGGACTTGAAATCCTTTACAGCTCCGATCGCATCAGCTAAACCGCGTTTCAAATGATGACCGTACAGTAATCAGCAAGAAGCTCTGCCCGCTGCTCTGGCCGGACGGCACTACCAGTCGCAGCAGCTGCGCGCAGCGCTTCGTGCGACTGATAACGGCCACAATGTATATTCAGAAGCCTTGCGAATCGCGCTGCTCACGTAGCGCATCCATAGAACTGATTCGTAAATGCATGCCGATCGCCGTCTCGGCCATGCGTCAAGCAGGTCAAGCCATCACGACGAGTCGAAGTGAGCACAGGCAGCATGCTGCTGAGGAGGTGAGAAACAGCCTCATTGTAGTGCTCGGCATCGATTTGAGAGTCCGCCGCGGGGACGCGTTGAAGCGGACGGAGATGAGGCAAAGGGGCATCAGAGACAAGGGGGTGTTCGAGAGACTGTCGCAGCCCCCGCTGATCCTACTAGGTGCTGGTATTTGGCCGGTCTGCCAGGCGGGCGCCCTTATGGCCGATTCTGCAAAGCATACGCCGCCCGTCTTGCATCTCTCTAGTCGTCTATACGAGTACTTGTACACCCGGAGCGATACGCCCAGAGCAAGGTTGAGAAGAACGTGGTGTTTTGCAAATACAGGTGTTAACGCGATTATCAGAAATAGGGGGAGCGAGCGGATCCATATCACTCACCCTCACCCGTCAGCCGGCCGGACCCGCCGCGCCGTCGCACCCAACCCACACCCTAACCCGTCTGTGGCCCCGTCCTCGCTGCTCTCTTTGTATCTGTATCTGTACGTTCGACGATCGGCCATTCACGAGCACGAGCGCGAGCGCGACCCCGCTTCGGCCTCGCAGCCCAAATCCATCCCGGGCGAAACGGGCAAAGCGACTCATGAGCCATACATCCCGGCCGCATTTCCCAGCACAACCACCACCACCACCATCCCATCCAACAGCAGCTGTCCCCGACACCTACACGACCCATCCTACTTCAGCGGCCGAGCATCCCGCCGCGCATACGCTCCGATCTAGCCGGCGAGCACCGGGAGGAGGTAGTCGTCGCTCGAGTGCAGGAGCGAGCGCCAGCACGAGCAGCAGCAGCGCCGCAGCAGCCGGAGCGCTGTTGTTGTCCCCTCCGACCCATCTGGTTTCCCCACACCTCGGCTCCGGACCTCGATTGTCGCCGTCGTCGTATCCTGTTCTGCCCCCGGCTGCCGCCCTCGTCTCCGGCTCAGATACACTTCGTTCTCCGCCGCTATACCAGCTCCGGGATTTCGGCGTTCTGAGGCAGGCATCGGCATCGTCGTCCTCGGCGAATCCGCACCACCACTACCAACAACAGCACGCATACCACCTACCACAACAACCGCAGCCTGTAGGCGGTCTATCTGCGCATCGCGCCGCGCTGCACGACTTCCCGACTTTGCAGATCCCACCTCAGGCCAAGTTCCTGCCTCCTCTGCATACGCACGCACACGCATCTTCGTCTAGTTCGACCAGCGTCTCGCCGTACGAGACTCAGGGCACATTCCCCGACCCGGCGTCTCTCCACGCCGCAGCTGCCGCTGCGTCCTCGTCCACGTCGTCTTCGCGGAGACACCAGTACACCTCACCGCACTCGCCGTTCCCGCTCGTGAGCACGACGCCCGGGCTGCAGCCCTACTCGGCGAGTTCGACCATCTCGTTTGAAGAGCGCGCGTACAGGTCGCCGCACCCGCCCCTGACGGCCGCGATCGGAGGCCAGTTCTACTTGCCCCCGATCCAGGTCTCCCCGTTCGAGCGGGACCATCTCGGCCGCCCGTATCTCTCTTCACCCGTTTCATTTCCTTCAATTCCCGCTCCGCTCGCGGCCGCGCCCCTGTCCGCTTCGTCCTCGCGCTCGCACTCGCATTCGCATCCGGACAGCTACCTCCAACAACAGCCCGGTTCAGCTTCGCTGGTACATCTCGCCCCTCCGCCGCTGCAACACCACCACTCGTATCACGGCCAGGGCTACGGGCACAGTCAACACCACTACCCTCCCCCTCCACACACGGCCATTGCCAGCGCTTACCGCCCAGCCTCGCCCATCCGGATCCCCGAGCCGCTGCGCTTCAACTTCTCCGCATCCCCGCCCACCATGCCGCGCGTGATGCAGACGCAGCCGATGCCGCACTCGCGGTACAACGGCGCACTGCCCTCTACGGCAACCACGACCAACGGGTCGTCCGTCATGCACAGCATCACGCCCTCAATCAACACGCCGAGCGGATCGATACGCAGCAGCCGCGCTAACCCTAAAGGGTGGACTGTCGAGAACACGTACGATTCAGACGGCAGGAAGAAGGAGGTCGTCGTCATCCATGATACGCATACACCAGAACAGATGCCCCGCAAACGCACTCGCGCCGTCGCTGCCCAAGAGGCGGCAGCTGCCGAGAACCTCCGCAGAAGCCAGCTGGGGCTGTCGAACGGCTACGGCAGCGTGTCGTCCCACAGCGGGACTGTTGCCTCCGTGCAGGGCGGAACCGCCAACAAGAAGCGCAAGATTGACGAAGGCTCCGACGCAAGTAACGCCAAAAAGGCCAAGGCCAAAGGCAGCGACGTGAGTCGCGGTCGCGACCATCGCATGCTGTGCGCCTGCTGACAACCTGACAGGTATCATTATATCGACCTGCTCAGCCAGCTGTGCAGAGCAAGGCCGGTCAACCCGTACAAGACCCACAAGCCGCATCGCAGACGCCATGGGACGATGCCGAAGGTCACTACATCATCAAGCCAGACGATATCATCGGCGGCAGATGTACGTCGCCTCCTCCATTGCCAGTCTAACCGCCTCGCCCTGCTGACAACGTATAGATAAGATCGTGCGGCTACTTGGTCAAGGGACGTTCGGCAAAGTCGTAGAAGCGAGACACCTCGAGACGCGCACCAAGGTGGCCATCAAGGTCATCCGAGCGGTACAAAAGTACCGTGACGCCAGCAAAATCGAGGTCAGGGTCTTACAGACGCTCAAGAAGAACGACCCCGCCAATGACAAGTGAGCCTCTCGCTTGCGCTGCGAACATGCGATACTGACCGAGAACAGAAAGTGCATCCATTTGCAAGAGGTGTTTGATTACCGGAATCACCCGTGTCTGGTCTCGGAGCTGTACGGGATGAGCGTCTTCGACTTCCTCAAGCAGAACCATTTCCAGCCGTTTCCTGATCGGCATATCCAAGACTTTGCAAAGAGTCTGCTGAACAGCGTCGCTTGTGGGCTCGCTTGCTGCTGCACACGGAGGCCCCGCTGACGATGACAGTCCTGCACAGTCTGCATCTCATCCATACGGATCTCAAGCCAGAGAACATCCTGCTGGTAAATAACGATGCTTGGCTGCAGGGCCAACGGGTAGGTTGTTTCCGCGTGTGCATGGGCATTATAGTTGCTGACTCGAGTCCAGACCGCCAAGACGAAGCAGAAGCGGATACTGCGGAACACCGATATCCGCTTGATCGACTTTGGCTCAGCCACGTTTGAGAACGAGTACCACTCCACTGTCGTCAGCACACGGCACTACCGTGCACCCGAGATCATCCTAGGTGCGTGTCGCGCCTGCTTGAAGCGTGGACTCAGCTCACGACCTCAGGTCTGCCATGGTCGTACCCATGCGACATGTTCTCAATAGGCTGTATCCTGGTCGAGTTCTACACTGGGGACGCGCTCTTCCAGACACACGACAACCTGGAGCACCTCGCAATGATGGAAATTGTCATGGGCAAGATGCCCTCGCGGATGATCGAGAAGGGCCGGTGAGTTGTACGAATGTCGTGATAGCCGAGCAAGGCTAAGCAACTGCAGTCAAAAGAAGGCGGAGCTGTTCAGGGGGACCAAGATCGACTACCCAAATGCGCAGACGTCAAAAGCCAGCAAGAAGTTTGTCAAGGGCCTCAAGAGCCTCAGCGAGATCATCCCTCCCACGAGCACCCACAACAAGCTCTTGTCAGTCTCCCGTTCGCCCGGGTACAGCCCCCAGCTAACGACTGTAGCCTGGACCTTATCATCCGATTACTAGAGTTCGACCCGGACGCACGACTCGATGTTGTACAAGCGTTGAAGCATCCTTACCTCGTGAGTACTTTTGAGACCACTACCGACAATACCGAGCTGACGTGATGTCCAGCGCGCTCCTATACCCGAACCAAAACCCTAGGTCACCTTTCGTCCGCCCCTTCCCCCCCTTTCACGATCCGGCACGAATAGTAGATGAGCACCTGTGGATATCTCGCCGAGTGGCATAGTGACATACATAGTTGTGGGAGTAGAGAGTACTGCCCACGCACGGGCAAGCGAAGCAGCAATAGCATGTAACTACTGTGATGTCTTCTTCTCTGCGCGCTCCTCCCGCCTCCACTCGGTTGATCCATGCCGTGATGCGATCTGCGTCACGCTAGTCCAGCGACTTTCTCAAGTCGAACTACAGCTCTGCTCAGATCCATCAAGTACCCCGCGTGCACAGCCAGCATGTCATTCATCCTTGTGAGCAGCTAGTCTCATGACCGGCTACAGACTCATCGCTGACACAGTCCCAGCTCGCTTCCATGCGCGCCAAGGAGGGCAAGCTGCAGGAGCTGCTCGACAGTGAGTCGCCTGCCTGACCGTTCCCGACCTTTGAGATTGACAGCGTGGAGAGATCAAGCCTATCACCGCCGAATCGGAGAATGAGCCCGGTACGCTGCAGTATCAGGTCACACAGGGCAAAGACGACCCGAACGAGGTCCGAATCTGGGAGGAGGTGAGTTGGCGACAACTCTCGTCGTCAGCCGGGGCTGCGCTGATGGTCGGGTAGTATGTCGATGAAGACGCTTTCACCAGTGAGTTCTCATTGCACGCGTCTCCGCTTGATCATGCTGATGCGTGGACAGAGCACAAAGACGGGAAGTCTTTCCAAGGTGAGTGCATGCCGTGTCTAACGAGGACTGTTGCCTTACCAACTGCAGCCTTCGCCAAGGTCAAGGACGACTTGATTGACGGCGAGCTCAAGCTGGAGAAGTACCATGTTCAGCAGACCATCAAGGCCAAGAAGCCCGCCACGGGCCTTTGACCGGTTCAAGCAGCGGGTGAGGGCGGATACATTGTTATATCGATGTGTATGAAGTAGATCTGCCGAAGTGCAGGCTCACCGCCGCCTGTCGCGGTCGTAGTCCCGGTCTCTCTCCCTTCGGTCGTCACGCCGATCGTCTCTCCGACTATCCGCACGATCCCTATCTCGCTGCCTGTCCCGATCGTAATCGCGATCGCGATCCCGCTCTCGTTCCCTCTCCTTCCGTCGCGCCCTCTCCACGTCGGTCTCCCTGTCATCCCGCCGACGATCACCGTCCCTGTCCCTGTCCCTAGCCTCATCCCTATCCCTATCCCGCCTCCGGTAGTCATCCCTATCCCGATCCCGGTCGTCCCTCTCGCGCCGCTTGCTCTCCCTGCCAGAGTCATAGCTATCGTACTCGTCCGCTTCGCGCCTGCGGCGCCGACTGGCGTCACTGTCGTACGACGGGCTCGTCCGCCTCGACCCGCCTTCGACCGGAGTGTTGACGCCGTTGGTGCCATTGGCGCTGCTCGTAGTGCTTGCTCCGCCGTCCCGCTCTTTACGGATCATGACTCCTGCGGCGTTGTAACCCCGGCCGCCCCGTTCCTGATACGCCTTCTTCTTGTCTTTGGCCGACTTGCTGTGTGTCGGCTTGACAGCGACATCCATGGGCGTGGCGCCGAGACCGAGGAGCTGCGGCCGGCGCACAACTTCTCGGACTTTGACGTTGTCGCTAGAGTTTGGGTCCCAGCCCATTCCTCGTAGTGCGGCGATTCCGAATGCCGAGATCGGTACAGCCTCGAAGTCGTCCATCGTAGACTGCAGATCGTCAGCGCAGTGTACCTGTACTGCAAGGAACCTGCCACTCACCTCTTCGGGAAGCTCTGCAACGTCGCGGCGGAAAGCCTGCGCCTCCGTGAGGGGCGTACCCAAGGTCCGGTTGGCCTGCATGCTGATGACCATCTCGCGTTGAGCTTTCTCCTCCGCGCTCTCCTTCGCCGCATCTCCCGCCAGAATGGCCTGCAGCGCCTGCTCCTCGAGCGTGAGCGGTTCGCGCTTCACCTCCGGCTCCTCCTGCTTCAGCGCCATCGTGTCCGCGTCGTCCCCGTTCGGAGCAGCCGGGTCCGCCTTGACCGCCTCAGGTGCGTCGAGTGCGTCGGGGTCTGACTTGACGGCGAAGCGGAGCCCGCTGCGCTGCGGCTGGTCACCTATCCGCTCGTGCGTGTCTTCAGGGTCGGTCGCCTGTGGCCTAGCATCAGGCTGGAAACTTGGCGTCCGCCTCGCGTGTGCTCGCCAGTCCTTGTTCGGCAAGGCCGGAATGACTGTCGGGCCTTTACTCTCCGATCGACCGTCTCGGCGCCTGTCGTCACTGCGATGATGATCAGCTACGACCAAAGTGTCAACCCGGATGTCCCTCCGACTACTCTCCTGCCTCCCGCAGCTTGAACGGAACAGTACGTACCGGTCGCTGTCCCTTGAGTGTCCGTTCCTATCCCTCGAGTCACCCGTGCGGGAACTCGGCCTTACGAAGCCGTCTCGACCCTCATCGTCCTCGTCGGAATCACCTCCCTGCTCAAACAGACGCCTAGAGGGCGGACCAGCGCGGAATGACGATCCGTTTCTTGACGAATGTCCATTCCCCAGCGGCGACGGCCGGTGAGGCGCGGATGGAGGCCGCACCGTGAATGAGATTCCAGACGAGGACATCCTGTCCTCTTTCCCGAAGTAAAATAGCGAGAGGCAGATGTGTTAACTTGCAGGTCGTACAAGTAGTTAAGGTGATTGAACTGGGTGGCAACAGCGACTAATACTTTATTCCATCCCTCATTTAGTCTGCTCCCGTCATGCCCGGTCGCTGCTCGCCGGTGGACGATGCAGACACGCTCCTTTCAGCCGTGCTGCAGCAGTAATACTTGTCAAGAACTGATACTGGTATCCCAGAGCACCATGGCAGCTGTCGAGCCCATTCCTCCACCGTTCTACTCGCCATATCTCGACGACCAGTGCAGCAAGATCGCCTCAAAGCCGGTCCCATGGGAGGTGAGCCGTCTGCCCCTCATCGGACTGGTGCGACAGTGACTGACACGAGGGACAGGGGTACCAGCGGGCAAAGCTCGTCTCGGAGAATGAGGTTTCGCTGCTCAAGTCGCTTGGAAAGCTGGTACGTTCGAGCCCTCGACCAGCATCCGACCAGGAAGGTGCTGAACGTGCTGCAGCCGCAGGGCCAGCGGGGCACCGTGTATGCCACGCAGGGCGCGCAGTACGCCAAGCTGTACATCGACCTGCTCCGCAAGCTCCAAAGAGTAGACACAGTCCAGGCTGTGCTGGTCGCCATCAACGACATGCTTGTCGACACGTCGGCCATCCACCTGTTCCATGACTTGGCGAGCTCGGACCACCCAGACGACCCTTACGCCCCTTTGATCAAGTGTCTGCCGATGGAAGAGGAGTTTGTCGTGCTTTGCAGCCTGCGGATACTCGCCGTCCTTATTGCGTCAGCCACCTCTTCTGTTCAGACGGTCCTGCGCTGACCAATGCAGGACCGACCCAAAACCGTTCCCCGGTTCGCTGACAGGCACGCTACTGGCATCGCTGCAGGGTCTGCTGAACGGATCGCGGCAGCCTCTGTGGGAAGTCGCGGCACAGGTGCTCAGTTCTGTCTTGGGACGTAAACAGTTCCGATCGGCCGTCTGGCAAGAAGGAGACTGTATCTCTGGACTGGTCAAGTCATTGAAGACGAACCCGAACCCACAGGCACAGTACTGGGCTATCAGCTGTCTCTGGCAGCTGAGCTTCGAACAGCCGGCCGCAGAGGGTCTGGACAAGTGGGTGCTCCAGGTTTTCCGACCGCCGGACCGGCGGGAATGGGGTCCGGGCGGGAGAGAGGGACTGACCCGTTTACAGAAAATACGATGTCGTGGCGCTTTTGACCAACGTCGCCAAGGCGGCCGTGAAGGAGAAGGTCACCCGTCTAGTCATTGCCACATTCAGAGTAAGTCCGGGGCTCATCTCGCTTGAAGCGTCAGCTGACTTGGCAGAATCTCCTATCGATCGCGCCAGTGCAGAACCTGCCATCGATGTTCACCACCAAGCTGCTACCCTTTGTGACATCGCTGCAATCGCGCAAGTGGTCGGACGACGAGATTGTCGAGGACCTCGAGTACCTCTCGACCGAGCTCAAGTCCCGCGTTGAGGGCCTGACGACCTACGACGAGTGGCTCAGCGAGGTCGAGAGCGGGCACTTGGTCTGGAGCCCCGTGCACGAAAGCGAGGAATTTTGGCGGGAGAATGGCATGCGTATCGGTCAGGAAGAGGGCGGCAAGGCTGTCAAGCGAGTGCAATACGCTCGGTGACATGTGTTCAGTGCTGACAGTCGTGCAGGCGCCTTGTGGAGCTGCTCAAGACGAGCAATGACCCGGTCGTCCTGGCGGTCGCTGCGCATGATGTCGGGCAGTACATCAAGCACGGCGGTGACAAGGCCAAGCAGTGAGTACCCGTGAGACGCGCGCCCGATCGTGACTGACCGTTGCAGAAACATCTCGGACCAGGGAGGAAAGACACGCATGATTGAGCTGATGGGTTACGATAACCCGGACGTGCGGTACCAGGCCTTGATGAGTGTGCAGCGCTTGATGAGCCAGCACGCATAACGCGGTCGCTGTCCCCGGCGCCCGCGCGTTGTAGATTCGCCATAGATCTAGGGCAGGTGGTCATGCACTTTACCGCCCCTAACATCCGACAGTGGAGGTTTACCTGCAGCTTACTCAGATCTTGCAGTTCGCAGCATGCGAGTTAAGCGACTGAAGATGCGAGAACAGGGCCAGGGCGCTTCTGCCCGCGTGGTCCGCTCTAGGGCCACGGCCGTGGATCCGCAACGTGAACGAGAGGATGACGCAAGAACGCCGCCGGTGACTTCGGGAACCGGATGCTTCCCACTCCCACCACCAGGGAGCCGAAGCTGCGCACGCGAGGGCCATGCCGCCGGCGGGCACTCCAGCTCCGAGCTGCGTGGAGACGTGCGTGGGCCAGCCAAGCCCTTCGCAACAGAGTGCAACAGAGTAAGGTACGAGGAAAGATCTGTGGCATGGGGAATGAACAGACGACCGGGTAACATGATGTCAGTCAGCCGGCCGCCAGTGTCAGACCTTTTTCGTGGTCGACCATGGGCACGGGCGAGAGAGCGCAGAGCCGGGCCTAGCGCTCTCATTGACAGGCGAGTGCGCTGCCCGTCGGGCGGTCATGATGAGTCAGAAGTGGGCCAAGCATGCACATGCCTCCACCCCAGCCAGCAGCGTATATAACCAAGCATCCGACCGCGCAGACCTGTGTTCCCCACCCCATTTAGACCTAGAAAAACAGAAGACCAGCAAAGATGTCTATCCCTACCAAGACCCGAGTGTTCGTGCTGAACAACCCTCCCAAGACGACCATCGAGGCCGACACGTTCCGAATTGAGGAGCGCGATATCCCCGAGCTCAAGGATGGAGAGGTGCTCATCAAGCCCATCGCGTACGACAACATGCCCGCTCTGCGAGGCTGGATCGGTGCTTCCGCCGACCCCGTATGTCCCTCCACAGCCATACATGCCCGGCTGACATCGCAGAAACGCCTGTACGCTCCTCCGATCACCAAGGGCCAAGTGATCCGCACGCCTGCCATTTCGGAGGTCATCGAGTCCAAGTCGTCCAAGTGGACCAAGGGCCAGCGCGTGACTGGTATGCCCGGCTGGGTTGAGTACGCCGTTGTCAAGGAGTCGGAAATTACCGGCGAGGCTGCGTGAGTGAAGACCTGCCCTGCGGGACAGAGGGCTTTTGCTGACGCGTGGCAGGTCGATTAAGGGCCAGTCGGAGTGGATCTCCATTGGCGGCCTGGGCGTCACGGGCTTGACGGCCTGGGCGGGCGCGTTCGACGTCATCCCTAACCTCAACAAGGACCAGGTCGTCGTCGTGTCCGGTGCCGCTGGGTAAGTCTCCAGCTGGCTGCGCACTCGCGCGAGAGCGGGCTAACGCGGCGTAGCGGTGTCGGCACGGCGTTCCTCCAGATCGCCAAGCACGTCGTCGGGTGCAAGAAGGTCATCGGTATTGCTGGCGGCAAGGAGAAGTGCGAGTAGTGAGTCGTAACAGTACCGGCAGAGATATGTGCTGACGCTCGCCAAGTGTCAAGTCGCTCGGCGCGGACGACTGCATCGACTACAAGTCCGAGTCGTTCAGCAAGGACCTGAAGGAGGCCGTTCCCGACTTTGTCGACGTCTTCTTTGACAACGTCGGCGGAGCGGTCCTGAACGCCGTCTTTGGCGTCATGAACCGCTTCGGCTTCATCGCCGTCTGCGGCGCCATCGATGGTGAGTATTCTACACGGATGCACCTCTCAGCAATATGCTGATGATCTATAGGCTACAACGGCAAGCCGCCCCAGCTGCCCAACTGGTTCGAGGTCATTTCGCAGCGCTTGACCATTAAGGGTGAGTCGTACTACACACTCATTTATGGAGACCCCCGCTGACTCCCCCAGGCTTCATCCTTTCGGACCACGTGAAGAAGTTTGGCCAGGCGCGACAGGAGATGGAGCAGTGGGTCAACGAGGGCAAGATCTCGTTCGACGACCGAGAGACCGTCGTCGACACAAAGTTCGAGGACGTGCCAAAGGTCTGGCAGAAGCTGTTTGACGGTAGCAACACCGGCAAGCTCATCACCAAGCTCAACGGCCAGTAGGCGGGAGAATAGAAGAGCGTGGATTAGGCATGTAGCAGAATATCTAAGCAGACAATCAAAGCATGTACCCCAATGCAGCATAGCTCTGTACACGAGTCCGGATGAGGTCTGCTCGCGACGTGCGCGTATGCATATCAAGAAGAGGATACCGCATGAACTGCGTGCCGGACCTTGGCGGCGCAGTCTGTCGCCGGATGACGGCTGACTCAATTCAGTGGTCGGGAACGGCACGCCTCGGCTATCGTCCATTTCGTCTTTCGTCCATTAACGTTCTTGCTTGCTACCTTGTCTTCCTTTCTTCTCACTTATCATAGGCTCGGGCACGGCTTCGCTCGCGGAGGGTATCGCTCCGGGGACCGACGAGTTTCGCGCGAATCTCGTTGCAAACGCCTCCTAGACGACCAGTTACCAACCTATGATACGCCGTAGACACTAGAGGTTCGTGTCGGCAGCTCTGTACATACCTCCCTCCTGCGGCCGATGGTTGACTTCGCTCAGTCCCCCTTCTATCCCACTCTCGTTCGCTGGGAGCTCGTCTGATGCCGCTCATTTCGCGGGACGGTAACGCCGAGGCGTCGACATCGTACACGACTTTGTCGGTACCTCGCCCCTTTGGCTCTCTCCCTCCAAATACGTCTCGCCCATCCGGCCATGACCCTCCCGCTCGGGCACTGTACTTTCTGCCTTCCTCAGCCGAGGCGTCCGCTAGCGACAATGACCACGACAAGAGCTCGACCGCGTACCAGCTACGAATCCCAAAGCGGTTCCACTCCATGGCGTCTGGCGCTGGCGCCGGGCTTGTCTCGTCTATTGTGACTTGCCCTCTGGACGTGATCAAGACCCGGCTGCAGGCGCAACACCTCGCGCGTGATGCGCAGGGATACGAAGGCGTCGAGCTCACGTGTAAGCGTATCTGGCGCCAAAGCGGGTTTCGGGGTTTCTACCGCGGTCTTGGGCCGACACTCGCGGGGTACTTGCCGACATGGGGGATCTACTTCACAGTCTACGATCTGGTCAAGGACAGGTGTGGGCCGTGGTTCACCAGTGGGCGTGAGTCGTCCGCAAGGAGACATCGAAGGACCGGGCTGACTTTGCCTAGCCCATCCAGGAGCAGGGACACCCGCGTTGCACATCTTCGCGGCCATGACGGCCGGCGCAACAGGAACAATCCTGACCAACCCGCTCTGGGTGGTCAAGACCAGATTCATGGTCTGTCTTTCCTCAACAGACTCGTGACAGCCAGTCTGATCGGATCTAGGCCCAAGCAGTGACAGCTCCGAACGAGACGCGGTACCGCTCGACTATCGAGGCGTTCACGTCGATTTATCGCACAGAGGGACCAAGAGCGTTTTACAAGGGTCTCTTGCCGAGCTTGATGGGTGTCAGCCATGTCGCGGTTCAGTTTCCGCTGTACGAGCAAGCCAAGGCTTGGGCAGGTGGGTTCTGCTCGGGCAAAGTCGCTCGGCGCGCCGCTAACTCTTCGGGCAGTCAAGAGCCAGGGCGAGACGGACCCTTCCGACCTGAGTCCTTCGACCATCCTCCTGTGCAGCGCGTTCTCCAAGATGGTCGCCAGTTTGGCCACCTATCCGCACGAAGTGCTGCGTACGCGGCTCCAAATCCGCAAATCGGTTCCAAGCGCAAGTACAAGCGTCACCTCTCCAGCAGCAAACGCCGCACGGTCCGCTATTGCCACCGGAGTAGCAGCCTCTTCGTCGGCGGCGGGATCTGCTCCCCCATTGCGCCCGACAGTGCATCCTCTGTACTCGCCGCTCGTAGCGGGCTCGAGCCCTCCTATCCCGTTAACATCCGTATCGGACCCATCCGACATTCCTCGCCTGGCTGCGCCGGGGGCTGCGGGTCAAGGCGGAGCTGCAGCGCCCGCCAGTAGCAGCAGCCCATTCAAGCGCAACAAGGGCGGAGTCCTGGATACGATCAAGAAGATCAAGCGGCAAGACGGATGGCGGGGTTTCTATCGCGGCTTGTCGATCAACTTGATCCGCACGGTACCCAACAGCGCGGTCACCATGTTGACGTGGGTCGTTTGTGTCCAAAGCCTATCAAAGCTGATCATCTGGGCAGGTACGAGCTGATCATGCGGCGGCTGTCGCTCCCCTTCGACACATCAGTAGCATGAGCAAACAAGCTGCCATACGCGTACACCAAGTATATTGACCGATTGCACTCTTGAGCATATCACGAGCCCATGCATTGCATGCTACAAGGTTTCCTGTTAGCCGCCCACTCGGGCGCCTACTGCTTGAGAGCCTTCTGGATGCCCTCGACAACGCAGACAAACGCCATGGCTCCTGGGTCAGGGGGCATCTCCCTGTCCTGGCGATCGCCGACATAGGTCGCTCGTCCGAGCTTGGCCGTCATGTCCTTTGTGGCGAGACCGCCCTTCTTGCACGCCTCGACGGCATCGTCGAGGCTGCCCGTGGACGCGAGCGTCTCCGCGAAGGGGATCAGTGCGTCCATGACGGTCCGGTGTCCAACACGAGCGGCCGTGCGCTGCTGCAGCGTGTCCAGCGCCTGCATTGCGATCGAGCCGAACCACTTGGGCGAGACCTCTGGCGAGGACGAGCCAGCCGCGGCGTCCTGTAGCGCAGTCGTGAAGCCCGCCAAGTAGATTGAGAAAATCGCGCCCAATGTGCCGCCGCATGCATCTGCCAGAAATCAGCCATGGCCCGAGCGAAGCGAGGACCAGAGATAGGCTCATGGACGTACCGTCGATGATCTCGGACAGCTCGCGGAAGAGCTCAACCAGGTCGCCGTCTTTACCGAGCCCGTGACCGAGGTGCTCCAGCACGGCTTTAGCTCCATTGGCGCACGTCTCTCCACAGTCTCCATCGCCGACGATCTGCAAGGTTGTCAGCGGCGATCGGTGTCGCTTCAGAAGCAGAACCAACCGTGTCCCATCGGGTAAGTTCTGGCTCGAGGGCAATAACGTCCTCGGACGCCGTCTTCATCGCGTTCTGGATATTGCTCGATGAAGCTGGACAGTGTCAGCGGTGGCTACCGATGCGGCATACCCAACTCACTGGTGATCTTTGGACCACGGGCCGACTGGGTCTTCTCCTCCTTGGCAACTTCAGTGAACTTGTCTGCGCGCTTCCGGCCATCGAGTGCAGCTTCGACGGGGTACACTCCCGTGTTGGCTGGCCAGGCGGTTGTACGGTGCGGGGCGTCGATGAGCTCGAAGAGCCGGTCGACGGACAGACCCGTCTCGGCCGCGACGTTGGTGAGGTTGAGCAAGCTCAAGCTGACGCCTGGCATGTTCATGCTTCCCATGAAGGGGCCGTTGAACACGCGGGCAGGGACGATGCCCCGGGCCTCGAGCTGGATGAGCGTCTCGTCCACGACGGCGCCCATCTCCAGCACGGACATGCCGCCCTGGTTGTTCACAAGCAGGACGAGCACGTCGTCTTTAGCGAACTTGACGTACGCCCGCTCGGCATCGTTCTGGTCCAGAATCAGGTCAAGCAGCTTGGTGATGAACTCTTCGGCTCCCGGCTGCGGGATGTTGAACACGCCCTGTCGCGCGTTAGCGCATGCTCTGGCGACCTGAAGCGTAACTTACCGTCTCGTTGTGCAAGCCGAGGCCGATCTCGACGCGGCCTTCGGGAATCTGCCAGTCGCCTGTCCGACCAGGAACGTGGCAGTGGTCGAGCGCGGCGCAGATGGACGCCGTGTTGCTGGACACGGACCGGCCGAGGTCCACCAGCTCCTGGAACCCCATGTCCGCCTCGCTTCCCGCTCCCAGGATCTTGCACACTGCAAATCAGCCCAGAGGCCCTGTACACTGAAAGCGTGACCGGACTTACCCAGGACGACACCGGCGAGACACCGCCGGCCGACCATCTTGTTGCGTGAGCGGGGGACCGAGACGTCGTCGCCGACAACCACGAGCTCGACGTTTTTCAGGCCAGACGACTTGGCCATCAGCCTCGCGAGGCCGAAGTGAAGGTTATCACCGGTGTCTATCCATCAGCCGGATCCCATATGGCTGCCGACTCACAGTTGGTGATGATGAGAATGGTGCCCTTGTCGGACGGTACGGCCTTGATGGCGCCTGTGACCTGCCTTGCGCTCGGGCTGGCAAAGACATCGCCGCACGCGCTCGCACTGAGCATACCCCTGCCGACGAACCCGCTCGTTCCCGGCTCGTGGCCCGACCCGCCGCCGCAGATCAACGCGACCTTGGACGGGTCGCTGTCTGCGCGGTACACGACCTTGAGCGACGGGATCAGCGACAGGTACGGGTTCGCAGCGACGAGACCCCGCAGCGAGCGGAGCACAAGCGTCGTGTGGTCATGGAAGATGTGCCGGTCAGTCATGGTATTGCCAGACGGTCGTAGGTGCTGGAGAGGATGATGAGAAAGTGCTGTTGTAGAAAAACACGCTCGAAGCAGTTGTAATTGACTGACGTGAGGTGCACCGAGCGGCAAGGTCCGGCACCAGCCGGATAGTTAGGGAACCATCTCGGTCCGAATGCTCGGGCCGATTTACGCTCCGGGCTCACTGATGCAGAATGCCGAGAGTCTGAGGGAGGTGCGTGCATGCGGACGTTCATGCATGCATGCATGCATGCATTGCACGATGTTAGATGTATGCACGCGGAGGTCTTGCCAGTGCTTTCCCTTCAGAGTGCCTCGAAGCGAGCTGGGAACAAAACACAGTCTGCGTCCTTCGGTGTGTGGTCGTGTGTATGGATCGGACATCAGCGATGATGGGCCCCACTGCTCGGTTCATTCGCGGTGAAATATCCTCCAAGTGGCAGAATCGTGTGCTGGACAAGGACAGTGTATGCCGAATCTTCTCCTGCGCGTCTCGGATGAGGCGGACAACAATGCGTAGTCTACCTCGACTGTACTGCTGCCGTCCTTTGTGAATTGGGTGTCCTACTCCAAACCCTGGGCTTGCCGAGCTCCCACCGTCTCGCTGTCCGCTCCCTAATTACCTGTGCTGATAGGGTCCTGAGATGGCGCCCGATCCGGGACGGCGGAACCCAGTCCCGTGCCCTCAAGAGCGCCAGGCGTGAACCCAAGTCCACCAGACGCCAGGATTCGTTCCAAATCGAAGCTATCTGCAGGTACGACGGATGTGTTCTCGACCGTGTATCCCGCCATCAGGTCCGCAAGCCAATACGGGCCTAAGCGGGTCAGTATGGTCGGAGGCGGATCTCACATGAACAGCGGAGGACATACTGGGAACGTCTGGGTTGGGTTTGGTTAGAGAGTCCCGAAGACTGGTATCTGTCGGCGCGGTGATATTTCTCGGATGCGCGGGATCTGCGGAAATGTCAGACTCAACTTATGAATACGCGGTTGATCAACCTACCCGCTGTGAAACGCCGGAGCATTCCCTTGTCGGGAAGACTGATGAATGTCTTTCTGTTCCCGCCGTGTGTTCTTGGCCGCGAAATACCGCTGCGTCTTTCAAGAATATTGACGACGTAAGTCGCTCCAGCCCAGTAATGCTCCATCTTCACCAGAGCGTTCAGGATGGCGGAAAAGTTTTGCCGGGAGATGGAAAGCAGAAACAGGTCGGTCGCGTTGACGTTGTTCTGAGATCCAGCCGCAGTGACGGCCTGAGCTGATCGCATCTCGTGAATGAAAGCCATACTGCCGCGCGTCAGCCAATTGGTCCATAGCGTTAGTTTGGATGGTCCACGTACGCGGCGACGTAGAGCGGTTGTGCGATGAAAGGCGCTGATGTCTGGCGCCATCAGCAAATACGCATCGGATGCAGGCGGTTTTTTACGCACATAGGTGTACTCCGAGACGAGATCTGCAAACACCATGCACTCGCATATTTGGCGCGAAGATGCGAGCGAGAGCTTGACGTTGCGATTCATGCTCATGTTGAGCGGGGTCTCGGTCCCGGAAGGCGATTTGAGCAGTTCTGGATGGTAAACGAGTGCCAGTACAGCATGCGCCCAAAGATGCAGTCCGAGGAATATTCCCTTTGGGTAGGTGAGCGACAGCCCTGTCAAGATCTGTTCCGCGACTCACTCCGTGGCCCCTCGCTTGTTGGTGTTTGAAGTTGTCGACCGACCATCGAAGTGAATCTGGCAGCCCGGCAACGAATTGGACAAGACGCATTTGCAGCTCCGCAAGCTGCTCGCTGAGCGGTTCCGCGCTCTGGACGAGCGTGCGCGCTTTGCCTCTTCGGCCATTGAGCACGTTGCTGATCCGCCCGCAGATGACCATTAGCTTGACAAAGTACACGAACGGCACGGGCTCGACTGGCTCGAGGGTGTCGGTCGGTGTATTGCGCGCCGGATCTGGGAAGAAGTCGACATCTTCTGGCAGCGGCACCTCGATGATATCTTCAGGGATAGACGCCGGCCGGCCTGTCGAGAACGCGATGATCCGATCCGTGACGAACAGACTCCAGGACAGTAACCGGGTTCGTATACGATGTGCGGGCGATTCCATGATTTCCGAGTTCTCGTGTACACCGATATCTGCAGCCATGCGGATCGCCATGCCGCTGTACTGCCATAGGCCCGACTCGCTCGACTGGCCGTAGTTAGCCCACGAGAGGAGCATCAGGCCTGTAACGACGTCGTACGCCGGTAGCTGCAGGAGAGGGACGATCTGCTCCTGCGCCTTGGCAATGAAGGGTGCGGCGGCCGCCGTCGGACTGCTCTTGGCCGCTGGGTCGAACCGTATGCCCACCGCGCAGATACAGTTGGCCAGGAACTGCGACATCGTGCCCGTTGCGAAGCGCTCGATCATTCGTTGCTTCGACACCGAGGGGAAGTACTGCGAGCAGTGCGTGAAGAACAAGTGGAACGCCGGCTGCCATACGTGCTCGTGCGGCATGCCATGCACGTCGTGGATGTCCTGCGGCAGCGGACGTGGTAAGGGGGACTGGGGAGCCGTGTCGTCCGCTTCGGGTCGCGCCGCAGCCGATAAAGGCGACTCGCCTATGGTCCGTCTCTGCAGCTTGAGCGAGATCCGGGACACGCCTGGCGAGATCGCTGTCGAGCCAGACTGCCGCCACGCGTCAGTCTCCTCCTCCTCCTCAGGACCTGAACACGCCTACGAATCGGTAATAGTACAGCTCGAGGTCTTTGTCCTCGGCCGGATTGCCCTCAATGAATGCCGCCTGATTCTCCAGGGCACTCAGCAGCCGCATATCCGTCCCCGGAGACGTGTTGAACCCAAAGCCGCTACCGAGCGCGCCGAGGGCTGCGGACAGGTTTGGGTCTTGTCCGCTGGGGAAGTAGGCCGAATTGGACCCACTGGCTTCCCCGACTTCGCCGCCGAGGCTCACAGCAGGGTCCGTCCCGAACGGACCGAATCCCTGCATGAACTGCGCCATCGTCGGTTCTGTCGGGTCCGGCATTGATAGGCTGAACGGCTGAGTCTGAGGTGTGAATCCCGTCGGCCACATGAACTTGGACGCAGCGTCTTCCGGCCCATTGGGATTATCGCCGGTAGCACCACCCGAAGGCCCTCCGACCCCTGTCTGGGCGGCTCGAGAGTCCGTCGCACCTGTAGCATTCGGACGCGAGTCTCCGGTCGCTTTAGCCTCCTGCATACGCGCGGCTTCCATCTCTTTCCGAGTCCGCTTGCGTCTTCGCGCCGCCGGCCACTCGCACTCGACCTCTGCCTTAGAGCATGCCTGCAGCCTATAAGCCCACCATCCGACGCACGGAACGCTGACTCACCGAGCATACGGGTTTGACACCGCTGCAGCGTATCCGCTTCAGTCGGCAATAGAAGCAGGCAAGCTGGACGCGTTGCGTGCCTTCTCCGTCCCCGACACTGCCTGTTCGTCGCCGTCTACACTGTGTCAGCTCCGCGGCACACTCGCTGCATGCACTTCGCGGCTTAACCCACTTCTGCTGCCCTTGGCCATCCGCCTGCTCATCACCATCACTGACATCGGGCTCGTCGCCCCCATCATCTCCAGCATTCACACTTGCGCCCACTTCACCTTCGTTGACCGGTACCGCCGTCGGAGCCCCGGTGTCCCGGTCCTTTGGCCTCGTCTGCGAAGTCGACGAGCTCGCCTGAGCATCCGCATTCGGAGCGACCATGGTGTCGTGGAGTCTCGGAGTGATTCAAACTCAAGGCGGAATGATAAGGAAGGAAAGACGGGCTGGTGTGTGCGAAAGCGGTTATGTCCCACAGGCGAAGCGAGATCTGTTTCGAGGCACTTCGGGGTGTGAGCTGACCGAACGTCACGGGACCGCACGAGCGTGATCAGCACACGGGTATCCCGTAAGCTTTCGGATCTCAGTCTGAGGGATTCGTCGCGGGTCCCTCGCCGCACTTGCCTGATCTGCGGCGTTAACAGATCGATTGACTCCCGGACAAGTGCTCTCCCAACCTGCAGCCAGCATGATGCCGGCCGGAATCTTGCTCAAGCAGGTCTGTTACATAAAGCCACGGCAAACCGCGGCCGGACAGATCCGGTGTTCGAGTTGACGTGACTGTGACAGCAACAGGGACCAGCGGCCGCGGGATGAAGGCGTGATCGTGGGAGACCAAGCCTGCAGCGTTGCGTTCACGCGGCGGTAGGAGTGAACCGCAGGACCACTTCGTTGGAAGTCGTGGTCCCCTGACACCACAGAGCACGACGCGGATCTGGTGCGAAAGCAGATGCCTAGCAGACATCCGTGGACGGAAATGGGATGTGTCATACATATTACAAGTCTGTCTCGGCCGAGAAAGCGCGAAGACTATAGTTTCTGTTCGATGCTTCGTGCTAGCAACGCTCCTATCGGCTGAAGGTGAAATCAGCAGGACGATCCACGATGGTGGAACAAAGAACTCACTCCTCGGCCCACTCGTTCTCGCGTCGGATCTGCTCCTCCTCCTCAGGTGTGAAGCTGGGGAATAAGCGTCGAAGCGGGTTGTCGAATAGACCTGACTCACTCGTTGGTGATGTTGAAGAGTTTGCGGATGTCCTCGGGGCTCTTGCCCTTGATCATGTTGGCAACGGTCTTGCACCCGACATCGCTTCCCGGTCAGCACAAAAGATCGCTCTGGCGGATGCCGCGGGCGGAGAACCTACAGGAGGGGCTTGATGTCGAGGTAGCTACAGCGCATCAGCGGAAGCCTTAATTGATGGCGCGGAGGCGACTTACTTGGCGGCAAGGATGATCTCAAACAGCATCTCCTGGTCGACTTGCTACGCAACACCATCAGCGTAGAACAAAAGGGTAGAACGGGTGACTTGGGCTGACGATGAACTTGGCGTCCCACTCGCCGATATCGGCCGTCCTTCTGCGCGAGTCGTCGGCGTCGTTCTGTTCTGCGACTGGCAGAGGGTCGTTCTTGTGGTGCTCGCAGTACTCGAGGACCTTGACAAGGACCGAAGCCGAGACATTGGGCAAAGGGATGGGCATGTCGCCCTGAGCGCCGAGGTCTGAGGCATCAGCGTCGAGCTTGGAATGCGGAGACATCAGGTTAGCGGGGAAGAGCCGGGGATGGATGGCCAGGGATGATCGATGCGCGGACCGATGAACCATGAACTGCCATCGAGACCCCTTTGATGGGAAGGAAAGAAGAACCACGACGTTATGACTGATGCGACGCCAGCGCGTCGCGTCGCACACGCACATGAGACCACTGGGAAGACAAAGCTACGCAGCACGTATGTGACCGCTTGACTCACCATCGATCATGCTCTTGATGAGGACAGATCGCTCTGCGACCTTTCGCTCAACGGTGTAGTTCTCGTCATCCGAGGTGACGAGCACGATGGTGTCCTTCTTCTCGTCGGCCATGTTGGTGATGATGATATCAGATGAGTTCTCGATGCAAGGTTATATACGTGCTGGAAGAGGTGACGGGTCGATATAACGATCCTGGTCGAGTCGGAAAAGAGAGATGGTTGAGTCGCTAAAGAGGATGTTTCACTGAGTTCGAGTGATGAGGAAGCGATGATCCAAAGGACTCATGAGTGGGGGCTCAGACAGATGACGGCAGCGTCTGAACAAGTGAAGCCTATTTCAACCTTCTTGAATGCCCCTCACGCCTAACTCTGGCTTACCTTGCCGTCGGAATGACGTGAGCTCACCGGCCTGGCCAACAGAACAAGCAGCAGCAGTGGGGGCCCTAGGTTATATTTACCCACACCTCGCTACGAGTACAAGAGGCCAGACCATCAGACGTCTCGACGACGAGGGCTGACTCAGACGTCCACCCAACGGCGAGACTGGCTGCTGGCTGATAAGCTCGCTCCTCTGCCTACAGCTCGGCGACGGCCCGCGGTCCGCTTGATCCGCGTGGCTATTCAAGCTACGACATCGTGGAACCGTCTTCCTCGTCGGAGCTCGACCAAGCACGATTGAGTTGTACGCTCCACTCGGTGCACTTCAGGCGTCGGCAAAGACTTTTCATCCAGCCCACTGAGCCATCTCCAACGGCCCCCGGCGCCCGTTCTGGCACGACCTGATCGATACTTTGCGGCCATCGACTTTGGCTATCGAACGGCACCATCGCCTCGTGCCACATCGCCCGGACTATAAGTGGCTCTCGCCTCTTCGCTCGGACAGTACCATTGCCACCAGACGGAACCGCGGTTCCGACTGAGACTCTATCATGGTCGGATGGGCAGTCGGCGATGGGATCGCCGGTCCATCGCGCCAGGCGCCCGCCCCGGGGATCATACCCAGCCCCTCCGTCTCCGCATCTCGCGGGTTACCGCCTCTCTTCGCTCAGCATCAGCAGGCGTCGCCCTCAGGTAGGACGCCTGGGTCGCTCGAGTCGCCTGTTGGACCGGACCACCGCCCAGATAGTCGGGATGGCAAGGACGGTAAAGGGTCGTCAACAAAGAAGAAGAAGAAGCTCAAAGACGGGGCCGCGGCGAATGGCAGTCCAGATGGCGATGATAAGGAAAAGCGGACCAAGACGGGCCGGGCATGTGACGCCTGCGTGAGTCTACCTGCGCCTGAGGCCGAATCCCGCCTGAATCGCGACGGATCTGACACTTTACAGCGCGGGAAGAAGATTCGGTGCGATATCTTGCCACCGAACGAATGGGTCGTGCGCGATCAGCCTCTCTGCAAGCATTGCAAGCAGTACCATTTCGAATGTACCTTTTTTCTGCCCATCACGGAGACCAGATTCAAGAAGCGTAAACTGGCCGGTGAGCCCGGAGACCGTCATTGGTCAATAGACTGGCGCGCTGACCTCAAGCAGAAGAGGCGGAGGCTCAGAAGGCCAAGACACTGAGCCCAGAACCGGACACCAACCCATCTTCAGGCGGCCGTATAGAGGGTGAGTTTTCCACGACGCAGCCGGTCCGGTTCGTCGCTCACAGTTCAGGCCCAACAAGCATAAATTTCTTATTGCATACAACGGTACCCGCTTACGCGGGCGAGGCGTTCGATCTGCGGCATCATCATTCATGGGAGGTGTCAGAGGACGGTAACGGGGTGATTCGAGTACGCGCTCCGCCCTCGACATCGGGCTATGCCGATGCGGACCCAGGGGACCCGACCAAAGCGCACAACAGGCTTAACAAGCCTATTCTGTCTGCGAACATGATCTCGCTCCTTGTCAACTCGTACTTCGAGCATCTGGCGCCGTTGTTTCCGATCATCTCGCGGGCGGAATTCGCGGCCAAGCAGAACCCGAGCCCGCTGCTGCTGTACGCCATCTGCGGGTTAGGAGCCACCAGACGGCAGTTTTCGAGAGAGGTGTTTGCAGGCGTGAGAGGCGTGATCAACGGGTTGCTGCGGTCAAACGATATCCTCAGCGATGCTCGGCTAGAGCATGTTCAAGCTCTGGTAAGACCACGCCTCACGACCTAGAGAGCGCAGTATTGACGCTCTCAGCTATTATTGAGTCAGGTGCACGACCTGCACGCCCAGCCAACAGCTGCGACCGCGAGTGCATCGCTCATCCGCATGGGTACAGCGATCCGAATGGTATGTCAGGGAATACCAGTCGGGGGCTGCGATCGGGACTGACGACACAGGCGCAAGATCTGGGCTTGCACCGCGAGTCCAACCTCCGAGCCAAAAGCGCCGAAGAGCTCGCAGCAGTCGAACTTCGACGGCGGATCTGGGCCGCATGTGTGATTCTCGACCGGTGGTACGGCGCCGCACTCGGTATCCCACTCCTGATCGATCTCCTGGACTGCGATGTGCTGCTTCCGGCGCCATACGAGATCATCCTCGATGCCGACCCAGCCACATGGCCCGTCAGCCTCGACTTTGTGCAGCTGACCGAACGGCTCAAGCTTGCCATCCTGGTCGGCCGCGTGCTCAAGACCATCTACTCCCCAACCGGCCTCAAGTACACGACCGACGAGCAGCTGATCGGGCTGTTGGCGGATATGCGCAGCTGGCACGCCAACTTGCCCGAAGCGCTCAAGTTCAAGGGCAACAGCTCGTCCGTCTACGTCGGCCTGATTCACCTCAACTACGCCGCGCTGCATTTCCTGTTCTGGCGAGTGTTCATGCGGATCACATATATCTGCCCGCCGCACCTCAGCTTTGGCCTCGAACCCGTGGACTGGACGCGTATGGTCCAGTGGAGCAGAGAGGCTCTCGAGTGGTTGTCGCATCACGACGAAGTGCTCGACACGCTCTTTGTGTTCCCGTACACGGCGACCAGCTGCGCGCTCGTGCAGTACCACAATTGGGCGAGACGGCGGGACAGGGATGCGCTCGAAAGTCTCAAGCTGGTCAGAGAGACCGCGCTCCGATGGGAAGTGGAAGTCCAGCCGGGTATGTCCCGCCTGCCATTCCCTTGCGGCAGCTGCTGACTTGCACGTAGACCAGATGTCCATCCGGCGCAAGACGTGCGAGACCATGACGTTGTTATACGAAGCCGCGCTGAAAACCAACCCGGAATCCATCTCGGACGAGGAGGAGCGACCAAGGCTGGTCAACCCTATTCCTGGGGTACAGCCTCGTGCGGAAGTCGGCAAGGCCGTATGGGTGCCGGACCCGCACCGCGAAGGAGGCGGTATTTGGGTCGCGCAGGACGAACAGGTGCTCAAGTCGTCTGGTATCCGAGGCCCCTCGGTCGTCCTCGCGAGCGAAATGGGATCTGCCAGTGGCGGCAGTCGGAACGGGTCGTCGAATGGGTTCAACGGCCGAAGCGGCCCGCCCTCCGCCTACACCGGCAGTCCGATGACTGCTTCTCTTGCCAACAGCGCCATATCCGGCTTGCCATATGGCAGCGTAGCCATGCCGCCGGCCGGGTCCGCACCGAACTCTGCCGGGTCTCATACTAGCTTTGCGGAACTACAGCGAGGACAAGGGCAGAACTTCCACTCTGCCAGTCCCCTCGGCACGAACACGGGTGGTCTTCCGCCTTCGGCGCCGTCCTCGGGACTAGCACCTGCCCAGCCGGGTCAGCAGTACCAAAACATGCCGGCGAGCATCACGAGACCATACCAGCCGCCCCCGGCGGGGCGGGACCTGAATACCATGGCCCAGGGGGTCAATACCCCCGCGCTTGTATTTCAGCAGGACAGTCGGCCGTCACTTTCGCAAACCGACAGCGAAGGTGTGCAGCTCTCCGGCATGCCATTTGCCCAGATACAAACATCGGCCAGCAACCTCAATCCGAACCTGCACGAAGGGCTCGACCGCTCCGCCAATTCTGTCCTGCCCATGCCGATGGAGTACAGCTCGGTAGGCTTGCACTTTTCATGAGTCTATGTCGGCATTGACCCTAGGTAGCAGGAAATACTGCCGAGCGCGAACCAGGGGTCCGACCTGGTGTTCTTAGACTTCATGCCAACCAACGAGTTTGACTTCAACGGCTGGGACACGTGGTTCGGCAATGTCGACAGGTTGCAGAACGGCGCGGATGGCTCACAGGCGGCTGTTCCGCAGTAGATATCCTAGAGTGCCTGTGCTGCCCATGCATTATACTCCGATGCATCGTCTATAAAGACCCTGCGGTCCAGGTTCGGATACGGCGCGACGCGTCGGTCTACTCCATGCCGCTTGGCTCTGTCGACACCTCATCTCTGCTCTCCGTCTCGCGGTCCGAGTCCTTGCCGTCGGGATTACGCCCTTCAAGCCTTCCGCCGCGCCTGGCCCTGAGCCAGCTCTTGACGAAGCCGTTCTTGGCTGCCACACCTCCGTCGTCTTCCACCACGACGATGTTGACCTTCTCGCCCATGGCCTGCTTGCTCTTGTCCCTGAACGCCTCGAAGGCGGTTCGTGCGCCGCCCGACTCGAGAGACTCTCGCGCGAGCTCGACACCGTGTTTCCAGTCCCGGGCTCGGCCGGCCACGTGCAGCAATGCGGCCGAGTTAAGCAGGACGTAGTCCTTGATGGCCGGCATGGACGGCGAGTCGGGCGATGCGGGAGCTGACAGGTGAGCTGGCGCGTCCCCGTTCGCCAAGAGCGCCTGGAAAGTCAGAGCGTTGAGCTCGGGGGTTGCTCCGCGAACGGAAGACAGCGCGTGCGTAGGCAGTCCAAAGTCCCGCGTGGGGTGGATGCTTCCTTTTGTGATCTTGCCGTTCTCCAACCACCAAGTCTGTCCGATCAGCGAGCGAAGGCGCGCAAGTCTCTGGTGTGGACTTACCCAGGTCTCTCCCTGAGGGCTGATCTCGTCGAGGCCCTCTTTACCGCAGACGACGAGGGCGCGCTCGACCTGCAACAGGCGAAGCACCTCGGCAAAAGTCTCGCCGAGTTCGCGCTTGGCCACTCCAAGGAGCATGCGCGAGGGTCGAGCAGGGTTGATCAGCGGACCGAGGATGTTGAACACGGTACGGAAGTTGAGTTGTCGTCGAATGGGCGCAATGTGTGCGAGCGAGGGGTGGTAGTGCGGCGCAAAGAGGAACAGGAAGGGCGAGTGAGGGAGGAAGCCTGGAAGCTCGGATGGAGGGAACGATAGTCGGCACTCGAGCGATAGTAGCAGATCGGCAGACCCGGATGTCGAGGTCGCTGCCTTCGATCCGTGCTGCCCGTGTGTCAGTTCAAGTCGGAGACTAGCCGTCAGGCGGGAAGGCCTACCTTGGCGACGCGGACGCCTGTGCCAGCGACGACGACGGCGGATGTCGTCGAGACGTTGAACGTGTCCCAGCCATCTCCGCCTGTACCGACGATATCGACAGTGCCGGTGTACCCATCTCCCTCCTTGTCCGAGTCCCGGTAATCCCACTCTCCCGGCTGGTGTTCTCCGCTGGCGGTGTTCACATTCTCGACCTTGATAGCATGGTCGCGCAGCACTTCAGCGCACGCAGCGACAATCTCAGGTGACGCCTCCAGCCCAGACAGCGTCAGAGTCGTCAGGAAAGCACCGGCCTGGGTTGGTCAGCACTGGCATGACTGTAGTTCTATGGCACGCACCTGCGCCTCTGAAGCCCCTTGAACGCAGAGATGGCGGAAGCACTCTGCACAGTCTTCGGGTGTGAAGTCATTCGGGGTCTGAACGAGCTTCTTGAGCAAGACCTTGAAGGTCTCCGGCGTGTACTGTGAGTCCTCCTTCTCAGCAGCCATCTTGCTTTGACCGTGTTCCAAGCTGCAGAACGGATGCACCACTTTATCCTCCACACGATACCCGAGTCGACTTCTTGACGGCCGATCGATGTTTCCGACGGAACTCGTCATGATTTCCCGAGCCGAGCGAGCGGAAGCAAACCGGACGGGGCGAAACTTGCTTGAGCAGCGAATGGCCCGGATTCTTGGTCTTGGTCGTCTCCTCTACAAATACATACCACACTTTCCGCCATGCCTGGAGCATTCAACCTCGCGCCTTTGCGCGCAACTCTGCTCGAGGCCGCTCGTGCCCCTCAGCCTGTGGCTTCAAGCTCATTCACCACCTCGGCGACTCTGCTCGCCTCGCGTGCTCGCCGGACACTGATCAAGCGGAAACGCAATGCGCACATCGCCAAGCGCGCAGCCATGGACGCCGAGACGTCCGCCGGCCGCGTCGACCCCGTCTACGGCCATATTATCCCTGACGCCTCTGCCTCCTCTTCCTCCTCCTCATCATCATCCTCATCCGCTTCCGCCTCGGCTTCGGGGTCCAACCCATGGGAGGGGTGCAGACTACAGCGGACGCTTCTTCGGCCAGAACAGATCTGGGCCCAGCCTACGCCCGACTACGCCTCGGCCGGATCACCAGCGCTTTACCTTCCCGGTCTGACTGCCGCGGAGCAGACTGTTCTGTTCGGCGCACTGCCGCACGTGTCGTCTGCGCTCAAGCTGAGCGGGGAGACGCGGACGGGCCAGCAGGCCGACGAGTTTGCCAAGAGCACCATCGAGGCGCAGCAGAAGAAAGTCGAGATGCTCCAGCGCATCCTCGACCTCAAGAACGCCAACAAGAAGGGCATCGAGGTGGTCAACCGCGAACGCGTCATTCAGGAGTTTGGCCAGGTGGAGACTCGCGGTGGTCGTGAGCGTAAAGGCGCAGATACCGGCAGCTCCCAAGTCCAGGGTGAGGCTCCCCTCGCCAGGTAGAGCGTCACCTGCAGAAGCTGATCTTGAAACAGCTGCGCTGCTTACGCAGAAGATCCGGTCGTTGGCGGAACACTTGGCCGCGAACAAGCGCGATATCCACAACAAGCGGGCACTGCGACAACTCGTTCACGATCGCGCACGGATACTCAAATACTTCCGCCGCTCCAACCCCGGCAAGACCAAGGAAGAGAAGGAGGAGCGGTACCTCCAGCTCCTGGCCGATCTCGGTCTGCAACGCCGCGCCGTTGAGGGCGAAATCACCTTATAACGCGCGAGCACATAGCGTGAGTCTCCAGTCTCCCACACCCGCATACCCCCATCCCACTGTTATGATGCTTTTACAAACCTGATTTAATGAGCCTGATCCGCTCCGGCGGGTAGATGTCACCCTTTTCGTAACCTGAACCACCGCTCCTCTTCACAATTGGCATTGAAACTGCATGATTTACGCTGACTCGTGTTCCAGCTCGACCAACACCGCGCCCTCCTCGACCGTCTGGCCCTTCTCGAATCGAACGCTCTTGACGACGCCGTCGCGGCCGGCGCGGACGTTGATCTCCATCTTCATGCTCTCCAGCACGCAGCATACCTGGCCGTTGGTGACTCTATCACCGGGCTTGACCCGCACGTCGATGATCGTCGCGGGCATCGGACTAGATAGGTTATCCGCTTTAGCCGATGCACCTTCTTCCGCTTCGAGCTCAGACACGCTCTGGTGCAGCGTGTACTCTTTACCGCCCGTGAAGACGTGCAGCTTGTGATGCGACGACGGGATGACCGTGCTGCTCATGCGCCCGTTGGCATATTGGCTGACCAGCTCCGTCCGGTCAGACAACTTGGCCGTAACGGACTCGGTCGTCTCGCCGTTGACGGTCACTTCGTATCCCGAGGGCTTGAAGCGCACCACCACCTCCTGCTCGTCGAAGATGTACTTGCGCTGGGCGGCGTCGCCGAATCGGCGGTGCGAAAGCGTGGACCACGGGCCACCGGCACTGGTTATAGGCTGTTCTTGCAGGGCGAGGAACAAGGCTGCTTGAGCCAGAACGCGGTGAGGCGTAGGCTCCGTCTTGAACAGCTCGTCGTGGTGTTGCTACAGCACCTTAGCAACATGCTCTCTAGCGCTTACCGTGCGCGACTCACAGGCACGAAACTCGTCTCTACTGGGCCGGCGGCAAAGTCCGGGTGGTCCGCCACGGCCTTGAGGAACTCGATGTTGGTCGAAGGGCCAACGACCTGGTACTGCCCGAGCGCCCGCTTCAAGAGGGACAAAGCTTCTGACCGGTCGGCTCCGTGTACAATAAGCTTGGCAATCTGTGGGTCTGTCAGCGTAGATCTCGCGCGCGGCAGGAGAGGGACACATGCCATTGGGTCGTAGTACGAGCTAATCTCGTCGCCTTCCTGGAACCCAGTCTCGAGCCTGTGCGGAGCGTCCGTCGGCGCTCGGGTGTGGATCAGCCTTCCAGCATCAGGCAGGAAGTTGCTACGCTTGTCAGCTGGAGCCCGCCTATGTCTCGTCAGAAACCTACGCCTCGGGTCGCTCGGCGTAGATTCTCGCTTCGAAAGCGTGACCCAAGCAAGGGATTTGCTGCTGCTTCATAGGCAACGGGTTACCCGCCGCAACGGACAACTGCCACTCGACAAGGTCCACGCCAGTAACCATCTCCGTCACTGGGTGCTCGACCTGCAGCCGAGTGTTCCTGTCAAGTCAGCCACTGCGACCCCACCGAAGCCTCGGGCAACCCACATCTCCATGAAGAAGTATTCGTCCGTCTCGGCGTCCATGATGAATTCGACGGTACCCGCGCCAACGCTGCTGGTCAACCAGACTCCAACCCTAGCAGAAGACGGGTCGCTCACTAGTCGACGGCTTTGGCCGCAGCGACGGCCTTCTCAGCAAAGTCGCGCTTGAGCTCCGGGCTCAGTCCTGGTGCCGGCGCCTCCTCAATGATCTCTGTCCCCCATCAGCCCGACATCACACGCGCGCCGAACCCAGGGGGGACTGACTCTGGTGCCGTCGCTGGACGCTGCAGTCTCGCTCCCAAAGCGCAACACAGTCGCCCTGCTGGTCCGCAAAGACCTGAACTTCGACGTGCCTGGGTCTCTCAAGCCACCGCTCGAGCAGGACCTCATCGTTCCCGAAACTCTTGAGCGCTTCGCGCTTCGCCGAAGTGACTTCCTCTTCAAAGTCCTCGAGACGGCGAACGATTCGCATGCCTTTACCGCCGCCACCGTGCGTCGGCTTGATCAACAGCGGAAGACCGACCTCTGCGGCCGCCTTGGACAGCGTTGCGAGATCTTGCGCTGCGCCGTGGTAGCCCCTGTCGCGTCAGCACACGCCCGCTCACCCGTGACAGGGACCGGACGTACGGGACACAGGGAACACCAGCTGCAAGCATGATCTCCTTGCTCTCGCGCTTGGATCCCATACTACGGATAGCCTCGGACGGAGGACCGATCCATACCAGACCCTCATCAACTACCCGCTTGGCAAAAATCGTCGACTCGGACAGGAAGCCGTAGCCCGGGTGAATGCCCTGGCATGGTCAGGAATGACAGCAGGACAACAAGGGCCTGGCTCACCTCAGCGCCGGATTGCTTGGCCACAGCGATAATCTTGTCCATCACCAGCTACGACGGTCAGCGTGGTCTCGATCTCGGTCCCTCCTACTCACGTAGCTCTCAGATGAGGGGGCGGGGCCAATGCAGTACGCCTCATCTGCCTATAAGGGTGAGCGCCGAATGTGTACCAGGTCAACGGACCCACCATCTGGACGTGCATGCAGTCCTTGTCCGCTTCCGAGTAGACAGCTACGGTAGACACGCCAAGTCTCCTTGCCGTACGAATGATGCGGCATGTGATCTCTCCTCTACAGGGGTCGTCTCAGCGGTGATCCCAGTATAGCTCTCAGCACCAGGGACGTACCGGTTAGCAATGAGGATCTTGCGCAGGCGTTTCTGGCCATTGGCTATAGGCACGATGTTTGCCGCTCCTCTAGCATCTGTCAAAGACGCTCCTGCGACCTGCGACGCAAGGGCATTGAGCGTGGGTCGCGTGGTTGCGAAAGTCCGCGAGAGGCGCTGGGGAGGAGGGATGACTGTGCCGGTCGAGAGGGCTGCAGCGGGCCGCTGGGCGGCTCTGGCCTGCAAGCGCGAGGCATGTCGGGTAGATCGCGCGAGCGACTTCATTGTGCAGGCAAGGAACTTGGGAGTGCAATGCTTGAAGCAGACCCAATTGACCGTCAAAGAATGCAAGACAGATCCACCACGCGGGGTTCCCCGGTTACTATCCAAGGGCCGGCCGGAGCTCAACCGGTAAACGGCGCCCAAGCACCGGACCTGACGCGTGCCTCTTTCAGCGGCGGGATGATCAACATAGGCGTGCTGATTGGCATGCATCCTGAGCTGCCCCACTGGAGTGCATGCTTCTGCTTCAACGATGGGCTGGCGACTCTCATACTTCGTTAAGCTGTGTCTTTGCAAGACCCTGCATCCGCGCTTGAAGTTCATGATTGAGAGGCAGAGGCCATCCAGGGTCGGAGCACACTGCCTGTTCTCGAGAACATACTAAAATGATCGGAACTTCCTGCCTCGAGGCCGACACCCCGATACTCATCCCAATACCAGATCGTCAAGCGTGCATACCGTCTTCTATGGTTGAGGCCAGAGATGGGCGCTGAGAGCTCATGCCTGCTTCTCGTAATCCTCGATGACCTTGACCTTTTCCGCGCTCGCGCTCGATGGGTCAAACTCGTGGCCGAGCCACTGCGAGACGAGCATCTTGGCGAGCTCTATGCCGATAACACGCTGGCCGAGGCACAGGACCTGGGCGTTGTTTGACTTGACCAGTCGCTCGACGGAGAACGGGTCGTGCGCGGTTGAGGCCTGTCGGTCGGGAGCCGACGTGCGGGCAAGGTTGTGCGGGATTGAACGGTTCCAGTAAGGGCCGTTGTATCGGTGAAAGAGCGAGCGTTACGATGAAGCGATCGAAAAGATTGAACGGGAAGGTGGCATGGTGCGGGCGGGGGTAGCAGGGAAGGAGGCCAATAATCAGCACCATTCCGCTGTACCATGTCTCGAACCCCGCGACTCACCCTGACCCCTGGGACCTTGTTCGCGCTGATCGCCACACCCATACCCGTTCCGCAAATCAGGAGCGCTCGGTCCGCCTCGCCGCTAGCGACTTTTCGCGCGGCAGCGACCGCGACGTGCGGGTACGCCGCCTTGAAGTCCTCTGAGCCCTTGTTGACGCCGCAGTCAATGACGAGCTTGACTCGGCTGTCCTTCTCCATCAGAGTCTTGAGCGCCTCCTTGTAGTCGGATCCGGCGTCGTCGCATCCGATAGCAATGGTCCACGAGGGCGACATGGTGATGAGGGTAAGGGCTGGGTGGCGGGGTGGTTCGAGGAAGTTTAGTGGTTGGCTGATCGGTCGATGGTGTTTTTGAATAGTTGAGCTACAGACTCTGGTGACCAGCTAGTCGTTGCGCGGGTGCGAGTTAGTTGCTGAAGTGAGAGTATCAATGCATGGTGTGCGATGATGTTCACTTGTCTCCACTAGCGACCGCTCGGCCCGAGGGCCGTATTTTTCCCGACAACTCCCCGGCGTTGGCCACGCGAGACTCACGTGACTTTTCCCGTCATTTACCGCCCGGAACGATATCCTTCCGGTACTTCCAACATGAGCCCGGCAGGAGTCGCGTATCTGGAGGAACGGAGAGATGGTATGCATGCTCAAGTCCGATAGAAGAGATATAAGAAGAGCTCGAAGCAAGCTCTCGCTTCCTTCTTCATCACTATCTGCTTGTGAACAACCGTCCTTCGTCCAAGCCACCACACACCGCCACCCACACGTCTATCCACAATGACCAACGTCAACGGCGCCGCCCGAACCAACACTGTCCTCATCACCGGCGCTGCCGGCTGGCTTGGTGGCATTGTGAGTGTGGCAGATCTTGCGCGGAGGTCGGGATCAGTGCTGACGCGCGGGACAGCTCGCTGGGGAGCTCTTGTCGGACCCGCAGACGCCCGATGTCCGGCTGATCCTGTGCGACATTGTCGAGCCGAAGGCGCCCAAGGGCGCCAAGCACGTCGTGTGCCGCAAGGCAGACCTCTGCGACGAGAAGGAGGTCAACGCGCTGTACGAGACCGAGTTTGGCGTCCCAGACACGGTCTACTGCTTCCACGGCATCATGAGCCGTGGTTCCGAGGACAACTTTGACCTCGGTCTCAAGGTGAGTCGGCGAAGCCGACCGTGATTTGGGATGTACCGAGGCTGACGCCTCGGACAGGTCAATATTGACTCGATCCGGATGATGCTGCAGGCGGCGCGACACCACAAGCACCCGTCTGGCGAGCTGATCAAGTTCATCTTCACGTCTTCGCTGGCGGTGTACGGCGGTCCGTCTGTCGCGTACCCTAATGTCGTCAACATTGAGACGATCGCGACGCCCGAGGGCGCCTACGGCATGGGCAAGCTGTCTTCCGAGCTGCTCGTCAACGAGTTCTCTCGCCGAGGACTGGTCGACGGCCGAATCCTCCGTCTGCCGACGATTGTCGTCCGACCCGGCGTGCCTTCCGCGGCGACGTCGGCTTTCATCTCAGGTATCATCCGCGAGCCGCTGCACGGCGTCGAGGCTATTTGCCCCGTCGGCACGGGCTTTGACTCGCCCGAACTCGGCCTCGCCGCTTGGGTCGCCTCGCCAGAGACGACCATCCGCAACTTTGTCATTGCCAAGCACGTCCCCGCGAGCAAGTTCCTCCCGCACACCCGCGTCGCCTACCTCCCCGGATTCACCGTCACTGTCAAGGAGGAGCTCGAGGCCCTGCGACAGGTCGCCGGCGAGGACGCCCTCAAGCTCATCAAGTTCCAGGACGACCCCATCAACAGGCGCATCGTCGGCTCCTGGCCCGCCAGGTTCGACAACGCCTACCCCTTGTCCCTTGGCTTCACCGTCGATGAGGGCGGCATGGTCCCGATCGTCCAGCGGTTCAAGGACGCTGTCGACGCTGGACTGGTGTAAAAGTTGATCCATCTGGAAAGATCGCTGCCCGTGTTGAGGCCGTCTGCACTTTTGTATCTTATCATTACTGTTCTCTGAGCACCAGACTCTCTGGGCGCCGATCTCATGGCACGGTTCCCCAGCGTATAATGCGGGCCTGAGCGCCGGGCCTATCCGGCCAAGAGGAATCACTGCAACACTACATGCATCAAGCTGAAGTGTCCATAGCGGACCCATTGCCATTTTCAGCGGGCACAGCCGCCGCCGCTATCGGGACAGCTGGTGCTGGTGCTGAACCCGGCTTGGCGGCCTCCTCGTCCTCCTCGCCGAACATGAGCGCCGCCGTCTCCCTGGCGTACGCTGAGCTCCGCTCGACGTCGCTGAAGTACTTGTAGGCATTTCGGATATCCTCGACGTCGACAACGGGAGCCTTGCGCCGCTGGGCCAAGAGCTGCGAAGGGGCGATCAGGTTAAGTGCGTATCGCAACGAAGTGTGCGTGCCCATTTGGGCCATGACGTCCAGCGCGGGTTCCGTGAACTTGACGTCCTCCTCGTCCGACCTATATAATCAGTCAAAAAGTCTCAACCATGGTGTTGTAAGACTGACCGGATCTTGACGATCTCACGCATCTCGGCCTCCTCGTATTTCTTGGTCGAAATGATCAACATCCGGTCGAGCAGGTCCGCCGGGATACCATGAGGGCTCTTATACTTCGTGCCTCTTATTCTCGTGATACCGCGGTTCGAAGCCATGACGACCAGAGGCGCCAAGTCACCCTCGAGCGCCCTGTTCAGGAACGAGAAGCACTCGATGTCGAGCATGTGCACCTCGTCGATGAACAGCACCTGGGTGCGTGAGCGGTGATGTCGCGGCGACGCGGCCTAGCGACTTACACCAGGCACAATCTCGGCCTTGCCCTCTTCTCTCCACTCGGCGACCTTGGTGTTGATCTGGTCTCGCAACTCGGGCTTGATCTCTCCGGTGTCGCCTGCGGACATCAGCCGAGACCACATTACAGCTGTCGGCGACTTACCCGCGAAAAGAGCCAGGAACCCTTGTGTCCGGGAGTTGATCACGTCGATTTCGTGCAGCGACACAGTGTGCACAACCTCCTTTCGCGTCTGCAGCTCTCCATCCGGGCACGCAACAAACCGCGTCTACCTGATCAGCTTTGTACTCTCGCTGCGAAACGTGCACTCACGTCGGCACCCATGGCGTCGTAGTCCTTTGCACGTCCAAAGCTCCTGCCGAGCTTGGATATCCTGCCGCTGGCCTTATCGATGCTGACGACATCTCCCGCCAGCACTTTCTCCTTCTGCAGCTGATCGATCATCTTCGAACCCAGATCGTACACCGTCTCCATGTCGGTCGTTTTCAGCGTCAAGCGGCCAGTCTTCGTCGCCTACGCCCATCATAAGAATATTTCTGCGGTGATTGTCCGGAGCAGCTCACCCCGGTGATGCTACGGTCCACCTGAATCTCCACCACCTCGCCCTCAATCAACTCGGTCTCCTCCTTTATCCGGACGCCGATGGATCGTCGGAACGCTTGCGTCAAGGACTCGGTTTTGGACATCTAGCAGCGGTCAGCACCGTTACTGCGCTCATTCCCTGCTTCCGACCAGCACCCACCTCCAGGGAGAACACCTCGGACGCAGTGAGCATCACGAACGGGACGTCACTTCCCAGCGTTTGCGCCATGCCTGCAAGCACCTCAGCACTGACACCCCTGCAACCGGTCTTGCACTCACCCATCGCGATGGCCGTCTTGCCGGTACTAGGAGGACCAGCAATGAGGACTGCTCGACCGGCAATCCGCCCGTCCTGGACCATCTTCGTGATCACGCCGGCTGCGCGTCGTGCCTTTCCCTGCCCAATCATGCCCTGAGCGTTGGCCCGGGGCTCTAGCAGGTTGTCGAGACCCAGGCCGCGGATGTGCGAGTGGGCGCCTGAAAGTCAGCACTGTTCTGGTGCGAGACACGCGGGCCGGGTGTTCGAAAGGGGGCGGAGGACAGGGTTGACGTACCTATGCGCTCCATCTTGGTCACATCCCGCACGGAAGTGGGCTGAATCGAGATGTTGGCCGCCTACAGGATCAGCGACTAGTCTGATAGGCCTAGTGACTGCGCTAGGCTTACCATGTTGTGAGATAGGACGTTACTACGTGACACCAAGTGTGAATGCAGCAAGAGATGCATTACTCGCGCCTCTTGATGATTTGCTTCCGTCATCAACTATATTTTGAGCCAGGCACGCCGGTTCTGGTCTCCAAGTCGTTAACTAACTGTAAATACGGTCTGTTATACGAGTACATCGAGAGCTCAGGAAGGACACAGCGACACGATGTCGGACGTAGAAATGAAGCCAGCGGACGTATCGGCCGAGACGGCTGATTCCCTTTCCGCCCGGGCTGTCGCGACGGAAACACCTGCAGCCAGCACCAGCAACGATCACAAGCGCAAGCGGGTTGCCGAGCCGGTCGTCGACGACACCCCTCTCGACGAGGTCCTGCGAAGACGCCTCGCCACCATCAAAGAGGGAGATAATGTCCTTCTCAGGCTGGCCAGTGACTCCGTCAAGGCCGTCGTCGCTTCGCGGCACGGGTAAGCGCTTCACCATCAAAGTGATCCAAGCGCGATGACTGATGATGGGCAGTCTTGTGCAGTTGGGCAAGTTTGGCGCATTCCCAGCATCTGAACTCATTGGTCTGCCATACGACATCACGTACCAAATCGTTCCCCGGACTTCGGTGTCCGAGCCAGCCTCAGCTGCAGCGAAGGCAGAAGGGTCGGAAATTGTCGACGGCGGGGAAGGGACGGACGGGCCTGGACCATCGACCAAGTTCGGACAAAACATCAGCCGGAAAAAGAAGAACAAGATGGCGAAGAGGGGCGGAGGCGGGGACGGGGAAGTCGAGGGTCGAGCGGCTGGTGCTCAGGGGTCGAAACCAGGATGGCAGAATGTCCTCCGCCCACTTCCCCAACGGCCAATCGTGGAGGCCGTGCTCGGTGAGCCTCAATCTCTGCATCATCCAGACCGGTGCTGACGGAGTGGCGCAGAGGACGTGACGGAGACGAACGAATTCATCGACGACCATAACCCGGCCGAACGCGGCGTCATGTCTCACGAGGAGATTGCCGAGCTCAAAGCGCAGGGCCTCTCGGCTGAGGAGATCATTCAGCGGCAGATGGCTCGACACGAGCATTTCGACCTCAAGACAGACTTTAGTAAAGAAAAGTGGCGCAAGCGGAAAGAGAAGAAGTGCGCCCTTCTCTCGACCTGTCAGGCTTGTCTGCTAACCAGCTTGCAGGTACTTGCAGACGGTCCACCCTATCGCGCCGTCGGCGCTGAACATGGTCACGCACTATGCGCTCCGGTCTCCATCATCGATCCTGTACTTGCGGGAAGACACGCTGTCGCAGATGCTTGTGCTGGCCAATCTTCGGCCAGGGGGCCGGTACCTTGTCGTGGACGACACCGGTGGACTGGTGACTTCGGCGGCGATGGAGCGGATCGGATGCGAAGGGCGTATTCTCACATTCACCGAGAACGACAGTCCTCCTGCGTGGGGTATCCTGAGCGTCATGAACTGGGGCGAGCGCGAGATGCAGTGTGTCCAGTGGCTGAACTGGATGGAGGCCGACGAGGCGTACGAGCGGCGTAAGTCTGTTCTCGTCTCGATCCGCGCTGGCGCGCGAGGCCTAATATGTGCAGCGCCCCCGCCTGCGGAGGACGACATGCCGGCGGCGTCGTCATCCAAGACCACCCAGCGACTCAAGAAACACGCGCACCAGGTCGCCGAGCTGAACAAGACCCGCGGGGAGCTGTACGCGGCAACATGGGACGGTCTCATCCTCGCGACGGAGCTCTCGCCCCTCAGCGTCATTGCCCGCTTGACGCCGTACCTCGCCGGATCGGCGACCGTCACCGTCTACTCGCCCTACCACCAGGTGCTCGCAGAGCTCCTGCAGTGGGCCAGGAAGGACGGCCGGTTCCTCAATGCCAACCTCCTGGAAAGCTGGACCAGGACGTACCAGGTCTTGCCGGGTCGCACACACCCGCTCATGACCACGAGCGCCACCGGTGGCTACCTGTTCCACGCAACTAGAGTGTATGCCTCAAGTCAAACACTGAGCGGCAAGAGCTGACTCGGTGCAGACACCCTGGCACGTTCCAGCCGGGTTCGAGCCTGCGGGCGGGAAAGAAGCAGAACAAGGCCAAGAAGCAGGCAGAATCTGCTCCTGAAAACGGCGACGAGGCGAAGGCGGGTCGAGAGGACGAGCAGGGCTCAGCGGCGGACCTCGACGCCCTCATCGACGAGCGTCAGGACGAGGCCGCCTTCTAGGGACACAGATGTGGTCATTCCATGAAAGTGCTCGACATGCATTGTCCACATTCATACGCTTTCTGGTTGTTGTACAAGTACAGGCCGGAGCATGATTGACGATCACTGCGATATCAGACGCGTCGTGCTCGGCTGTGCTAGATGCGGTGGCTGCATCGCAGGCTCGTGCGCTTCGTCATCGAGAGAGAACATGAGTGGCGTCCCGATAGCGCCCGGACTGTCGAGGTCTCTCGGGGTGCCGTGCCGCGAGTGGCTGCCGCCATTGAGAAGACCGGCGGATGATCTCCTGGCATCCGCACTACCCCGGCGGGAGCCGTCGTCGGAAAGTACAGAGTTCGCAGACGCTTGGCGCGAGTACGGCGGCCGTGGGCCGAACCTGTTGCCTCCAGCGGCGGTGGTGGTGGTGCCGGAGCCGGCGTCTCGACCGCTCTCGCTAGACTGGCGGATCATGATGGGCAGCTCGCCGGGGCTGACGCCAAAGCGGTACGATGAAGGGCGGAACGGCTCGTCCGCCTCTCTGTCGGTCATCTCGCTGTAGTCTGTGTCGTCTCCGGCGGTATGCGGACTCAGTCTTCCTGACTGATACGACGGGCGGCGACGAGGTGCGAAACTGTCTGTTGGGCTCGGGCCAGGCGACGAGGTGCTGGTGTCGACTTCATCCGGCGGCAAGCTGAGCTTGGGAACTGGCGCCTTTCGGCCTGTTTCGTCGGCGTGGATATCGCGGACAACGCCTTTGACGCCGTCTGGGTCCCGCAAGCTCTTGGAAGCCGCTTGAAGAGCGACGTGCCGTACACGGGCGAACTCCCGCGCCTCGCGCTCCAAGTCTTTGCGAAGAATGGTAATGTACATCCGGAGCTTCGCCAGCGCGAGCCGATCCGCTCGGACGCGGTCCGCAACGCCAGGGACATATGACGCCAGTCGTTCTCGCGTGGACCTTTGAAATGGGGTTAGAATGGCGAGATTGCGCGCTAAGCGAAGGCTGTTCCGCAAGCTTCGGTCCACTGGTGACGCTTTGGCCTCCAAGTTCCGGATCTGCGCCTAGGCATACTCAGCACACGGTCCACCACCACGCTCACAACAGCGAAGCCATGACTCACCTCGATAGCATCCGCCCGGGACGCATGGGCGCGGCCCTTCGCAGCTGGGGTCTTCCCGCGGATCTTATCCTCCGGCAGAGCTGGCGCACCGCCTCGGCCCGCCGCTAAGTCAGCTTTGACCACGTCGAACACTTCCTCCAGCGCATCGGCGGGCTGTTCCAGGTTATCGCTCGGACTTATCGTCTCGGGTGCCTGGTCGACGAGGGATGCCGCAGGATCCAACTTGTCGAGAGAGCCTAGTTGCCGTCCTTCCGAAGCCATCGGCCCGGGGGCCAGAGGTCGAGTCGATGTGCCGTTACTCAAAACACCATCCCTCGAGACGGTCTGGACGTCTCGACGGTAAGACGCAGCGGCCGCTGCTCCCGCCAACGCGGCCTGGTCTTTTGCCAAATGCGATGATCGCATCCGTATCCCGGCCGTCTTGAACGCCGATGCGTAATTGATTAACCCGATCCACTCGTTCATCTCGTATTCGTCGCTCGCCTGGAGGAGGTACTGTCTGCCTTGTGGCATGATGAACCGGAAGACCGTGGCTGGTGTTCCGGATATTAAGGCGGCGCGATCAAAGACCGCGAAACAGTCCTTGACGGGGAAGACCTCGTCCGGCTTGAAGGACGCCATAGGCGGGAGGATCTTCTGACCTTGCGCGTCCGGCGCGCCAGCCCGCGACTGCTCCAGCAGCGTTAAAGCCCACATGGGGTCTTTGAAAAAGAGGAGTTGCGAGCCGGTCAGAACGACGCTCCACGACTTCCATTTGCGACTCGACTTCTTGCCAGCGTCTGGACCATCGTCTGCCGAGCATCAGCACGATCGAGTGATCGGTTGAGCAGAAAATGCAACTTACCCTTCCGAGACAACAGGCCAACCTTGGTGAGCTGGACTAGCGTCTCATCATTTGCAGGCCCTGGATCACCAGGCGCCACGAACGGCTTGCTATTGCCTCGTTTCTTCATACTGCCAGGACCTTGCGATGCAGAGGTGACGCGGATGCTGTTGGCGTTTGCAAATGCCCTGTGCAAGCCGTCCATGTCGAGGAACGGTCTCGTCCCTAGGCATGAGAACGGACTTTCGGCAGGGACAGAATGCTCGACGTCGACGCGCAAAGTCGGTGTGAGACCCTTGGAGATCGTATCGTACACGTCGACCCTGCCGCCCCTAGACGACAGTGAGGTCGCCATGGGGGTCGACATGCCCAAGGAAGAAGACAGGATGGAAGGGGAAGCTGAAGACGGTGTCGAAGATGACCGCCCGGTTGACGGACTCTCGAAGCCCGAAGCGCCTCGCAACTCGCCATCGTCTTCGACAAAGACGAATGGCGTGTATGTGATGTTGTCGAAGAAGGCCTCGAGGGCGAATGGCGGGACGCCGTCCATGCGGGTGTTGCGGACATAGTCCGTCTTGGACATCTTGTTCTTGTTGTGCTTGTTGAAGGCGTCCGTGTGCAGCATCATCATCGAGAAAGCCAACACGTACGTGTTATCTGTGCTGATCAGCACGGTCAAACCGTGACAAGCAGACGGGGACGAACCCTTTGACTCGAACAGACCTGGCTCGCACTGTTCGTACCGGTTCGCAAACGCTTCGATGACCCGGTCGATCTGCTGCGTCTCCTTCGGCAGCGACATGTGCATGAGGAGTTTCCTCAGCGCGACGTCCAGCGCGTGATGGGTGAAGTCGAACTGCGCCATGTACAGCTTGATGGCTTCCTGGTGGAACGCGTCGCCGCTACAGCGATATCAGCCTGCGCCATGGGCCCTCTTAAGCGATCCGCCCTCACCTGGCCGCCAGAACCATAGCAATGTCATGCCGCCCGATGGTCTGCTGCATTCGGTCGAGCCATACCTCCGGCGTCTCTTCTGGCTCTCGCTTCGCCAGAGCCTTGAAATTGGCGCCTGTGGAAATACTGCCGAGACTAGGTCTTGGGCTCGGTCCCGAGGAGCTCAACGAATCGTGCCGCGGAGCAACGCTGAATTCGTCATGTGAGCCTAGAGTACTGCGGGACGTCATCTGTGGCGAGATACCCCCGCTCGACCGAGGCGGGAGTGGGAAAAGGCTGCCGCCCGAGTGTTTCGGCGACGACGGATTCGAGCTGAGAAGACCGCCGGACAGGCGCGAGATAGCTGAGGGCCGCTGTCGGGGCGGCGTAGCTGACACAGGGTACTGAGTAGCAAAGGTCGGGAACGACGCAGTCGAGTGTGATGACGGCGCGGAAGCCGCAAAGGACACAGTGGACGCGCGTACTCGGCCGCTTCTTGCCGCCATTGCAGCGGGAGTCTCCCCCGCTGGAACAGGAGCAGTCGAATGCCGAGTCGAGCCCGTGGCTCCAGACGACACGGTCCCGGAGAACGAAGTCCGCACCGATCGTGTGGGCGAGTCGTACAGGCCGACCTGGCGTTCTCCATCGACGAGGTCCAGCAGAGACACGTTGCGTAGTGCCGGGTCCGGCATAGGCGATCTCGGAGCGGAGGCATAGGTCGACGCGGATGATGACGGCCGCATGCTTTGGCTGAACAGCAGAGGGCTGCCCACGGTGCCGCTCACGGGTCGGACTGTACCAAACTCGTCGACGTCGCTGCCGGGCTGCAAGAGACTGCTGCTCCTGTTCCTGCTGCTCTTTGAAAAGACATTCTTCATCCGGCCGATGATCGCCGAGTTACCAGAATTGCTCCTGCTGCCGAGTTTCGGGCGAGATGGCGGGGCGAGCGGCGAGCTTGTGTGCGACGCTGAGTCCAGCTGCGGAGATGGGCCGGCGGAGCCGTACCCCTGACCGGCAGGGCTGCCGCGTATCAGATTCGGCGACGGCTGCGGCGCGTCGGAGTGCGATCTGAATCGGCCAGCCGCTGCGTCTTTCGTCTGCGCGCCAACAGTCGCCTGATCAGCTGGATTGACAGAGCTCGATCTCGGTCGGGACGCTGCTGCGCCGTCCAGCCACGGTCTCATACCGGGACCCCAGACCGAGCCTTCCTGAGGCACGAACAGGATCTCTTCGGCCTCGCTGGCGGGGCTCGCCATCCATGGAGCGTCGTGTCCGAAAGCCGATGCCACCGCGTCCTTCGTGGGCGGCAGGCTGAATGACGATCTCGCTGACGCCGATATAGATGTACGGGGCTGAGCGTCGCGGTCGCGAGCGACGGGGGTCACTTCACGATGTAGCGAGACGGGCGTGTTGACAGTCTCGCCCAGTGTAGAATTTGATCGGCGCGCGAAGTTGGCTGATCCACGGCTCGCAGCGGTATTGGGCGTGACGGTGGTGGCCGACGATACTTCGCTGTTGAGTATCGGCCGTTCAGGTCGCAGCAGGTTCGACGTGCTGGCCATGCCGGACCCGCGTCGAGCAATGATCGTCTCTTTGCTCCTGCTCGCCTCCTCCTGGGCAGACAGTGCTTGTGTCTCTTGTGGTATCGGCTGCGGAGGTGTCTTCTTCTCCAGCAAGTTGCTCTCGCTCGTTCGTCGTTTGGACCCCTTCTTCACTCCTAGCCACTCCAGCATGCCTCCCCCTCCACCACTGTGCGACGACGGCTCGAGAGGGGTCGATGGACCACTCGGCGACGACTCCGCTTTCTGGCTCTGCGAGAGCAGCGGCGACTTGGAGAAGATGCCGGACAAGCTCCTCGCTCGCTTCGCCCTGGTCTTCTTGTCGGCCTCGGACTCCTGTTGTGACTGAAGTTGACTTGATTGGCCAGGGGCTCGGCCTCGTGTCTGAGCATCCTTGACAATGTCAGGCTCCGTGAAAGAGATCTTCGGCGCCGGACTGTTAGATCGCGAGGGATCGGGCGACGACACCGATTGGGGCTTGGGAGGCAGCGGCGGAGCGTGATCCGACAGAATTCCCCCGGACTGCACTGGTGTGAGCCCGACTGGGAGACCGAGGCCGATCGGCGAGCTGTCTCGGCTTAACTTGGCGGTAGGACCCCGGGTTGTCCTTCCGTCAGACACGGATCTCCCGCGATCGGCGCTGGACTGCCGGGCTGTAACGGATCGCATGTCTGCTGTCGACCGGGACGGTCTCGGGCCATGTAAATGCGCCACGGGGCTGCTAGGCGTGACGACGACCGAACCGACAGACTGCCGGGACGACGGATCTGGCGGCAGTGGAGGCAGCATCTTTTCCGCCAGATGCGGAGGTACCGGCACAGGCTTGCCCAGGTCGCCGGCCGCAGTTGCCATTGGTGGGTCTTTGGGCATGGACGATATCCGACGGGGTATCGTAGATCCGGACAATGGCGGCGGAAAGCTCGGTTCGGGTGCCTGCAGAATGCTCGGCGGTCGATCGCCTTCGTCCGCAGGCATGATCGTCATCTCGCTTTCTCGCCTGCTGTGAAGCCGGCTTCCCGCCGAGACGGAGAGATCCTGCATTCGGAAGGTCTCGAAGTCCTCGGCAGAGTCGGTACCGCCGAGATCGCCTCCGACAGCGAGTCCGGAAGGCTTGCTCCGCCGCTTCTTCTTCTTCTTCACAGACGAGACCGGTTTCCCTTCGAGCGTGAGAAGTTCGTCCGCACCGTCTGCCGTGTCTTCATTGGAAGCCGCATGACCGGCCCCCACCGAGTCGGAGCTCCTGCGAGCCTCCTGACCAACGGCTACCAGTTCAAGCCCTTCCTCAAGCGGCGAGCTCTTTCGCCGGCCCTTGGTGCTGTTTCCTGATGGTTGAGAGGGGGAGGCCTGCTGCGACGAGGACGTCACGGTCGGCGACCCGAACGTGAACCAGGACCGCCGACGGGGTTTGCTGGTGCTCGGAGGGGTCGCAGGCGGGGTACGAGGCTTCGACGGCCCTGCTTCTGGTTGCACTGGTTGAGACATGCTGACCGATTATCAAGCAGCGGTCGTCGAGCTGGTCATACAAGTGTCTCGCTGTGGCGTGGGGATCACAGCGCCGGCATGCTGCTTCGACTGCTGACGATGGTCCTCCCCAAACAACTGTCAAGGCAAAATGTCGAGGATAGTCCCAAGGTCGATGGCGTAAAGAGAGTTGTGCGTGTGTGGGTTGCCGAAAGCGTGAGCCGATGGTCGGTCAGTCCCCTCAAAGGACGCCAGTCGATCGTGCCAGAAAGAGTGTGACTTTTACAACAGCACTTATACAACGTGTTTCGGACGTGGTTCGTGTCAGAGAAAGAAGGACAAAAGCGGGAAAGCCGGCGACGAAGCGATACAGAGAACACCTTGGTAGGAAGAGCCCGGCTTCGCGTCTTGCATGCGAGATCCGACTGCGCAGTCGTTATCGTCCAGTGCACCGTCGGATATAGCCGATTTACATCCGCAACCGCGTCTGCCGATCAGCGGGGCCCTCTGCTTAGCCGGGGTCCATATACACCTCAGTACAGTACTATCCAACAGTCGTATTTACAACAAGGACAGGTCGGCGTGGCATAAGCAGAGGTCAGCTAGAATGTCGGCGTGCTTGAAGTTTGTGCAGTCTGTAAGCTGGTCACCCTGTGAACTACAACGATCATTCCCGTGCTGACCAAGGCACGAGATCTGGGCAAACACCCTCTCAAAGGGCGGTACGTCGTTCTGCACCGCTGCCTCTGGTTCCTTGCTCATGCACCCTCAGGCCAGGACCATAATGTGCTCTCATCGGTATGCTCCTTCATCTCTGCGCGCCTCGAGGTCGTCTGGACTTATGGGTCCAGCTCAAGATAGTCGTCGCCAGACCCGGGTATTGTAAAGCCATCTTACCGGTCGAGACGAGGCACCTCAACAATCACAAGGTGCGCCCAGTCATGCTTTCAGCGCAGGACCTTGGTCTGACACAGCCATAGACTGTGCACGGCGGAGTGATCTTAGGCGTAAGTCGGTTCATGCGCATTCTGTCTCCTGAATGTGCTGACACCACCCTCAAGCTGACCGACACAATCACCTCATTGGCTCTCTCCACACATGGTATTCCGGCCCCAACAGGCGTAAGCATTAACATTTCGACCGAGTTCGTTCGCCCCGGCGGAGAACAAGGCGACGAACTGCACTGTGTCGGCGAAGTCGTGCAACGGGGCAAAACCCTCGCATATACCAAAGCGACGTTCTATACCCCGGCAGGCAAGGTCGTGGCGTACGGTTCACATACCAAGCACATGGGCAAGTTTGTACCCACAACGGGCTTCTCAGAAGATGGCGAGTCGGAAGTCAAGCTGCCTCCGCCAGCAGCCAAGCTATAGTCCAACGATAAGAATAGACAATGCACCGTGACCGGTCTCTTGTTTATAACTACAGTCTGTACAACTCGCGTAGATATACAACAAAGCGAGAAGAGTACAAGTCGGGCGGCGCCGACAGATCCTGTATGGATGCTGCACTGTTCCGTGATCTGGGTTTCTCCTATTTGAGCCCAAAAGCCAGTTTGGTCTGACCGCCCTCGCCTTCTCGAAGACTCTGGCCCAGAGATGGCTTAGTAGCCCGCCGAAGTCGCTTGGTAGCTTCAGTTCCTCGGAAGCCAATCACCCGCTGCAGCTGGTCAAGCCGGGTCTTGTTGCGGAATGTTTGCGCGTCAGAATCCATATCGATTTCTGTCTTGTGAGCCTCGAGCGATATAGGGCCACTAGTGGAACTCACTGAGGGCGCGGGACGCATAGGCAACGGCGGATCGAACAGCCGCTAGCTCTTCCGGAAGCCCCTGGACAAAGTCGGTGCCGTTATCGTTGGCATTCGCGACGCAGAGCTTGACGAGTGCGTCCCAGTCCGTCATCGACGCATAGAGAAAGTCAATGTAACGACCAAGCGTGACTGGGTCTGGTGCGGATGACTTGGCCCGCAACATCTCGAAGATGCGTTCAGCGCCGCGTATCAACAAGTCGGGTGAAGGGACGGTATGCTCCTGATCCTGTATGATGATTAGCGAGGAACCTCTGTAAGCAGCAGAACCATTCGCACGTACAAGTGCCAGTGATTCCAGGCAGCCGGGGACAAGTAGAGCGATCGCTGTCCATCTTGACGTTTCGCGGGCTTCGACAGAGCGAGTGCCGATGGTCGAAAAGACAGCATGTTGCAAATGGATGCTCTCGGTCCTCACTAGCTCCACGATCTCCATCGCTGCGCCGACACTTGTCTGTGTGTTCGTCAGCATCAGAACTCTGCCGATGCAGGCTGCTCACTTTTCCAGCGATGCAGGTGCGCCACAGAGCGTGCAGAGCATCTGATATTGCGCGGAAGCTGTCGTCGGTAGTCGTTGAATCCACAGCGAGCAGCAGGAAAACGGGCATCAAGCCTTCCGCCACATCCGTATCGAGGCCGCCATCACTGAACCATCAGCCCAATTGTCCACAGCAGTCTGGTTCGCCCTTGACCTACCGGTCAGCAGCGTCCAATAAGCGAGCGATGGCGATACACGCCGAGTTCCGCTGTCGGTGAATGTCCGGGCCCGCGAGCGTTGGCTGTACCGGCTGTCTCATCGAATTCCTTCTCGGCAGCAGGTCCTGTCTGGCTCCTAGCCTGGCCAGCAGGAGGAGGACGAGGTCCATGAAGTCCTCGTCGAAAGGGTCGCTCATTTCTTCCAGCTGATGCTTCTCGAGTGCACAAAGAGCCATCTCGCACTGAGGCGAAGGCAGTGTCGCCGCTGGGTAGGTCAGCCGAGCAGATCTCTAGGCAAATAGCCGTATCGACTGAACGTACCAGCACTGAGCAACGCTCTTTGAGTAGCGACACTGAGGTCGCCATTATCGTCACCCGGGATCAACCCTTCCGGCAGTCGAGAGATCAGGTCCCGAGTGATGTCTGCTCGTCCGTCAGATGGCGCTTGGAACAGCGGTGCTGCCACAACTCACGTCCACGAGTCAACTTCAGCCAGGTCGGAAGGGGCAAGTCATCCGGAAGAGCCCTGTCTCCGCTCGCCTGAGGTTCCTGCGTCTCAACATTCGGTGTTGCCCAGAACCCGGTCCATTGAACCTTCGGCCTGCCTCCCCTTTGAGGCTTGATTTTGGCTTGCTTCCTCCGCTCAAGCTCGCGCTTTGCGTCCTTGAGCAACTGTTCGTCAAGCACCGCCAGGTCGGCTATTCGCCCATCCGGATCGTCGCCCTCGACCCCCTTCTCCAGAATAGCTCGGACACGCGCCAGGTCCACGCGCTCGATCCCGATCTCGAGCGAGGCGGACGTGTCGCCTTGGTCTTCTGCGTCTGCCTCAACCTCTCCGGACGGGCGGCGAGGGGATGCGGTGCTCTCCGGAGTTGGATACCCGCCGCCGGTTTTCGTGTCAACCTTGAGAGCTTTGGTCGCAGCAGCGGCCTCCCGAATCGCCTGAGCGATCCGTTCGTCTGAAATACCCTTTTTGTCTTTACGCTCCTCCGCCCGGATGAACCTGTCAAATTCGCTGACTTTGGAATCCCGGACAGCGGGAGGCGCTCGTCGATCAGGAGGTGACTCTGCTTCAGAAGTGCCGGATATCCTCGCAGAACGCCGGGAGGGATCTGGCTGTTTGACTGCCAGCTTCCTGATGAGCGTCAGCCAAGCTCTCCTTGAGCTCCAACAAGCGGCTCACTGCATGAATTCTCTGGCGTCCTCTGCATCGTCGACTTCTGCAGCAGCACTGGCCAGTGCGCGCTGCCATTGTTCGCGTCGTTCTTCCGCCAGCCTTTCGATCTCGGCTTGCTGTTTGCGCTCCTCCTCTCGCCGCGCCATGAGCTCGGCGTACATGTCGCGCGGTGTAGGGGGTTGGGCAGTGGCGGTGGCGGTAACAGGGCTCTTGGTTGGGGTTGCTCTGAGCAGCTGTCGTTTGAGGATGGTCGGGCTGAGAGAGTTGGCTGTTCGGGATGGTGTGAGTGGCAGCCTGATCTGGGTTGGCGACAAGGCCGCGCGGCGGGAGGACAAGGACGCAAGCGATACCGTCGGCGATAGAGGCGCTGATTTGCGAGCGCTGCCGGGTGAAGACCGCTGGCTCGCCTTCGAAGGGGTCTTTGACAGGTTGCCTGTCTCATCGACGGTGTACTCAAAGTCCGCGAAGGCCAAGAGCTAAAGAGTCAGCTTCGGACGCCACATGAAGAGTCTGAACAGGCTCACGAGATCCTCTTCCTCCTCTCCTGCTTGCTGCCCTTCTTCGGTACCGGGCTGTGTAGTGTCATCGGCACCCGACTCAGTCCTGGTCGCCTTGATAGACTTTGACGACTGGACTGATAGGACGACCGACTCTTCGTAGCCCTTGGGTAGGGGAGTCAGAGGCGAGCCGATCTCACTAGCTGCCTGGCTAGACCCTTTGCCCGGCGTGCGGAGACTGTTCAGGGCAGATGCAACTCGTTTCAAGGGGGAGGCAGAACTTGCGCCAGCTCGTGCCTTCGTCGCGGACGCGGGCGCGAGTTTGACAGGCTTCGGCGTAGGGGTGCCTTGGCGATCAGCGGGTCCTTGAGACGATTGCGCTGATTGCGGAGCTGTTTTAGGTGTCTGTCGGCTAGAGACAGCGGGGGCGGGGGAAGAGGTAGCGCTACCGGCATGCCCGGGAGTGAGCGTCGACGATACCGCGGAGACCTGCGAGGAAGACCCCATCGTGGTCCGCTTCTTCTTGCCTTTCGCGATCGGTATCGATCGTCCAGCCCGGTCCCGCCATTCGTCGTCGGGAGCGTCAAATTCCGGTATTGTGTACGCCCCTGCACTGGGTCGAACTCTTTTGGCTCGTCCAGGCTCGGATGATTGGGTTTCAGTGCTGGCTGTTCGAGATGTAAGTCCAGAACCCGTGTTCGACAGGCTGGGTTCCGCAGCGGACGATGGAGGCTCTGCAGGTGAGCTGTCGGCCGGGCGCGGTCGCTTTTCGGGCGACGAAGCAGGTGGTGCCGGTTTCTCCGACGGCACCTCGGCGTCTTGTGATGCAGAACCAGTAACGTTCGTTCTCTGAGACGGTCCCGAAAGAGGTGTAGGTGCAGCGTTGACTTCCGGTGCGACGGCCTCATGTGCTTTCGACGTGGGCCGTTTCGAAGATGAAGGCGATCCCGCCCGAATTACGTCGCCAGCAATGGGGGCCAAGAACGGATTTGAGGCGGTAGGCGCTAATGTTCCGAATCGAGCTTTCTTCGGTGTGTCCGATCCTTCTCGAGCGGGGCCGCTAGCCGACAATAAGGAAATGGGTCGATCCCGCTTCAGCGGAGAGATCTTCGTATCTTGGTGCCGCAGAACGGCAGCGCCAGGTGCCTGCGGATCTGACTGACGAAGCGGGCCCGATCCTCGATCGTCTTCAGAGCCCGACGTAACGTAGATGACTTGCCTCTTCGCGCTACCTGGCTGACTCGTGCTCGCAGGTTGCGCTGTGGCTGGAACAGGTCTTGCAGACGCACTCGAGCCGTTTGTGGCTGGCAGCTTGGTCGGGGAGTTGCTGAGCAAGCGAGCCAGGACCGAGCGCGGCGACTTGGTGGTCCGGCGGTCCAACACAGAGGCTGCGAACCGCTTCCCGGCGGATCCGGACGCCGATGGCGGATTGCTGAACCCCGCGTGTTTCACGGGCGATCGAGCCTGTTGGGTTCGGGAGGGCGTGGATGTAGAGGTCCCAGACCCGCTCGAGGTCTGCAGCAATCTCCTCCGTCCAAGATCTAGGCCGGATTGAGAAGCTACCGAATTCGACGAGCTTTGACGAGACATGGCGAAGGAAGAGTTGTGCAGCGTACCACCATTTCCGATGCGACTTGTTCCTGGGCTTGCCGTGGGCGACCTCAGTAACAGAGAAGCGTGTCGAGCCGATGAAGACTGCGAACCTTGAGATGCATGTTGGCTTGGTGTCACGTCCACACTGCGCTGAGACTCGTTTCGGTGACCACGATGTGCGGTGCCGGATTCACGGCGTAAGCGGAGTCCGCCTGTGTCGAGCAGGGCGTCCTTACTCTCTGCCTGGAGCAGAGACCGTTTCGACAGACGCGGGCGTGACTGCAACGCAGCCGGCTGATTGGGCGCCTTTCTTACTGGTTCCACTGAGAAGTGAGCGATTGCGTGGTCATCAGATGCCAAGGTAAATTCACCTATCATGATGTCGCTCTCACCATCCGAGGCAGCAGTCAAGTCGATCACCTCGACATCGCGATACGCTGATCTCTTTAACGAGCGGGCCGTTGATGGTCGTGCTTGCAGCGCGCGGCTACCGCTTGGCCGGCTTGAGGTCGAGTCAAGACGGTCGTCCAGCCGATCGCGACTGCTGGATGCGACGGCATTGCCACCTGACAGGTTCGGCGGTCTGGATGGCGCGGAAGTAGGCGGCATCGTTAATCGTTGTTGCTTGAGCTGAAGGTGTGGTGTCCCGGCTGCGGCGTTGCCGCTCGTAGTGGATCCCGACATGGGTCTAGGACAGTCTTGTAGGGTATCAAGCTTTCAACGCATCATGAAGAAGTAGGACGACCGCGAGAGGAGCGAAGGAAGGAAAACGGGTGAGATTTTTGTCAAGGTCGAGGAGGACATGAATTGGAAGCACCTCCACCACGCGCCTCGATGTCACAGACAAACAAGCCATGACGGCATTCAGCCATGGGCTTCAAACCCATTCTGCCACATCCGGAAATTGACGGGAAAAGCCCTTGACTGGGTGGCGAACAGCAACTCCGTCCCTGGCCGTGCCGAGCGCTGATGTCATTCCTGAGGCCGCGAACCGTGACAGACCCGATGAAAGACCAAGGGTCGAGTGCTCATGCGGCATTTGGACATACTTTCTTTCTACTCATCCACCTAATAACAGCTTTCGTTCCCGTCGAATAGCCAGATCAGACGTCATGTCTTACGCCTCGGTTGCCAAGCACAACAGTCAGTTATTTGTATAATCACCTGGAAACGCTGCGGTCCTGTCGGGCCCAGCGGCTTCGAGGCGGACAGCTGACATCTGCAGTTCCCTTCGGCGAGATGCCCAAGCCTGACCAGAACCTCGCGGACGGCCACTTCTCCGGCGAGACTGAGGCGCACGCCGCTGTGGACAGCAAGGTATGTCGCTTGTTCGCGATGTGGCTGGCGCGTCAACTGCCGGCTGACACCAGGCAGATCAATGTGCTGCCTGCCGGGTCCGACCCCGAGCACCCGGACGTCCACCCTGAGCCCGTTCACCACCACGAGACGATCCTTGTGAACCCTCCTCCTGTGCCTGAGCCATCGACGTCCGAGGCGGCGCCCAAGCCCCTTCCGACGCCGCACAAGCACGACATTGAGCTGCCCGAGCCTGGAAGCCAGTACGAGCACGACAAGGCCGAGGCGGAGAAGAAGGCCAAGGCGGCCGCGGACAAGGCTGGCGAGACGGCCGACAAGGCCGAGAAGGAGGTCAAGAAGGGCCTGAACAAGGCTGAGAAGGAGGTCAAGCAGGGCGCAGACAAGGCAGAGAAGAAGGCCAAGGAGCTCGCCAACAAGGCCAAGAAGGAGGTCGAGATCGTCGAGAGCAAGCTCGGCCCGTACTGGGAGAAGACCAAGGACGTCATCCTCCGCCCTGGTACCCTCGGCGGTCTCATGGGTGTCGGTACGTGCCTTGCTTTACCATTTTACCTACTCTTCTGATCCATCCCGCAGTCAACGTCGGCATTCTCGGCACTATCGGTTACTTTGCCTACACGAGACGAGACCAGCCTTGGGATAGGCGGATCGTTGCTGGCTCGGTCCTCGGCCCTCTGGCCCTGTTCTCGGCTGAGGGGTAGGTTTCTGCTTTGAGTTTTGCTGGTAACCCGCTGACAACTCACAGATACGTCGCCGAGTCGTACCTGTCGACGGAGGAGGGCAAGCGCGAGGCGGAGCGGGCAAAGCGGGAGGGTTCGAAGCTGTACATGGAGGCCAAGGAGCGCATCCTCCGACCTCAGGTCGCTGGCGGTCTCGTTGGTGCCGGTCAGTCGCGCCCCTGAAAATGGCCAACAAATGGCCAACCAGTAGGAAGGGACACTGACATGCGCAGTCAACGTGGCCATTCTCGGCACTCTTGCCTACTTTGCGCACCAGAACTGGAACAGGCCTTGGGACAGGCGGACGGTCTCTGCCATTGCTGTCGGCCTGATTGGCCTCAGCGGTCTCGAGGGGTGGGTTGAAGCGCTGGCTTTTGAAGCGTGAGACAATGCTCACGAAGTGCAGATACGCCGGAAAGGTCTACGCCGACAAGCACTAGATCGCGCTTCTTTCTGCCACTGACTGATCGATCGCCCGGCATCTCACCCCTGGATGGCCCAAACAATGTCTGTAGCACCGTATATTGATTCATACGCTCGCCTCGATGCTATACATGGTTGAAGAAACGTCTGCGCATGGATAACACGAGACATCAGCGCGGGCGTCTTGTAAACAACCGGCGTGCGGTGAAATCAGTCGGGCAGAGTACGAAATATGGGGGCCAGTGATGCATCCTTGGCATTGCTGGCCGCATGACTTGGCGAGCAGACGACGCCCAGTCTGGCTAATGAGGGTGGAGTGTCTTGTTTGGTGCACACAGGTCAGCAACGAGATTCGACCGCATCCAGGACCCGCCGCGGTCCAATCGCGTGTCGTGAACGCTGAGCCGTAGTCTGTCAAGCTTGAATTCCTGCAGCGGCGCATCCAAAGGCATGGCAAAGGCACCGGGTGCGGCGGGGGTTGAGCAGACTCCTTTGGTCTCCCGGCGGGTGGACTGCCGGCGAAATTGGGCGCTGTAAGCGCAGTTCTCCTCCGATGGTAGAGGCACAAGATATCCCAACTGATGGGGCAGGGTGGATGGCATGCGACCCCGAGCGGTTCCTGAGCTCATGTGTGAGGGGCTGGGCGGGCGAGCGGGCCGCGCATGAAATCACGCTGGGCCGCGCGCGGTGGGCTGCCCCGCTGTGAGCGGGAGGTTGTTTGGATCGACGCTCCATGGCTTAAGGCGTGACGTTATCCCGAGACCCTAACCCATCAACCTTTTCCCTCCCGCCCAGATTCGACCCAGGCCCGTACATACCTCAACGTGCCGGGCACGTCCATTTCTGGCCACTTTGTGCGATTGCTCCTCACCTCGTACTCTCAGCAGAACATCCCGACCAGCCTTGCAACTTCACCAAGCAGTCCCCTTCCACTTCAGCAGTGCAATCAGATCGGCGCCGCCGAGAACATTTAAACCCCCCTGGACGCGTCGGAAACCTCGCGCCCGACGGCATAACGGCAACTGCGTGGAAATCAAGTGATCAATTGAGCGGAACCGTCTCACACTTCTCCCCTCTGTAGCATGTCCTTGTTCTTTGGCGGGACTTCAACACCGCCCATCTCGCCGCACGTCGCACCCCGCTCGACGCTCCATTTCCCCTTCCAGTCGTCTGGGCCCAGCTCAAGCGGGCCTCTGCAACGCATGGCGGGCGGCGGCCTGCGCCCCACGCGGCGCGACCTGCTGCTCTGCATCATCACCCTCTCGCTGTCATACCTGTTCTTTAACCGCGGCGGTCCCCCAGAGGCAACGACAAGCATCTCGCGCTCCAATATTGGCGCACAGCATCCCGCTTCGGGATTAGGCGACCACCTCGATGTGCCCGGCGGAAGCGGCTTCAGGTCCCCGCTCGGATCGTTCTCGAGCGTTCCTGCGCAGGTCAAGTGTCCGCCCGGCGTCCAGGTCCTCAAATACGAGACATTTACTGAGGCGGCCGAGACGAGGGGGTTCGACGGCGTAGCTATCGCGAAGGCTGCAGGAGAGGCAACCGTTGCGCCGATCGACTGGGACGATATCGAGGATGAGCGAGTTCAGGATATGATGACCGTCAAGGTCGCGCATCAGCCAGGATGGACGCTTGCAGAGAAATTCTATCTCTACAACGGCAGCATCTACGTCGTTACGTGGGTCACCTTCGTCGCAGCTTCGAGAGAACAACGCTGACCTCGAGCAGGACCTCTCGGGGCGATTGGCCAGAGCTTACGCACATGATTTCGACGGGACTGCCTGCGAACGGAGACCCGGGCAACATGGAGGCAAGACGGCCAAAAGGACACGAAGTGCGCTGTTCGCCAGTTCGACTGAACTCGCGCTGACGTCCTGCAGCTCATCTTCATCACGCCAAGAGAGGCAGCAAACCTCTGGGGGCCGCGGGTGTATAAGATGTCAGGCATGACGTACCTGTGGAACGACGGGCAGTGTGAGTTGGACGACTGTATGATAACCGTTAAGATACTGATGGCTCGCAGTCATTGACCACTACTACCACTACGCGGCTGAGCTGCTGCTCGGCACGTGGCGTGTACACGCGAGTCTCGACCCCAGTATTGGCCCAGATGGCAGGACCAGCATGCCAGGGCCTCAGCGCGCATGGTTCATTCACCAGGGCATCGACGAGTGGTAAGCCAATCTTTTCTTCAGAAGCGCGAGCGCTAAGATCACAGGCGGGACAAGCCCAAGTTTAACCCTATGATCACCACCGCGCTGTTCCCCGATATGGCTTTGCTGTACCCGCAGGATTGGGCCGCTCTGAAGAACCAGACGATCTCGCACCAGCCGAAAGCCTACATGCTCGAACAGGCGATCCTCGTTGACCGGTCCGCCGCGTTCTACGGCGAGATGACTGGCCCGAACTCGCGCACGGTCGCGTCAGCCGTTTACGTCGGCACGGTCAGTCGATGGTGGTGGGAGCCGGTCCGACGGCAGATGCTGCGGTACTCTGGCGTCTCGGAGGACATCATCGACCGCAGCAGGGAAGGGTACGGCCAGGTCGACATCCTCAACCTGCGGCACAAGTACGGCTACCACCAGGGCTACGGCCTGCCTTCGGGGATGCACGAGCCCGAGCTCGAACCGGGAGATTACACACCGGTCGTCACGTACATATCCAGGCAGAACAGCCGGCGGCGCCTGACTCCCGAGTCACACGCAGACTTGGTCAAGCACCTCGAGGCGCTTCAGAAAAAGGTCGCCTTCGAGCTGCACATTGTCGAGGCTGAGCGAATGACCAAGGAGGAGCAGATTGCCCTTGCTGGCAAGACGACCGTGAGTCCTGCCTTACAGTCAGATGGCAGTGGCTGATCGTACGCAGATTATGCTTGGCGTTCACGGAAACGGTCTGACACACCTGCTGTGGATGCCTGCCACCGCCCGCAGCGCTGTGATCGAGATGTTCATCGACGGTGGATTCGCCAGAGACTGTACGTCCCAGAGTCCAGGTCGTACATTCCTTGCTGACTTGCTTTCAGACCAGTGGACAGCACACGCGCTGGGTATGAAGCACTTTGCGGTGCAACACGACAAATGGTACACTGCGCCCGACCTCGCCAAGACAGACTACCCAGAAGGCTTCCAGGGCGCAGGCATCACCGTCGACGGGAAGACGGTTGCGGACATTATTGAGAAGCGCCTGGCCATGGAGATATAAGGCCTGTGATCGGAAGAGCGACGATAGAGCTCGAGAGCCGCAATCATTGGGAGATTGCCGGCCACTGTGTATTTTGGGCCATCGCATGAATGCATTTGTGCAGCACATTTATTGACGCGCAGCGCGGTGCTGCCGGGGTATACCTTGTTAAGCTTAAATTGTGTACACCATGCCTTTTGTCCGTCCGGCCAGAGCTGATGAGTCTTGTGTTCGTACAGTCCGATACCAGGACGAGACCGTCTGAGCGCTGTGGAGAGCTATCAACATGCCTGATAAGCTAGAGGAGGCAGCGCTGTCTGGGGTCCTCTTTCAGGAGCGGTCACCATCGCCCTCTCGGTCCGTCTTGCCGGACCTCTCGGATCCCGAGCAGGACGATGGGGACGAGCAGCTCAACAACCGCCAGCGGAATCGGCAGAGCACCACTTCGACCTCGGCGCTGATTCCTCCGGCGCATGACGGACACCAGACCGGCGTAAAAGGCGTGCTGTCGGATCGAGACGCGTCGGAAAGGGCGAAGCGGACGGACGCTGAATGGGTCAGGAAGGAGACCGCCGCGCGGCAAGCACGACAAGTCATCAGTGCGCCAACAGTCGAGGAGGAGGCGCGCCTCAGAATGGCCGAGATGCGGCTCAAGGAGCAGAAGGCGGACGATGATGATGACGAGGATGCCGAGGCGAAGGCAAGGTGGAGGAGAGCTAGGCGGGAGGAGATGGAGCAGGCAAGGCGTGCGGCTGGAGGACCAGAACCGCAAGATATGGGTGTAGAGGGAGTGCATTTGGGCAAACGCGGCGGTCTGAGGGAACTAGGCCAGGAAGGCTTTGTCACGGCTGTTGAGCGGCGAGGCTGGGTCGTGGTCCTGATATACGAGCCGGTGAGTTCGCGTCGAGGCCTCTGACTAAGCCGCTAACTGAACGGGCAGGACATCGCAAGGTGCCAGACTCTGCTCGCATCGATGCTGCACTTATCACTTAACATGCCCCCACCATCACGTCTGCCCACGCCTCTATCGCTGTACCGCGCAAGAGCGACTTCTCTGCGGTTCTCGCTCTTGCCGCCGAATTCAAGCTCGAATCTCTCACCAAGAGATCGACGGGGATCCGAGGAAGAAGAGGAAGAAGAGAGCGAAGAGCAAGAACCCGAGGGAAGACCGGATCCAGATGTCTTGCCGACTATCTTGGCGTATAAGGACGGAGAGCTCGAAAAGACATGGATCAGGGCAGATTGGGACGTCTCGGAAGACGGAGTCGAGGGTCTATTGCGCAGGTGAGTTCGTCGCGAGCTGCACTCCTGGGGTGAGACTGAGACTGATACCGGTTAGAGAAGGAATCCTGCCTCGGGATACTTTCGACCATGACGAGCTGGACAGCGACGAGGACTGAGTCGTCGAACAGATCTCTAGGTTCCGATTGGTATTCATGCATCGCCGGACTATAGAGCCGCAGCCCCAGGGATACTCTTCGGTCACATGGCCGGAGTGAGGCGCTTAATGACCAAGGACTCGATCATCTCAGCGTAGCCGGCCTTGATCTCTAGGGACATGTGTCAGCTCCCTACCCAGCGATCAACGCTCCTGAACACTCACGCTGATAAGCCTTGCCTTGCCTGTGTACTGTGATGTGTCAGCAAAAGTCCAATTAAGCTCGAGTCGCCGCCTACCGTTCACAGCCTGGTCGTTGGTGTACTGCCTTCTGTCAGCGCAGATGCCATGTCGCGAGCACGTGGACACATACCTCCTCCCAGACCCAGAGCTCGTTCTCGTCGTCAGGGTTCTGAGCGGGGTAGTAGTGCTTGGTGTCCGGCTCCTTCTCCTTGGCCTCCTCGGCGATCTCTCGAAGGACTGCTGGTGTGAGCAGGTCGGGAGAGCGTTCGTCGACGCGGCGAGTCTTACTTTGAAGTACCTTGGACGCCTTGCCGGGCTTCGTCTTGATCGTTACGAGCTAGGACTTTCAGTCGGGCACCGCAATTATGGACCAGCAATTCCACACCTGGATGAACGCCATGTTTGAATGTCTGTGCTAGACGGTAGTGTCTCTCGCTGCTCAGTCGTGCTATCTCCAGCAAGTAAAGTGCGAGATGGGAGTTCAAGCGTCGTGACATGCTCCGTAGACTCGATCACTCCGGTTATTCCGGACACTTGCAAGCGGAATGTACGGCAAGGTGGCTTTGCCCTTCATTCCTTGAACCGACAACAGCTCTAGTAGCTCCGCAACGATGATATGAACATTGATCATGCATGAACGGTACGTCGACCTGATCGTAAAATGACCACAACTCTTCCAGGCAAAGCCCACTTTGGAAAGGTTGGTAAATGAAACCGGCATTGTCGCCATTCAAGGGAATCCATCACCTTATCGCGAGTGCGTGTGGACTCACTACTGTGAGAATGGAGGCTGAGCGACTAACAGCCGGGCAGCCGCCCATGCTGGCTTCCTCATCGCCGAGAGTCTTTATGCATGATGCATCGTATGGTCGATATCACGGTTTGCCCCTAACTGTCGCTTGGATTCTCTCGGCGGATTCTGGCAGGCTGGCCTGCTCAGGATCTGGCCACGTGGTTTTCCCCTGATCTTATGGAATTTGGGTTCGTCATGACTGCGCAGCAACCTGCGTTTGTTCACTTCCGCGGCACGTACAAGTACTTGATGTGTTGATAACTAGATCCCTGTCGTCACACGAACAGCGAGACGACTCACCTAGGGCACATACTGCCTGGACCGGCTCCTCGCTTTCCGCGCTTCGGGCTCCGAAACGGATTTCGTATAACGACTGTGACTTCGCGAGCCGTTCAGCTTTGCCTCGGCGGCTTTTTGCACATCACTCGGCAACCTTTCGGCCTCTAGTCGGTCAGCAGAGCACTTGCACACCTGCAATCGCAACGTTTGCAGACTGGAAAGCCCGACCGCATCTTGCAAGCTATCGAGTCGCGGGCCTGTACGGCCTTTACCACAAGATGTCGCTCTTTGGACAAACAAAACGGCATACGCCGACCAACAAGGCTGGTCGGCGATCGCCTCTGCCCATCTTCACCAACGGTAGTGCGGAGAAGAAGTTCGACCTCTCAACGTCGCCGTCGCCCACCTCACGCTTCTTCACGACGCTCTATGTGCCTTTGCCGCGGCTGCCGACGCGGTCATCGTCCTCGGGATCAAGCTCGCCCTTGAACGGAACCGCCAAAGGCATGAACGGCTTGGCTCCGCCCATGACCTCGTCGTCCAAGGCGTACCATGACTCGTACCGCAATCAGCGGTACGTCCGGCTTTGTGTGCCCATCCCGCCGCGGCTGTACAACCGCCTTCAAGCCTCAAGTCGGCGGGTCAAGGCGCTCTTGGCGATTCTGGGCGTGCTCGGCCTGGTCTTCCTGCTGCTCGGGTTCGGCAGAAGTAAGAGAGGAGGAACGACGTGGTCACCGCCTTTTTCGGACCCAAGCACGCTGGTGTTCACGCCGGAGGAGGTCGCGTCTATCTGGGAATGGGAGATCCTCAGCGGACACCATCCATGCCTTGCACAGGGTTTGTCGAGTCCTGGCGTCCGTGGTGCGTTGCTGATCTGGCGACAGTGCCAGACCATGTGTCTCTTCCGGCGGCGATGCAGAACCCTGCAGTGCCTTCGGCAATGCTGCCTGTACGGGAGCCGCCTGCACCGCTTGTCGCGTATAATCAGCGGAGTGCGTCGGCGCCCAAATCCCTCTTGGTTGGCGACGGCCCCGAGCGATATTACCTTTCCGCATGGGACAACACCGAGTCCCAACCAGGCTATCCTGGTCGTCCTACCCCGGGAACTATCCTCGACCTCGATATCATCTACGACAAGTGCAACTTCAAGACCAACAAAGTGAGCTGCGATGGCTCAAGTGATTATCGCACGCGCTGACTCGCCCGCAGTACGTGCGGGACTGCCTTGAGTTCCTGCGAATAGGCGGAGGGCTGGACAATGGCCGGCGTGTACGGAGAGGCAACTATTTGACGCAGTACAAGCAGATCTTCTACGAGGCATCGACGGGCCAGCGCCAATTATCCATGTCACCTCGGGATACGACGTCGACCACCACTGTTTCACTCGAAAAGCGGAGATCATCTGGCTTATCTCGTGACCGACTTGCTCTCAACCCCGTCAACCCGGTCGTGCCCTCTTTCAGCTCGAAAGACCCGTGCGACCCGCTCCATCCGAGGATCTTCCACATGTTCTGGGCGGGACCATTCACCGACAAGCCGTACATGGCCGTGACTTCGTTCCTCTTCACGCAGAACCTCGGTCTCGACCGGCCAGTCGGCGAGTCGAGCGACCTCGTCAGGGGTACCTGTCGGCCACAGTTCTGGGTATGGATCAACCCGGGACCTGCCGCCGCGGTACCTAACCCGAGCGCCAAGCGGGAGATGTACGAACAACTCGCGACGAATCCCTGGTCGGCGCCATTCTTGCACGAGCGGTTCCGCGAGGTCATCAAGTTCCGGATGTGGAACACGACCGAGCAGCTGGACGGTATACCGGAGATGAAGGACCACTGGCGGAACGTGCCCATCTTCAATTCCGGAGGACAGAAGTACAAGCAGGCCACGCACCAGCAGGCTGTGGCCGAACAGGCCGACACAGACGGAGAGGAGCCCAAGATGGGGGAGGTGATTGCCGTTGGGGCAACCGAGCCGACTACGAAGGCGGCTCCGCCGCCCAAGAAGAAGGACCCCTTATTTGAAAAGGTCGGGTCGACGTCAGAGAGCGACTACGACCGGCTCTCGGTTATCTTGTCAGACATGGCCCGCTTTGTGCTCACTTATCGCTATGGCGGCATCTACCTCGACGCCGATACCATCTTCCTGCGTGACTGGGAGGAGCTGTGGAACTACCGCGGGCAGTTCGCCTACCGCTGGTCATGGCACGACAAGTACAACACCGCCGTGCTCAAAATGCACAAAGGCTCTGCACTCGGCAAGTTCCTTTTCCAGACCGTTCTGGAGAACGACCTCGACTTCCACCCTATGACGGTCACGAAGTACCTCAAGGACGCCGGCCTCGAGAAGCTCTTGTTTGAAGTACCGGACGCACTGTTCGACCCGGCGTGGCTCAACATGGAACGATACCAGCGAGACCGCCCTCCCTTCCCCTACTTCCCAGAGTGAGTCGAGCCGCTACATCCAGCTCGCGGATACGTTCTGACACTTTCCAGGTTCTCGCAGTTCTTCTCAAACGACAAGTTTGACACAGGAGGACCTCAGCCGCTCGGGTTTGATGGCTTCTTCCGCGGCGCCTTCTCGTACCATTTCCACAACTTCTGGTCAGTCCCGCGTCCAATCAAGAGAGTATGTACATGTAGACTGACGCTGACCATAAGGTGGTTGCCGTTCGACCCGTCCCGAAACTTCCCAGACCTCGGCCAGCGGTTCATCAAGGGCGAGCGGGCACTGCGCGACGCTGCCGCGGCTGCAAAGCTCAAGGGGCAGCCTATCACTCCTGATTCCGAGGCTGTCAACACCGCTACGGGGGGCATTGGCGCCAGCGACGGTGTACAAGTGCTCGAAGACATGGACGACGAGCTGGACTTGAGCTGGTCGACAGTGCTCAAGCGCAGCTTCGAGGCGTACCTCCGCGCCGAGCGGCCAAATATGTACGGCGAGTGGATCTCCTGGGATCGCGACTCGGTCGCACGGGACTAGTACCGAAGGTGGACCCCCGAGGCTACGGTCGGGGCAGCTAGGGCACTGCGTAGGCCAGAGGTGTGAGGTGTAATAGATGCATCCGGTCTTCTAGGTTTCAACAAGAGACGGCGGCCGATCCGTGCCTATGCCGTACCGTGACTGTCATTGCGAAGCGCGACGAACTGCGTTTCCCGTTCCTGCTTGTCTTTCTATTACCGTAGCAGCCTACGTCCTCAGCTCGACAGCCAGCTCAGAAAGATGGGAGATCCGCAGAGACAGGGGCTGTTCTCCTCGCTCTCGATGGGTCGAGCTGCCCGATCTGTATCCAAGTCGGGGGCACAACCGGCGGATCCTGCGGAAGGACTGGTATCCCATCCGCTGCTTGGCGCTCCGAGTCCGACTCTGGCGGTCTCGGGAGGTGGGCCTGCAACAAACGACGAGCCTGGGTCCTCGGCATCATCTATACGAGTCGTGTCAGGCGCGTCAAAGACGGCAGGTCAGCCCAGTAGCGGGGCTATAGATGCCCTTCACTTGCCGTACAAGCCTCGGCAAAGGCACTCGCATCAGGCGTCAGGCGGGAGCAGCTCGTCCGTTACTAGCACAGTAGCGCCAACTTCTGCACCGAGCCTCACGGGTACAGCGAGCAGTTCGCCAGTCACGCCTGCGACGATAGCCGCGGCTCCTCCAACCTTGTCGACTTCCACCACAACGTCCACCTCTGCAACCTTCGCCCTGCCTGTCTCTGCGATGGAATCCTCCATGCCCACCAGCGGGTCAGATGCTTCTGGTGGTGGGAGCTCGGGTTCCCTCACTTCGCCCTCAGCCGCTTCGGCTACCTCCCGACTGCAGCTGCAGAGCCTGAAAGCCGCGGCGCAGAAAATCGGATTAGGCAATGGTACGATGGGCATGGCTATGATCGATGCTATCTTCGAGAAAGGCCAGGTCGGCAGAGGCGACGGGACAGAATGGGCGGATATCTTCAAGGTTCTCACCGGCGGCAAGGTAAGTGTCTCACCGCCATCACAAAGAGGTCCGCGCACTTGCTGACCCGGCAGGCGGTATTGTTGCTGCCTACGACAGCGTCATCGTCGCTGCCAATCACACCCCAGACCCTCCGTGATCACATTGCCTTCTTGTCTCCGCCGATACCGCTGTACGCCAAGTCGCTGTCTTCCCGGCATACGAGTTCCGCAGAATTGTCTGAGAAGGGCAAGGAGGTGCCGACGGGGACGTGCCAGCAACTTATCACCCTGTCTGGCTTGTTGGGTACCGTCTACGAGTGTGTGGTTACAGCGCTTATCATCCATCCAAGCATGCTGATGACGCACAGAAACGCTCTGACGGTCGAGTCAATCCTGCCTGCCGAAGCACCGCTCATGCAGGTCATCCGCAACCCAATAGCTCGGGGAACCGCCCTTCAATCGCTGCGGCCGAGCCATGATCCATCGCTTCGGCCAACAGCTGTCTCCTACCCTCACTTTGACTTGTCGTCAGATACCGCTTCTCTGCCCTTTCCTCCTCTGAGCAAGAGCGCTCAAGCTGGGTCCGGCCCCTCAGACGGCAAAAGCGGGCCGAAGGACCGGAATACATCGACTGGCAAGCTTGGGAGGATGAACCCGTTCATGTCGCTATTCGGCGGCGGAGGCAGTCCAGCATCGACGACGTCCCCATCGGCACCATCTGCAGCGTCGCTCTCGCGACAGCCTCTGACGCTCACGCCCGACCGCCCACAATCGCCTTCAACGGGGGACAACGCGGCCCTCTCGCCTGCCACTCTGGCGTCCCCTAAACCGCCATCAATCCTCATCGCTGACGCTTCGGACACGGCTTCTATCCGGTCGGACGGCGCATCGAGCCAGAGCGAAGGGTACCATGTCATGGCGTACACGGTCACAAAGCCGATGCGGACGGGCGACACACACAAGTCACTCACCAAGGCGATTCGGAGTGAGATCAAGGAGGAGCTGGCTCGCATGCCAGAAAAGACTGTCGACAGGGTCATCAAGCTTGTAACCACCTCGATCGCGCCATCGATCACAGGCTCATCAGGCTCGGAACCGGGCAAGGCAGACGACGGGGTACCGAAGCTCGACTTCACCACGCCCGCTGCAGCCAGCCAGAAACTGCAAGACTTTGTGGAATCGGTATACGACGATATGGTACTGCACTACCGCAGCTCTGACTCGGCTCTTCTGGAGGCGAGCGAAGCTTCTCAAGGATCAAAGGCAAAGTCGAACAGCTCGGGCCTGTCTTGGGCGGGGCGGGGCAGTGTCAGCGTTTCGGACGAAACGGACGAGGAGAAGAAGGCGAGGCGAGACAAGGTCAAGCGCGGGAAGGAGGAAGCGATCGAGAGAGAGAGCACAGATGGCGCCGAGCGGGTCGAGGCCATCGTGTGCAGGTTGCTGTACAATAGGTCCGTCGCAAAGCTACGACTAAGAGAAGCACTGGCGCTGATGCCACCCACTGGCTGTTCTCACCGATCGAGTCCGACGACGCAAGGCACGACGAGGCGCTGGCCTCCAGAATAGCAGCTCTGAACATGCTGGATCTATCGCTGGAACACCTCGGTCTCATCACGCGCCCAGAGGACGAGAAGCATACAGGCCGGCTGGGCGAGATTGCCGATGGACTAGCAGCCATTGTTGACCAGATTGGCGACGGTGCGTTCCATCGCTCGCGCCTTCGGAGCTCCGCTGATCATGCCCAGAAATGCAGAAGCTCTCACTGCCGAGTTGTATCAGTCCAAAGGATAAGGCAGAGGTGCTCATCAAGGCACACAAGCTGGTCGTCGGTACGTCTCTGCTGGTTGAGCACAGCAAGGCTTCGGCTGATTCCGTCTCAGACGGCCTAGCTGCGTTGCCGCCAATTCAGCTTCGACCCGAGGGCGAGCCTTACATCCCTGAGCCACGGGACACCGGGGCAGATCTGACACCCCGTGTGGAGAAGAGCGAGCGACAACATCTGGTGCCGAATGCCAATGAAGGTTTGCGCATCAGCATGCCTGGCCCGAGCGAAGACGGCCAAGCGGACGCTGCTCCTGGGTCTGCACTGGAGAAGACGCCTGTGCCGCCGCAGAAGACCCATAGCTCCGAGGGCATGCCAGACCTCGAGCTGGACCAGCCAGCAGCAGCAGCATCGGCAGCATCGGCGGCTTCTCCGGTCGAACCAGATACCGCCGATACTCCATCACAAGCGGATCATCTGGCCAGCTCTGGCATGACGGTCGTGCCGTCCTCGAAGGACGACCCGACTACCGCAAGACAAACACCTAAGCCGAGCACTTCTGGCGCCGACCTCATCCTACCGATTATCATCTTTGCAGTTGTCAAATCAAACCCAGCACAGCTCGCCTCCCAGCTTATGTACCTCCGACGATACCGGTCGGCGATTTGCCTGACCGGCGAGGCGAGCTATGCGCTTGTCAATCTCACGGCTGTTGTCGAGTTCTTGGAACACGTCGATCTCGCAGAGCTCGGTCTCGGCGGCGACTCCGACAAAGTCATGAGGTGGGTCAGACATACACCGCATACGCGTGTAGTTGCTGACTTTTGGCAGTATCGCAGACTTGTCGCCCATTGGGCTGGAGTACCTGGACGAGAGCAACGCCGATGCCCAGTCAATTGCGTCGGCATCGTCTCGCCTGAGAGGCCGGGTCTTCCAGGTATCCGAGCTGGCCGGGTCAGCGGCCGGAACGGCCAACAAGGCTCTGAGTAGCGTGCTAGACTCGTCATGGTCGGCTGTATCGGCTGTTCGCGGACTCATCGGTCAATCCACGCCATCCCCTTCGGCGGACAACAATCACAACGATGGGACAGTACCCGCTCCTGCCTCGGCACCTGACGCCGCAAACACAGGCCGGCCGGGTCTCCGAGCGAGACAAGCGTCGACGTTTTCGCTCGCGAGCGTCACGGCCAGTGTGGCGAGTATCGCCGCTGCAGCCGCGACAGCCTCGTCAACCGCCGCGGCACGAACCCGATCTCGCGCCAGCAGCCGCGCCTCTGAATTGCTACACCATTCTGCGCCGTCTGCCTCACAGGGCCCGCCGCAACAGGTGTGGAAGGGCAACCAGGAAATGGTCGATGTCTCGTCGTCACGGCCAGAGTCCGTGCGCGAGCGAGACGAGGATATTGAGACGGGGTACCCGTCTGACGCGGTACCCGACTCGGACGCCGAGTCGCCTGGACCCGCGGAACCGGAATCGGTGCTGAACCGGCCGAGGCAGAAGAGCGATACGCGCAGCATCATGAGCGTCAGCAGCATGATGTCCCGGGACAGGTCCGAGCGGGACCTGTCCCTCGCCAGAAAGGAAGAACGCGTGAGCTTGAGCGACAGGTTGGCGAATATCGGTGGAGGCGCCGTACTCGCCAAGCGGCCATCCATCGATGCACTTGTTCCCGCCGCAAGCGGGAGCGCGAGCTCCTTCACCCTCGATGGACCAAGATCCGCGGCTATGTCTGGTAGCCGAGTAAGCCTTCCCCACTTACGTCCACCACGTAGGGCTACGCTGATGTACAGTCCAATATCTTGCCCACGAGCGTGTCAGCGACAGGCAGCCGCACGACTAGCGGCGGGTCAGTCGGTGTCTTGGGCGCCTCGGGCGCAACGCAGGCGCACTCTCGTCGCTCGTCGCTGCTTGGCGCCGGTGCGGCTCTTGACCCAGCATCGCACCGCCTTCGTTCCAACTCGGCTTCGCCCGCGCTCGGCAGACAAGCGGCCGAGGCCGACTTGCACGCCATCGAGCCGCCGATCGAGCGGTTCATGACTTGCGAAGTGGGCGATATCCGCTTGTCTGAGATAGGGTCCCTCCTGAGAGATTACCGCCGCCTTGCGGGCATCGTACAGGGCTTGACCGATGCAAAGCCCGCTCCATAGAGTGTGTTGGATGGACAATCGCATTATGTATATGTCCGTTTATGCATAGGATAGTGTGGATGACTACTGTACAACAAATGTGCAATGAATCTAATCTCTAGCTAACACCTCACGCGGCATGCACGGCCTAGAACCATGCAAAGAAGTTCTCGCTCATCTGCGCAAGATGGTACGGTGCGGTCGCCTGGGAGATGAGATTGACGACGGCGTGGATAACCTGCGGCGTGGGGTTCTGCGCGGATGTCAACATCTGCTCACTAGTTCAACTGCAGGGACGTACCTTGGGATCCTTGGCTTCGCCGATGAAGCCCATAGTGGAAGCTCGGCGGACAAACAGGTCGACATTGGCGTATGTCGCTTCGATAATGAACGACTCGGACTTGGCCTCCTTGCTGTACGTGTTGGCCCAGGTGAGCAACTGCATTGGGATCAGCTCCGTGCCATCAGTATATGGATCTGTGCGACGTACCTCGTCGCGGACAAAGAGGCAAAGGGTGGGACCGAGGTCGTACTCCGGAGCGGTGAGAGATCGGGCGATGGCTGTGATCGTCGAGGCAACAACGCCCTCGATGCCGACGCGGCCAATGAAGTGCTGCATGTTGGGCGTGAGGCGGAACGGCACGTGCTCGAGCGATTGTACCGTTGGGTGCGCCGGGGCGAAGTCTGCTGGTCAGCACGTGTGGCAGACACCTAAGGCAAAGGTAACGTACTGGGCAGCACCTCGGTCATGTACATCAGTCCAGTCTTGCGAGAAAGGTGGAACCGATTGGGCGCCCGGTTGTTGACGCAGCACAAGAAGGTTAGGAACGACAGCGCGCCCGTTTGGATCGCAAACTGCTTGCGCATGAGCCAGAGGCTCTCGGACGAGCCGAGCGTCTTGATCATGTACTACGTCGTCAGCGCAGTCCCCGCCAAGCTCGATGGTCACACTCACATTGGTAAGAACCGTCTCGGGGCACATCTTAGCCTGAATAGACTCGAGAACCTCGATCCGTAGCTGGACGTATCGCGGGTCCTGCTGCGTACCGTTAGCAACGAGGACATCCTGTTGTGTAGGTCAGGAGCTTACCCTTGACATGGTCGGGTCGTACAGTTGGCGCATCTTGTCGTAGTACGCCATGATGCTCGCCTCTCGCGACTGGTTCCTTGAGGCCGAGTAGTCATCGTACACGTCCTGCAGGGTGATGTACGACGAGTCGGTCTCGACGAGCCGGAGTTGCGGTGCGAGAGGGATGGCGGTCGGGACGTGGAACTGCAGGTTGCGCCGTCGCGCCTCCTTTCTCTTTCGAAGCACGCTGCAAGAGAGTCAGTGAAAGTCTTGACGATGCGACCAGGACATACCTGTTCATGATGCGGAACGACTGGGTCAGGCGCTCTTCGCGTCGGCAGTGACGCGCCGCGGGCATCTGCACGCTGAAGACGTATGACGTGCCGTTGTCGCCAATCATCGTGATGCGGCGGAAGCAGTGCCCGTGACCTCGGGCCAGTTCGACCTTTGGCGCGAACCGCGCAATCTTGACCATCTCGGTATCGGCTTGCACGTGCTATTTGGTCAGCCAGTCGTCCGTCGAGTTCCGCGTCTGGACCTACGTGAACGTATTGGCCCGGCACGTAGACATCGCCAAACTTGGTGTGGTGGTACTCGATGAGGTTGCACCCATTGGAGTCGAGCGCCTGGAACCGCTGCCTGCAGTGCATGCCCATCTCGTATGCGTCTCGCCAGAACTGGAGCCGCTGGATGTACTCGCGCATCTTGGGCGTGTTGTCCATAAAGTCGCGCTGGATAGCCGCCTGCAGGTCGCCACCGAGGTTGGACGAGAACTTGACGAGGTTGTCCTTCGTGCTGGCCGTGAGCTCGCCGTCGTCGTTCGGGTCGAGCGTCCGTGCGCCCCATTGCTGCCGGGTGTCAGCAACGCCTCGTGAATTGGTCATCACCAAACCTACCTGGAGGGCGTCCGCCAACAACGCCGCAAAGAACCGGTAGATGTCCTCGTCGGAGGCAGGCTTTGCCCGCAGTGAGATCTGATCGACCATCTTCTCCATGGTAAGCGTCAAGAGCGGGAATCCCGTCTTGAGAGCGTTCATGAGCTCGTCGACCAGCTCCCAAGGCTGGCGAGTGGTAGGCGGCTGACCCTGGCCGGGGAACGCACCGCTGGCGGCACTAGCTGGGGCGGGTACTGTCGGGGTTGGCCCGGTGCTAGCCGCGCTTGCAGGCGCTGCAGATGTCGGCGCGGCCGGTGGTGCAGGGGCGCCGGCGCCGGCGGCAGGGGCATCCGGCTTCTCTTCCTTCGCATCAGCTGCGGCTCCGGCCGAAGCACCGTCGGCGGTCCCATTGCCGTTGGACGCGGGGGCAGAAGACGCAGCTGCGGCGGCGGCGGCGGCGGCTGCGGCGGCCTTTGCGGCCTCTTCCGCCTTGCGCTGGGCCTGTAATCGCGCCATGACCGCCTGGCGCTTGACCATGCCAAAGTCCTCCCTTGCCACGCGGAGCTGGTAGAACAGGGCCTATCGGGGTTAGCAGATGTAGGAAGCGCACATAAAAGCAGGACTCACCTGGGGATAAGACTTGGCGATGAGCATAAGCAGCACACGGGCCTGCTTGGCCTCGCGGTGCGAGAGCGATAGGATGAGTTGCGGGATAAGGGTGATCCAGTACCACACCACGAGGTCGGACTTGTAATTCTCGAACGCTTTCGCGACGGTGTTGTGGTTGTCGTCGAGGCCGAGCAGCCACAAGACCCGGAGAAGAAGGGGTCGTGACTTGTTGCTGTTGTAGATACCCGCGGCCTGGAGGTAACACGAGACGGCGCTTGAGGCAAAGACGGCCCTGTCGCGGGCGTACTTCTCCTGGAACTCCTCCTCGGTCATACGAGGCTGTCCCGGCTCGGGCTCCGGTGGCGGGCCCTGGACCTTCTCCGGCCGCTCGCGGTATATCTGGTCGTTGAACTTGCCCCATTCGGCCCACGCCTTGGGCTGGTTGTAGTCCATGCCTATAGCGCGCGAGAACTCGAGGTTTGCCTCCTCGTGTTGACCGAGCTTGGCGATGAACATGCCCTTGAGAGTGAGGAATTCGGCCTTCTGCGCCGGCGCAAAGTACATCAAGTTGGTCGTGCTGATGTCGCTCAAGCCGTCGTTGAACTTGTCCGTCGTCTGGAAGTAGCACAGCGCCTGTTCGCGGAGCTTGACAAACGCCTCGGTGATCTCGATGTTTGGCAACGAGTAGATCTTGGTCAGCGCCAGACTGCACACATCGAGCAAACCGTGTCGTCGCGCGACCTCGCCGAACCGGTTGATCATCCATGCCGTCTCGTGGTACCCGCGGTACCCGTGCGTGTTCTGCTCGCCCGGCGGGATGAGCGGCACGAACACCTTGGTGACGGCCTGGAAGACGTGCTGTCGCCATGCGAGCAGATCGCTCCATACCGAGATATCGTCCCAGAAGTTAGGCAACCGGTCTCGCCAAAGATTAAAGGTAGCCTTGAGATCGCCGGTAACGCGCTGTTCGAGGTTTTGCTGCGTCGTCATCTGCAGCGTGTCGAAGACGGTCGACGCCTCGCTCAGCTCGACACACTGCTGGAACATCTGGAACAGCGGCAAGTGTGCGGCAGTCGTGTGCGTCGGCAGACCGACCCACTTGCGCAGAGTGACCTGCTGCGCTTCGTCGAGGATGCGCATAAAGTCGTTCGGAGGCTCGCGCGCGCTGTGTGCTCGCTGGAGGGCGAGGAACGCCTCGAACGTCTTCCGCCTGGGCGTCGGCACGTCGCTGACCTTAGCGAGGTTGCTGTCGATGGTCTCGCGATCGGACGAGCCCCAGTCGGACAGGCGCCACGCGCACTCAAGAAGCAGGTCCGGATCTTGTTCGAGGCGAGCCAGTTCTGTCAAGGACTCCCAGTTCTGCAGCTTCTGCGCAGCTAGGATCCAGTGGTCCTCCCAGAAACAGTACTCGTCCTCCGAGAAGGGCAAGAGGCCATTTCGAGCCCTGAGCTGCGCCTGCTCGTACATCTCAATGGCCTTGGGCCACAGACCGTTTTGCTCGTACGTGAGACCGAAGGTCGTCTCCGGGTAAACGCAGCGACTGCGTGCGAGGCCGTAGAACATGTCGTCCTCGTTCAGTTCGGCGTAAAGCTCGCTCAGAGCGGTGGCGCAGCTCTCTCGCAGTGCGTCGTCGCCCTTGAAGACCTCGCTGAGGCGGTTGAGGATCTCGAAGCCGACGTACCACGCGTTGAAGGTCTTGCCGAGGTACTTGACCAACAGCGGCGGCAGCGTAACGATCGGGCTGCACTCGAGGATGCCATCGAGGAACGTCTGGATGACGTTCGGTCGCATGTCGACCTGCTTCCGGTGGTACTCCTTGCCGAGCAGCTTGATGATGAAGGGCGTGAACGACTGCTGCTGCGGCCGAGTCAGGGCCGACCAACAGATGGGGAACACCGCCTTCCACATCCTGTAGGCGAGATCGTTGTCGAGGTGGATGAGCACTCGGGCCGCAGCAATGATATCGCCCGAGCTCGCCTCGCTCGCGATCGTAGCGATCTTGTCGCCCTCATCGGTTGGAGACGAAGGTCTCCTGAGCAGCGGCTCGTTGTAGTCCGCAATGGCGAGCAACATGCTGAGGATTTGAGGGATCCAGTAGCTGTCGGCCAGCGCGTCCCAGTTCTGCAGGATGTAAAGGTGTTGCAGCCTGGCGTCCAACGACCGCGGCAGGGTCTGCTCGAGTCGGTCGATGAAGCGGTCCCTTTGCTCGGCTTTGCGGGACCGCGTACCGAGGAGGAAGGCAGGTTCGAGCCGGTGCGTCAGCTCCGTATTGCGAAGCGCGTCTGTCTCGTAGACATCGTAGATCAGGTCGAGGTATTGTTCGAACAGCTGCTCGTCCTTCTGCTCGCACGCCGCCATGCGAAGCAGCAGCGTCGCCTTTTCCTTGCCCGCCGACGTGATGTCCGAGTCCTCCAACACCCATCGCCTCAGGGTGTCCAGGAGGTAGCGGTGGAGAGTGAGGTTACCGGACCGCTCGATCAGAGTCATGATGTACGCGTACAGCTGTTTACGCTGGTCTCGCAGATCGTTGACCCTGTTGCGGATCACGTCGAGCAGGGCGATGATGAGTCGGTAGGCCGGTTCGCCGCCGTTCGAAGTGTGCGCCTTGACGAGGTTGCCGAGCACGCGGATCAAGCCAGTGCTGATGGGCTCAGACTGAATCTGCTGCGGCTGGACCTTGAGCCAAGCTCGGAGAAGGAAGAGCGTGCCGGGAAGGTGGCTGCTGGAGCGCAGACTGGCCACCAGGCCGTCGTGGACCGCTTTGCGAACAAAGGCGAGCAGGTTCTTGGCATCGGCGTCCGCCTCGCTCTCTTCGCTCTCCGGGAGCTCGAGGAACATCTTGTCCGTCAAGGACTCGACGGTCTGGTGAAGACCGGCGTCATCGCTGACCCAGACTTTCTCCAGGAGACGCTGCAGTACGCCCAGGTTCTCCCGGATCCACTGCTGGTCCTTGCCGGCACACGTCGCAGCGATGACCTCGCTTGAGTTTGACATGGAGACGATCGTCTTCTCGTTGATCTCCTGCATCGCATCAGCGCGTTCCGAGTTCAGGCATCACAAGACCCACCTGTCCCATGGTGCGGTTGAAGAAGGTCAATTTGACGTGAACAGCAGGAAGGCCCTTGGGCCCGAGGATCTCCTTGAACAAGTCGAGCGCTCGCTTCGTGAGGCCGTCTCGGGCAACAGGGTCCGGCGAAGTCGAGACAAGTCGCAGGAGATGGGCAGTCATGATTTCCTTGACCTGGGTCGGCATGACCCATCCGCCGCCACTGCTTGCCGAGATGGCCGTGCCGCCCCGATCCACACGCTGCTTCTTAAGCGGTGAGGCCTCGGTGGCGTCCGACTCTCTTCGGCTGCGCTTGGTCGAGCCTTCGTCAACGTCCATCGCTTCGTCGCGCGCTTCTTCCCGAGCGGTCATACGGCGCTTCTCCCACTTGAACACAAGCTCGACAATGTCGACTGTGAGCTTCTTCACGTCGGGTGTCGTGCCGGTCGCGAAGGCGAGCTTGTTGAGGGAGCTGGTCACCGTCGGGACATACAGCTCGCGGTAGTCGTAGAACAAGTCGGGGTGATTGACCAGAAGTTCGCAGACCGTGATGAGCTGGTTCGTTGCGTGCCCTTCCTCGATGAGCACGCCGCGGACACGCTGAGCCCATTCAGGAATAGCAGGAGCGGGCGTGGGTGCCTCTTTCGGCAGGATCTTGGACGCCATGATGTCGAGAGCTTGGCGATACAGCGCGCGGTTCTCGTTATCCTTGAGCCGCAACAGACCCGTCCAAGTCAGCTTGTAGAACTTGACGGGCGTCTCGAACACGGCCATGAAGCGCGCGGTGAGCACGTAGGCCATGAGCTTGACGGTCGGCTCGAGCAGGTTGATGCCCATCCATGCGAGCTTGAAGATCTCCTTGCGGAACTCGGAAATCTTGGAGCTGCAGTGCTGGACGAGCTGATCCGTCAGAGAGAACACCTCGACGAGCAGGCCGTCCTCCCTGGCTTTGGCGGCCAGCGGGGCCGAGAGCGGTCGCCAGATGAGCTGGGCTATCTTCTGCGCCAGGTGTGGTGAGACGAGCGAGCTATCGGCATCAGGGTCCGAGAAGTACATCCGAAGCGTCGGGTTGATGACGAGCCGGAGCGCGTTCGCCTTGAACGCCCAAGACACCTTCTCGTCTTCGTACAGCCCGATGAAGTGCTCGATGACATCGCGGCGGAACTCGACCGACTCGTTGAGGGCGACCTGCTGGTACAGGAAGTGCGCGACGAACGATCGCTCGAACGAGCTTCGGATTTCGTACGCCTCGACAACGAGGAACATGACGTTGATTCCCGGGTGGTGCTTGAGGGTGCGGATGAACATGTCGAGCAGGATCGTCGGCATCTGCTGGTAATGCACGCTCGACATGTCGGTCTTGGTGTTCCTGGACAGCTCGAGGATCGATCCCCAGACGCCGACAAGCGACTCAAGCACTGGCACGCGGTCTGACAGCCAAGACGGCGACGTCTTGGACATCTCCTGCATGAGCAGCAATCCCGGCATGACCATGTCGATGGCGGCGTGGTCGGCGAAGCACAGCCGGCAGATGTCCTCGGCCTTCTCGGACAGCTTGGCCACCATATCCGGTGCGTGACCCGAGGCGATCGCGTTCCGGTACGTCCACACGTATCGCGGGTTCTTGACGTGCTCGATCAAGTTGGCCGCCGCCTCTTCCGGATACCTGTTCAGGAAGAGTGCGATGTTCTCGGTGAACGGACCCGGGGCGAACTGGTGCAGCTGTGCTTCGGCCTCGACCACAAGCTTGACGAGGTCGTTGAGGTACTGCACTGCCGTCGCCGGCAAGAGGCGGAAGACCTTGATGAGCCGAGTCATTCGCGAAATATCGAACTGGTCCTCGAGCGGCGACTCCGCTGCCTTTTGCAGCATCTGCGGGTCCGATAGGGTCTGGAAGTGCTCAATGAGCTTGATGCCGATCTCGACCTTGAAGTAGGTCGTCAGCAGTTCGAGGAAACGAGCGAGTCCGTCGAGACCCGAGACGCTCAGGCGCTTCGCGTCTGCGAGGTTGACCAGGATAGGTCGCAAGCCGGACTGCAGAATCTCCTTGGGGAGCTTGCTCTGCTGCGAGAGCACATCCTTCATGCCTTCGTGCGCGATGTCGACGATCTCCGGGCTCGAAGAGTAGACGTGCTTGAAGTACACCTGGATCACGCTGCATACGTCAGATGGCAACACACAGGTAAGACGAGGTTAGACGCACCGGGACCTGAGCGGCTGCAAGTTGGTCTTGTTGAGCAGGAAATCCTGGGCGGCCATGGCAGACTTGAGCAGGCGGAGACACGAGATACGCAGGCTCTTGACCCAGTCGTTCTGCTTCTTCGTCGGCGACTTGGGCAACAGGCTTAGGTCGTCCACGTCGGCGAGCGCCAACACTTCCTGGAAGATACGGGCAAACTCCTCCGTCGACTCGAGGAAGGGAGGCCGGAGGTTGACGAGGTACGACAAGGCTTCGATGTTGCCGACCTGCATGGCGAACTCGAGCGCACGGACCGGCTTCGAGTAAATCGTGCCGGACTGAGGGTCCAGCAGCTTCTGCTTGGCGATAGGCCCGATGAGTTCCGACACAGTCTGCTTGACCTCCTCGGCGAGGGTAGCGAGACACTCCTGCGCTGCCGCCCTGCTGAGTTCGCTCTGGCTCGGTAGTTCGAGGACGAGTGTCTCGACGAGGCGCGTCAAGCGGGGCCGCGGTTCCTCCTGGCTATGACACACCCTGATGATCCGCTTCATGAGCTCGATGATATCCGCCGACATGCGCGGGGCATCGCGGGGAGAGTCGCGCAGGACGAAGAGCAACGCGCGAATGAAATCGACCTGCTGGTCGACAATGACGCGGCGATGCGATTCTGCGCGTTCGACAAGCAGCTTGATGGCGTCGATACCGGCGCGCTTGCTGTGCCAGGCCTCTTCGTGGCAGAGGGCGCAGAAGCGGTACACAAACGACTGGATGATTCGCTCGACCGCACGGACAGTGTCCATCTTGCGCTCGAATGTCGCGCTGGTGTTCAAGTCGCGCAGGTCGCTCAGAACCGTGAACAGGACCTCGCCGAGGTCGGCTCGCCGTTCAGGCGCGACTTGTACCATGGTCTCGACGTAGCAGTCGGACACAACCGAAGTGAGCGGAAGATGTCGTTTCCGGCCGATATCGCTGACGATTTTGGCCTTCTCGTCTTTCGGCTCTTCTCGGTTCATCTCCAATGCGAACACTCGCCGGCAGAAAGCGCGAATAAAGTCGAGCGCCTTGTCCTTGACTGAAGGTTGAAGACAAGCCATGAACAGGCTCTTGACCGCATTCCGGTACGTGCTGTTGCCCTCTGGGAACGGTCCGCTCTCCTGGAACACCATGAGAGCGGTGGACACGAGAATTTGCAGACCGCTCTCCCGCTGAGCCTCGTTGGAAAGCTCGAGCGCTCCGCCGGCGGTCTTGACCAAAGGTGCGAGAGAGACAGGTTGACCCCGACCGTCAAATGAAACGACCGCTCGCACGTCCTCGTCCACAGGAAGGTACTCCAGCTTTTGGTCGATCTCGTAGAACCGGCGTGTTCGACCGCCGAGCTTGCCGAGAATCTTGATCGCTGCCTGGGAATGTTGGCGGTTGGCGGGGATGGGTCGAAGAAGGCGGTTAAGGGCTTGCATGAGCTCGCCCAGGATAGGAGCCATAGTCGGGTCGAGGAATTCGGCCGTAAGGTTGTCGATGCAGAGCTCGAGTGTGCGCAGACCCTGGCTGACCTGGTCGGGACCAGCTCGCAGAGCGTGAACCAGCGGCTTCATAAGGTAGAACAGGTGCGGCAGGAGGTTGGTGAGTCGGACAGGTACCGTCAGGGTCAATTCGGTGAACAGGTCCTTCTCCGCTTCGGTCGACGCGTTTTGCAACAGGAACGCCAGGGTGTCGAGCATCTCTTGCAGGATCGGCAGCACCTCTTTGTACAACGCCTCGAATCTGCCGCCACCGATCGAGCTGCTTCAGTCAGCGTGCAGAACCCAGGCCATCTTGAGCACACGTACCGGAACAATGTCCTGAGGATCTGGTAGTAGACCGATGGGTCCTTGGCCTTTGAGGCATGCGTGAGGCACCCGATGATGAGTTTTTGCAGGTGTGGGACAAGGATCTTCTCGTTCGTGCCGTGGGCGTTGCTGATTGCCATGCAGGTCATCTTGAACAGCTTCAAGCAAGCGGTCGCACGCGCTGGCGGCAAGGATCCCAGCTCCTCCAGGCGGGCCATGAGGTACTTTAGCAGGATCGAGACGAGCTGCTGCGACGTCTGCTCGTGTGCGCTGAGCGTCTGCAGGACCGGGGTGACGTGCGGAGTGACCAGACTGAGCTCGAGGAAGAAGTCCATGTTGTTCGTCCACGTCGCTGCGAAGACGTGAGGCTCGTACAGCAGCAAGATGCTGGCGACAAGCTCGAAGGCGTCTTTCGGATCACGCAGCTCGCGGCTGCCGTCGAAGATAGTCATGCACCGCATGCAGTACTGGAACAGCTTCTCAAGCTGGACGCCATCCGGCTGCGGATGTGGGTTATCGCCGTTTCGGGTGTAGCTGAGCAGACTCCGGAAGGTGTGCAGCAGCGTCTTGAAGAGGTATTTGGATTCGCGCACGAACAGGTCGAGTGGTTCGTGCACATAGTACGCGCCGCCGACCGGCATCGCCTGCTCGATGACTCGCCAGCCGTGCGCCTGCCTGTCCTCCTGCGACTCGGACTCTTTCTCCATATTGACGTCCTCGTCTGCCGCATCGCCGTCCGTGATCTTGGCCTGCTCCTTTTGCTTGCCCTTGCTGGCCTTCTCCCGCTCGTACGCCGCGTGCGCTTTCAGACGCTCCAAGGACTCGGTCAACGAGACCAGTCGATCCAGCACCGTTCCGAACATGCTGCTCATGATTCTGATCGACTCGGCCGGTTCCGCCTTTTGATTGATCGTTTCCGTGAGGGTATTGAGGAGCTTCGCACACATGGTCTGAATAGGTGCGGTGAATTTGCGGTCGTTCAGACTGCACGAGAAGACGTAGACGATTTTGGCGATATGAGGCATCGACAGGCTGTCTCGAATGTGGTGGATCAGATCCGCGACGAGCGAGTATGCCAGTGGTCGCTGCGTGTCGCGGCATGTGACGCCTAATCCTACCAGCACCCGGTCGTCGAGCAGTTGGTCCAGGTACGGGATGAAAATGAGGCGCGAGTCGACTGTCAAGATATGTCGGATGGCGACCAGGAGCTCTTTCCGCGTCGCTGGCTCTTCAGGAGGACAGTTGCAGAGTAACCGAACGCAAGCTTCGGGGAACTGGTCGGCGTACTCCTTCGTATTGCCATGTGGCCCGCGCAAGACGTATGCCAAGAACGCCATAGTCTGTTCTGCTCAGCGGGTCTCTCGCTTCATCTGCGGCAAACACTCACCTTGACCTGTGCTCGCAGCAACTCGGAGTATAACTCCCTGTTGTGGATGTTCGGCGAGACCCCCGTGAACTGCTCTCCGCGGGCTTTTGCTTCCTCGTGCGCCTGCCTCTGTGGTTCTGGCTGCAGCTTCAACGCCTCCATGACCAGTGGTAACAGGTCGGAGATCATCGACTGAGCGATCGTTTTGTACACCTGGAAGACCACCACGACTGCGATCGGGCACTCGATCAGGACTTTGGCCGAATGGAGTGCACGGGCCAATGGCACAGGTGGTGGTGGTTGCGGCACCTGCTTCGTTCCTTCGCTCTGAGCTGGTGATGCGCTCGACCCGCTCGCCTGGTATGTCAGCTGGCGACCCCTAGGCAGAGGTTAGACCGACCCCGTCCTTGCCTGACTTCGCCGGGAACTCCTTCTCCACCACAGTCTTGATGTTCGTGTACAGCTGCTTCACCACATCCAGGAATCCCTCCACATACGGCTCGCCCTGTTCCTGCCGATGCGTCAGCAATTTGCCTTCCTGCGGGCAGAACAACACCTACCTTGTGATTCCGGAAACCATCAAGCAGGACTTTGATGCAGATCAAGGCGTTCTCCTCATTGTCTATTCGGAGCAGCTTGAGCATCAGTTCGATGATGGTCGCCTGATGCGGTCGGATGGGTTCGGTGTGTGTCAGCCGTTGCAGGAAATTCAGCAGAGTATGTCGGAATCGCTGCAGCTAGTCAGATCTGTCTCACTTTGAGGTCGAGGGACTGACCTGGTCTGTAGACTCCTTGTACCATACAACCGTCTTCTCGTCGCTGAGGATAGTGACCAGGACAGGTACGAAGATGCCGAGGTACTTCTCGTAGAAAGCGGGATCGCGCGAGTTCTCGGCCGAGTCCCGCAGCTCTTGCGCAATCTCAATCTTTCTCCGGAGAGCTGCACGTGCCGTCAGTGATATGCCTCTCATACCTGCTTGACTGATGAGACAGGTGAAGGACTCACGGACAGAAGGGTCCGTGAGCTGGTTGGCGAGATGTTCGCAGTCGGCAACTGTCGTGGGTCCCACTCCCGACAAGTTGTACCCGTGCGCACTCGTCATGCCTCCCACAGCAGACGGCGCTGGGGTCTCGGCCGTCGACGAGCCTGCCATCTGCAATGGCTGAGGCGTCTGGCTCCCTCCCGCGGCGGAAGTCGTTCCAGCTGTTGACGCCTTCCTTGGGCGGCCCGTACGGGGTGGCCCTGGGTTTGCTGGTGCTGCCATAATGTTGAACCGAGTCCGAGCGATTGAGCCGCTAGAAAAAAAAAAAACAATAAGCGGGAAGTGAGTGTGACTGGGCTTAGTGCGGTAGCCGATTGATACGCGCCTCGTTGAGAGGTCTTGACAGGTCGACCCAGGCGTGGGTGATAATCTAACGCGTCATGAACGCCGTTTCTGATATTCCGTCGTGCGTGAGGACGATCGGGATCCGGATGGATGACAAGTACACTTGTATAGGTGACGTAGAGGCGGTCCAGACCCGGATTAGATGGGATTGGTATCGACGACTGCCACGAGAACTTGGAGTCAATACAGGACGACAGACGCGGGGCAGAGTGGAGGACGGGTGGGCGACTCAACTCTGGAATCCCAGCCAGAAATCTCCGCCACAATGCGATAACGCCGACCGTCCCTTCGACGCGACTGATTTTGCCACTCGTAATCCGTCATGATGCACTATATTATCGCTAACTATGCGTATATGATGATGATGGTATTACAACATGGTCTAAATCCGTTAAACTAGACATCCTCTGCTTGACGTGTAGATGTCCGCGTGAGAGCCTCCTTCACAGGCGTGAGGGGCGCGGTTCCCGATGGACCGCTCGAGGGACCGACACCGCTGGCGCTACTGACGGTACTCCCGCCGCGGGGACGTTCGCTCGTCATGGGAGATCGGACCCTCTCGAGCGTAGACGTCCGGGGCAGCTGGAAGCTCAGTGTCGCCGGACTCGTCTGGACGTTCTGCGCTACCGCCGAGGACAGGGATCCAGACCGCCGCGGGAGCGGAACGGCCGTTCGGGGCGGAGATTGGCTAGGTCGGCGGGGCGGTGTTGATTCAGCCGCTTGCTCCATCATGATTCCAAACTGAGGTGGTGCCGATTGAGGACCTGGAACGACGCCGGCGGCAGCCAATGGGCTCGATTGTCGGCGCAGTGGCGATGAGGTCTGAGCGAAAGACTGCCGTCTGATGGATGCGAGCTCGTCGTCTGCAAAGAAACTGCTACCGCGACGAGAGGCGCGTCGTGATCGCTCCTCCTCAAAGGCTTGCTCCTCGGCCGCGGTGAAGTCCTTGGGCACTATATAATCAGCGACATACAGCTCTGATCTCGTTTGCTGACATACGCATGACGGCTCGATCGATCTAAGACTATCAGCATGGCCCCAACACGACCTTTTCTGACTTACAGCGACAGGGAGGCCTCGGTGCCTACCTCGCAGCATTACAGCCACGCAGACCAGTTTGGCAAGTGTGGACCAAGCACCCGAGAAGCTTCAACAAGTGAGCAAGGCGCTGCCGAATCTAGCCATATGTACTCACGAGTAGTTGTCGTATGGTACGCCGAGACTCAATCCCACCGTACCATAGGCGGAGACCAACTCGAACATGACGTTGAAGATGTTGAACCAGGTTGCATCATCCGGCTGGTCAAGACTCGGGCGCTGCTCGAGTCAGCGAGCCGATTCTTGGCGGAATACGCAGCTAATGCTCACTTCGATAATACACACCAGCCACAGCGCGAAGCCAAGCCACCAGATATCGAATGCCAGCTGTCGCCTCGCGCTATTCATCTTCAGCGGGTGCCCCTGGTGAGGGGCGCGACAGTCCACTCACTGCCATCCGACATATTTGGCGACTGCGGAGACGCCCTTCTCGTTCATCTCCACGTCATCACTTTCCTCATTGTACAGCCCCAGGCTTCGCTCCTCGTACACGTTTGTCGCACGGACAGACAGAGCGATGGGGTATACTGAGATGTACATCATGATGACGTAGAGGACCCTGTCATGATCAGCGGAGGGCAAGAAAGATGTTCTCTGGATTGAGCTTACTTCACGGCGGGTGCAAGAGCATTGAGAGGTACAATTCCAAATCCGGCCGCTCGGACCGCTGTGGATTGCAAGAGTCCAACGGCGATTCGAGTTCCAACAGGAATTGCCTGGATGGCCCTACGCGTGGTCAGCGATGCTGATTTACTCACTGAGGGGCATTGCTCACGGAGTCTGGATATCCAGGACCAAGAAGGACACCCAGTCAATCAAGCTAACGTAGTCAGCATCTTCACCTTCAGAGCGGCCGGTGGCTCGGGGACTCACGTGAGCGAGATAAGGACGCAGAGCAGCACCCATGTCTGCGTGGCAGGGAACATGTACACGAAGCATCGTCGCGGGTGATCCAAGAGGAACTTGAGTGATTCTCGCAGTCGTGATGTTTTAGGGACGACCTTGTAAATGGACCAGCTGTGCCATCAGCATCACATCCATCACGCGAGCGGATTCATCTGACTCACACAAAGAGCCGCAAACTGAGGAGACGAAAGAGGCATGGTCAGCTTCGCTTCACGATGATGCAGATGTCTTACAAGATTGGCTGCGAACGTCAGTGAACAACCCCTAACCCGAGGTGCTGCAAAGTGAAACTCACGAATGCAGTGTTTCCAGCAAAGATCAACCAGGTGAGAACCACGATCATCACGTACGCCTCCTGGAACGGCAACATGCTCTGATCCACCAAGCTCATGCCGGTATTGGAGAAGGCGGAGATGCTCTGGAAGAGCGAAAACCAGGGCTCGGCGACGTATTGAGGCTGCTGCTCGAACACGTAAGAGTATCGGCCGCCAGCGGCGATGTACGGGGCGATGATGATGAAGCCGGCGAGTTGCACTCCGACGAAGTACTGGTCGGAGTGTCAGCTATCGTGGTCCTGAACGTAGAATAGACAGTAACCCACGATGGTCACGATCCATAGTAGCACCCGCAGCGCCCTGTACTCGACTCCGCCCAGCTCATCCATTTGCTCTGCTGTCAAGCCCTCGAATCGACTATTCCGGCCCACGACTGCCGCAAAGGTGATGTACGGCACTTCCCTATCGACCGGTCCCTCCAGGCCGTCTGGCGCTCGTGCACCTTTGCCGCCGATGGTATTCGTCCGGGGCATAGTCAGCGTGCGGGTCACCGATTTTGTCGCGCTGGGGAAGAATCGCCGAAACAGCGACTTTGCGAGTGAAAAAGGGGTCGGAAAGCCGCCGAAATCTCTGAGACGGGGATCAGGGCGAGACTGCATCGTCGACGCCGGCCGGAGCGAATACGTCCGAGGGAAGGAGGACATGGTCGCTGTACGAGGTAGTCTTCCTGCGGATCACATTCAGCCGCACTCCATGCAGGAGTTATCACCCAATTCACCTTCAACCGCAGTTCTTGAGGAGATAGTCCGGGCAGCCATGTCTCTAGCAGTTGTCATGGGCCGGAAATCATGGTCTCTGCCGTTGTCTCCATCATCGAAGGCGATCGTCTTGGAGCGGGGGAAAGCATCTGAGACGTCAGCGTTTGTACCTACATGACGCGGAGTCGCAACATACCGTCCCCTAGCATTCGCCCGGCGTAGGGAACCTTTGTGGGTGGCAGTCTAGCCAATCAGCCCCGGCAACTGTACAAAAGAACCAACGCTTACTCGGATGACGATCTCATAGGAGGGCTGTCCGACAATGGCTGTGAACTGCCCTGGAGGATCGACAGTCCTGGCTGTCCCATGCCGCCGTCCGACGTGGGTAGAGACTCCCGCTTTCGAGCGGTAGCTGGCTCCTGCGAGGAGGAGTTGAAAGCGCCGGGTGACTCGGTGCGCGGTTCCTCCTCCTCGATGTTGTCCATGGCCCCGTCCCATGTCGGCCGCCGCCGCATCGGGGCCGACGTGTCCGTTTGTTCCGCCTGACCCGTGACTGGGAACGGCGTCTGTTCAGTGCTGAGAATGCCGGGGACGTCCCTTTCGGAATCGTACCATCCCATCGGATTCATCATCCCAACTCCTCCGCCTTCGACCCGCTTGATCATGTCCTTGGACACCTTGAACTTCTTCTTCTTCTTTTGGTGATGTGCTTTAGCCTCGGACCGGTTGCGTTCAGCCTCCTCGTCGGACTCGTCGGCGAAGACGGGGTCATCTCGCCAACCGGCTGCAGGAGCGGTGTTCGTTGGACGGTTGATCCCCTTCATCTCAACGCTAGACGGGGTCGAGTCGTTCTGTTCCTGCTGGAAAGGCGGCTGTCCATCTTGCTTTCCCTACTCCAGATCAGCAACCTCTCCACACATGTCGACACCGAGCAACATGCCTTCTCGTCGACTCCGTCCGCCTTCGGATTCATGCTGAATCGCCGTTTCACTCCGCTGAAGGGCTGCTTGGCCGTTGTTCCAACTCTGGAGATGGTCCTCGCCAAGCTGAACTTCTTCTTCTGCCTCTCCTCGATGATGTGCCTGAACTCGGCTCGGAAGAAGTGGAGTCGTACCATGATCATGACGATCGAGATGAAAGCCTGACGCCGAGTTAGCGGAATGAAGACCGAGCGCGCATCTGAACTTGCCGTGCTTCCGAAGACCATCTGCACAAAGAGAATGACTTGCTGCATCGCGCTCAAGGTTGACAGGTTGACGGTAGCCAGCCCAGTGACAGTCATGGAGGACATGCACAGGAACAGGGCATCGATGTAGGGGATATTGTAGGCGGTGTTGATCCCATAGAAGATGCCGCTCAATATCAATGGTGTCTGCAGTGAGATCAGTCTGAGCGCCCTGCGCACCCCCAATGCGACCCTTGCATTCGCATGAGGTTTTGACTCACAAAAGTGAAGAACATCAAGTGCACTCGATAGAAGTTGAGCTGGTTGAGCGCCACCGCCTTGATCTTGGCCCATCTTGTCGGCACCGACAGGTGCCGCAAGTGGTCCGGAAGCTTTGGCTTCGGGATCCGAGACATCTTGAGCTTTCCCCCAGCAGAAATGACCGCGAGCCGAGCGGCGAAATGAGCGTTTCCGCGCCCTCACTGCCTGGATTATAGGCCACTTGGTCGGCAATGGCTACGTCGAATGTCAAGAAAAGCGGTGAGATCTGTCAGAGCGGCATGTCGAGAATTGACGAAGGACGCCAGATTATATCCGCAGTCGACAAGCACGGACCGCTGCGAGCGAGGACAAGATCAACAAGGCGAGGACAGGGGCCTCTCTCTATGCACACGAAAGGGTATTGCGAAAGGCAGACAAAGTGTACAGGACAGAACAGGGCAAAACATGGAATTCTGGCGCGGTGGCTCAGGGCCGCGGCCCCGATGACGGCGGCTGCTCGAATTGCCGGCAGATCTCCTTGAGATCCCCCATGCATGCCAAGGTATCAGTCGTAGGCTGGCTAGCTCAACAAGGTGGACGCTACATCCTCTGCATTGGGCACTGCGTAGCCCAGCCGCGCGTTCATGCAGCCTTCTACCAAAACAAAGACACCCGCCCCGAACGCGCATGGCGTGTTCACAATGCTGGCAGCAGGTTTGTCCGACAGGCTTGGCAAACGGCATCGTTTCCGCGCTGCCACTGCTGCAGAACTCGGTTCAGAGCATTCCGGATCCAACAGAGCGTCAAATCCGCTACTCAGACTGCATTTAGGGGGCCACGCCGCTGGAACGATTGTCTCGCGAGTGATGGTGGACCCTTGGATTCCAGCACCAACAGGAGGACACCGGCACCTCCATAAAGATAGCAAGAGTAGGGGTGATGCATCGATTACGAGTTCACGTGTGTTCTACCATGCCCTCACGACTGCCATGCTGCTAGCTTACTTGGTCTGCAGACGTAAGCAATTATGCGAGAACCTTTTGATCGAGGAGAACTTACGGCCTCAGCAAGGTGGGTGATGAGGTCGTTGCGGTCCTTAGCCTTCTTCAGGCCAGCGAACGCCATCTTGGTGCCTGTCGTTGATCAGTCTCTGCATATCTCGGAGGTGGGGAAAGCCGCAGACATACCAGGAATGTACTTCTTGGGGTTCTCGAGGTACTCGAAGAGAGTGTCGTTGTCCCAGGTGACGCCCTTGTTGACGTTGGCGGCGGTGTACGAGAAGCCCTCGACCTGGCCCGACTTCCTGCCGAAGAGGCCGTGGAGGTTAGGGCCGACCTTGTTGGGCTCGCCGGCACCGAGGGTGTGGCACTGAGCGCATCGGGTCTAGTGGGTCAGCACCGTAGTCGACCAACGGCTGATGTCAAGCTGGGGTCGCGGCTAGAGCATGGAAGCAAAAGAGGGCATTTGAGAGAAGGCGATGTCTGCCGCGTGCAAGGCATGCGCCCGAACCATGTAGAGATCGCGGGCGTCTGCGAAGCAGCTCCCCCCAAACGTCCATGACCGCCATCGGCGACGCGTGGGCCACACCCAGAGCGTAACATGGCTCGAATGCAATCCCTCCACGCAGTCCACGCTGGACGCCTCCCACAAGCAATCGCCTCCAATCACACGCAGCGCAGTGAACGATCTTCAGCGCAAAACCTACCTTGAAGATGGAAGCGCCCTTGGCGGCGTCACCTGCGTACGCGTCAGAACATGCTCCGTAGATGCTCTCCCAGGCGGAATCGTCCCGAACGGAGCGGGATCGCAGGAATGTCGCGCCTGTTGCTCTGATTACTCACCAGCCTGGAAAGAGTCACCGGCCATTTTTGCTAGAGATGAGGTGGATTGAGAGAAAGGTTTAGGATGGACAGAGATGGACAAGAAGGATAGCCAGATCGATGACCAAAATGTCTGATTTTCGGGGTTGACAGCGACGTAATGGAAAACGAGCGGCTCCGTCCGTCCGCTCTCGCGATGAACCGCCCGGAAACATCCGGCACAGCCAATGACAGTCACCCAAATACCAAACATAACGGAACCATTTTCACGTGGCGAGCACCCTGCCAAACGTTGTCTATGCACCCCCTTTAAGCATCGTTCCTGCCTGCACCCTCACCGACGAGCTGCGAATACAGTGCAGGGGTGTTAATCGACACTGATATCCCAGCAAGTCGGACAGCAGCAATGGTAAGTAGTTCATAACATGATTGAGAAGGAGTTGCTGACGACCTACAGGGTGGAGGAGTGAGTTGTTGGCGCGAGAGACAGAAAACCCGGGCAGTACTGATTGTATAGGCTCAGTACCCTTTCCCTAAAGAGGTCTGGTCGCCAACCGGTACGTGCTGTCTTCTATCTTTCCGCGGCTGGCAGACGAATTCTGCCTTCGGAGATTTCTTTGGAGTTACTCAACTTACCCGTGACAGGTGGTTGGTGGTCACGTCCACACAACTGGAAGTCGAACACCCTGGTCGCGGCTATTGGTATCGGAATCACTACGTTTGGTATCTGGCGGCTGAGCGCAAGAAACGAGGTGTGTATCGTGCGCACGGTTTGAGCTGGCGCCGCCGAGAGTCGGCGGCGATACAACGATGGCTCGAGGCTGACGAAGGCAGGAGCGACACCGGGCACCTACAAAACCCATTCCTTCGCAATTAGTAGGTGTCGCATGCAGCGCCGTGGCGGTGTAGTCGGATCTTTGGGATCAGCTGACAATGCAGTGGTCCCCTCAGGCAGCGGCTCTTGGCGTTCGAAAGGAGTAGAGCGTACAGCTGCGCCGATCCGAGAGCCTTGTATCAAGATGACATGACATCTCAAGATCCACTTCGACGGGGGAGTTGCTGAGGCGTCGCGAAGCTCCGATCAAGTGTCTTTTGCGGACATCCAGATCTTCACCTTCCGATCGGGTTCGTATTTCGCAATTGACAGGCACTGCCTGGAGCCATGAACCCGCGCTGCGCTTCATGACCGGATGCTCCGGTCGTGTTGGGACGCGCCAGCTGCGAGTCACGAGCCCACCAGGTCTCCGCCTCCAGTCCGCGCTCGTCGCTCATCATTGCTTCCTCCGCGGCGTCATGCCCCAGGGGTGCCTTTGTATGGAGGTTGCGCATTTCCTCGTATCGCATATGGTGGCATAAGGCCCGAGAGAAGGTCCGAGAACGGCACAGCAATCGCTCACTTTGCTAAGCGACCCCTTCTTGCGATTCCGTTGTGCGTAGACGCACCCTGCTTCTTTGCTACTCAAAGCGGCGTCTGCCCGCCACTCACCTCCGGCATTGCGAATGGGCCGCAGAGGTTCTGATTGGTCCGAGCTGCAACGCTCACTGGAAATTCCTTGAGAAGTAAAGTTTGAGAGGTTCAAGGTTTCATGGGCACGATAGCACGTCAAACGGAGTCTTCATTCTCTCGTCACACAGAGAAAGCTTCCATAGCGCGGAAAGAGCGCACAGGCACTACCGGTCTCTGAACGACACGAGGCTTTGTAGGGGCGCGGACACGGCCGGTCTCTTCCTGGAGACAGACTGTGGACAAAGGCCAGCGATGGTCTATTCAAGATGAACTGTCGCTGGCCCATCGTCGGGGCGATGCTAAGCTTGTAATGCCTGGTAAGAGAACGCAAGCTTTCCATCGAACGCGTACGAGTCCCATAGCTCATCTGTCCACGATTATAGAGCCAGTGCTGATGCTGTCGTGTCGTGTCGTCTGACGGACAGTGTGGATCATGTTAGCTCTGTCACATGTAACTGTTCCTCTAGTATGCGGCCCAGTGACTTGTACTGTACATAGCAACGCCTCAAGAGGAAGTTGACGAATCTCGGGATGTTTGGTTCCGGGCCGGGTCGGGCCGTGAGACGGTAATCGACGGGTGATGATTGCTGGTTAACGGTTCTGATTCTATGGACAAGGCCAGCACGTTCTCATCGGTTTAACACCAGCAACTCGCACAAGATGCCCAGATTCCTCTGCTACTGCCCCGACTACCCCAACTCGCTGCAGAAGCGGCTGAGTGTCCGGCCCGAGCACCTCGTCGCGGCCAAGGCGGACCTCGAGTCAGGCCTGCAGAGTACGTCCGCAGACGCAGAATCTGGGTTAAACCCGAGTACAATCAGGCTCGATGAGCGAATGCTGACCTCGATTAGTCATGGGCTCGCCATTCCTGCCCCGCCCCGACGACCCGCAACGCACTGCCGAGCTTCCCGAGGGCACGCCCCGCATTGCTGGAAGCTTCATGATCTACAAGTTCGACACCTTGGAGGAATGCTGGGCGAGACTCAAGGCGGACGTGTACTGGACTGCCGGCGTTTGGGACAAGGAGCGTATGCAGGTCGAGGAGCTTCTGAATTAGGACCCGTACGATGCAGGCTGTCGTCGGAGGTGCGTCTCCTGCGCCTGCCCCGCTGGCATCACAGCCAAGGACCGAGCCCATATGTGCACAGGTGTAGCCGGCAGTCTGTTGATCACGATCCCTATCTCAAGCGAGCAGATCGCTAGCTCCAGAGCCTTCGATGGGCGTACAGCCGACGGCTGGGAGGATGCCCCGTCTGCCCCACTTCGAGCGCCAAGGCATTGAAGCGAGCCGGAGTGGAGAACGAAGGCCACCCGACTCTATTGCTTGGACGGAGCATCGCGTCGCAGGCTATCTAGCCGAGCGAAGCAGATCGCTTGCAGTGAGCTGTGAAAGGGACGCGCGCCTTCGACTCAACACACTGCATCGTTTTCGCGCTCCTCGGTTACACCCCGCTGTGCGCCTTTCTGCTCTTCGCCAAGGGAGCGAGGATGAGCATACTGCGCGTGCGGGTACAAGTAAGCGGCCATCTCCCAGCGTTGCGCCTCGCTGCACAGCAATGTCTTCAAGCCCGGATAACACGATCCCGTTCGCTGGGTTGACGCTGAACTCTGGCCCTCTGCGGGCCGGCATGGACCGACCCGTGGTGACTTCCTCGGTGCGACTTGACCCGACTGTCGATGCGTTTCATCCCAAGAAACCTGAGACTGGCTTCTTACAGAGTCGACGACCATCAAGGCAGCGTACGCACAGCGTTAATATCCCTGCGGCTGGTCATTCGGTCTTGGACTCTCCGTCGGGCTGGTCCGACAAAATGCAGGACTCGCAGTTTGCCCCAAGCAAGGGCAAACGCGCCGAATTGACAGGACTGATACAAAGTTGGCGCGCCGAGAAGACACAGGCACGCACAGACGCAGTTGACTTGCGCGACTGTTTGATCGATCTCCTGTTGAAGGAAAGAAGCAGCCAACATAGCCTTGACACTCACCTGAGGCGGACGATTGATAAAGCCAAGCGATTCGCCCAGGAGCAGATTGACAGGCGGGACGAGCACTTGGAGGCACTCTATGAGCGACTGTTGATATTGACACAAGAGAATCTTCAGCTCCGGAAATACCTATACCCCAACCAGGGCTCGACCGAAGAAGCTGCTCGAGCGTCCGCAAGCCGCCCCGAGACCGCTTCCGAAGAGCTGCAGCGAGCCCAGGCTGCTCCGCAGGCCGAGTCCTCCCATTACGAAGCCGCCTTCCAGGCGATGCAGGACATTTATGATGAGTTGCTGGGCCGCCTGAGGGCCGAGAATGAAAGTCTCAGGCTTCAGCTCTCTAGGGTTGGCTCCGAGGGCGTGCCCAGCTCGCGGACCACTTTTGCGCCTGACCCCAGGATCTGGGAGTGATTGTGACCTAGCCGCAGTTTGTTTCGGGTTCGTAAGCTCCAGTCCAGGCCAGAGTGGCACGCTCTCACCGGCATGTGATTTATCAGTGGATGCATAGAATATACACCAGTCTCGAAGACAGCCGGCCGGGAGCCCCGTTTGGCTCAACGCCCCCTTCGAGTCGACCCTGGCATGGCTTATGCTGTCCCGTACACACGGGTCCGTACGGACGGAGCCCGGCTCGCATCAAAGCCTGGACTGTATGACTGGCTGTGGCTGACCGAACCAAGCGCCGTGCGAGACCTCGCCATACGTGTCGTACCGTTGCGGCGATCGAACAGGTATGGGACAGTCGGGCGATGGCTGCCATTCATTTTGTGACCCGAGTTCCGGCCGGCAATGTCTGTACTCAGTCTTCCTTATTGCTTCGACATGCGGACAGGCGCGGCGAGGATAGGAAGTTGCACCGCTACAGCGGCTCTACACTGGTATAGCGGCACCGGCCGGGTTGACCCCGGAGTCGCATGCAATCTTCTTCGCTTGATGAGATCCTTTGTCCGTTTGACGGACGACAAAAGGCGTGATCCTAGGCTCTTCCGCTCGAATCGGACCCCTAAACCGCCCAGCCACCTTTATCAAAGGGGTAAAGGGAGGGCAGGCCTCCGACAGCCAGGCGCATGAACATATAGGCATGTGGTTCGGGGACGTTGACGGTCACACACGCTTCCGCGGACCATTGGAAGAGAACCAAGTACGAGCTTTGCAAGAATGTCGGCAAGCACTGCTTGGAACCTATTAGACTTCACTCCGACTCCTTGCAATCTTGATGCCTCACCTTCCGATTGCGATCGGTCCCTGGTGACGTCGACCGACCAGAACAATCAGTTGCCTCTTATGCTCTCTAGCGCCTCTGGATCACCTGGTACCCTCTTCGCGCTCACGAGCCCTCAATTTGGAGGAGACTTCCACAATGCCATCGATGACACTGGCGCATACGCGCCATTTTCAGGGAGCTCGGAAGGGCCATCCGGCTCAAGCTGGAAAGCCGACTCCGTATGGCCGGACCCCGATATGGAGCTCGGCTCCCTGAGGGAAGCATACACCCAACAACTAGCCAAAACCCGCGAGCTCGAAGCCAGCAATAACGCCTTGAAGACCCTTGTCTGTCGTCAGCAGTGGCTTGTTGCCGATCTCCAAAACAGCATCGCTGCCCTGAGCGCTCGACTGGAGGAGACCGACAGGCAGAACGCTCGGCTAAGGGAGGGGCTGGATGTCGAATAAGCCGGAGATTGCCCATCATCCAGTGATAAGGGTGAGCCGACTCTCTACTGTACTGTAGATCGCTGGAGAGGCCGGCTTCTAGCCGTACTTACTGGGTGGATTCGAAAGAGAATGGCATGCAGCTTTGGACAGTTCCTCAATCGTATGTACGTATACTGGAACCATGTCTACAGTTTACCCGGCTGCTTATCAGCGATACAGTCACTGGGTGGCTTCGCCGTGGTATCGCAGTGTTGTAACCTAGCCGCCCCTTGCCCGGAGTTAGCTGCTCCTGTCGCAGGATAGTAGCGCCATGGCCACTCATCAGAATGCCATTCTGAGATCCACAAGGAAGGCAGGCATGTCCGAGAATCCCCACACTCGGCTTTCGCACGCTCCCTTCACATCCACGGCAGAGACAGTCGAGCGAGTCTGGCTGGTGAGCGATAGCCTGGCCACCAGTCACTCCTAGAGCCAGGAGAGAGGTGCCGCCGCCGTAGGGTCCCTAGTGAAAAGGAGGCGCCCGCCTCTAGGCCGCCGAAGTGTATCGTCGTCGTGCGCTTCGGCAGGATTGCACATCACCTTTATGCTGTGCGTGAAGGGAGGACCCACGGGTCCTGCCCTTTGGCCAGTACAAGTACTGCAGGATGCCCGGGTTTGTGCGCATTCCCCTCCAGGAAGAGATGTCTTCAGTGTCTGACATCACAAGGTCGCTCCGCGAGCTCGAGCCAATGACTGCACCTGCCACAGACTCTGCTCAAGTAGAGGAACACCAGGACCCAGCGGCATCCACGCTACGGCTTGATCCCACTGTCGTTGAGTTCCAGCCTGAGAAACCCGAGACCGGCTCTTTGGGCAGTGATACCACGTCGCAGCAGGGAGGTGGCAGCGTGCACGACTATCTGACCGGAGAGACGGACTCGATCACCTCTCAGCCTCTACACGGTGAGGTGTCTGGCTTGGGCTCTGCCCAAGGCTCGAAGCAGACCTCCGAGGTGACGTTGCAGGGGTGGCTCTCGGACCAGATCACGAGCCCCTCCGATCGCTCTGATGCTCGAGACGCTCTGATCAGGCAGCTTCTGCAGCAAAGACAAGGACTCGAAGTTCAACTCGCGAAGAAGAGCAAAGAGCTTGACGCGGCTGAGCGATCCTCGGATTTAAGCCAGCGTGTTCAGCGGGGAGTGGAAATCAAGCAGCAGAAGAGCTCAAGTACGCTGCAGCGGCTGCAGGAAGACCTCGAGCAGCGGAACCTGCGCGTACAGGAGCTCTCGGTCACGCTGATGAGCCTGGCTCAAGAGAACGTCACATTGGGCCTTCAGCTCTCCGCCGTACAGCGAAATGCTCAGGCCACTCAGGCTGCCCTGGCCGCGATGGTAAACGGCTACGAGGACCAGCGTCAAGCAAGTTTAGAAGCTTACCGGGTGAACATGCAGGCCTTGGATACCCAGCTAACCCGGGCGCATAACGAGCTATCCCAGCTGAAATCTGGAAGGGCGTTACCACCCCCAGGGTCTTTCAACGCTTTGTCTGATATCTGGAACAGCCCCGGAAGGTGAATCTAGTCTCTCCGTAGCAAGTACCGTAGCCCATCTGTTACGGTACACCATGTATGTCGCCCGTAGGCCTGCAGACGGATCCTGGAACGCCCGTCCCTCCTCAATACGCGTCCTCTATCGGGACAGATGCAGTATTTCCCGATGCTGCCCATGAGCTATGACCTTCCCAGTCGCAACGGACCAGGCTAACCATTGAGCCCGGACCGAAGGAGGACGATAGCTGAGCTCCGCCTCTGAAGCTCGATAGACCGCGCCTGAGTTGGATACAGCGTCCGGTAGGGTATTACTTAACACGAAGGGTATGTATGACTACGAGAAGAGGCTACACGGAGACGAGGCTTCTTGCTTCGTAGGACCCCGATCAGCTCTTCTCCACGCTGGGAGCCACCGATACAGCGGCGGCCCTAGGAGTGGTAGTGGCGACGGGTTGAGGAGGGCAGGAAGGATGAAGGGAAGGGGTCGAGCGACAGACAGTGCACTTGTGCATCCGATGTGGGTTGCGGGAAAGTGTGAGTGGCCACGCTGTCACGATGCCGTCCGGCATACCATGCGGGCAGGGCACGCTGTCAACGGCGACACGGGCTAAAGGCGTCGTCCTCCCGCCTTCTTGAGAGAACTCACCCCTTCGTGGCAAGAATGCGGGTGTCCATCGCGTGCGCTACAGCAATCGCCATATGGCAAGCTCCGGCCGATGGCAGGACAGGCCTACCGCTCCGATGGGGCGCAGCAGCATTTCAAACTGAGAAGCCAGTCATGATGGCGTTATTGCGCAACACCGTCCATCCGTCCGTGATCGCTTCTGCAATGGCGAAGGGCGAGGTTCTTCTCGCTGTCTTCTCTGCTAATCTTCAATCCTTTGATATGATCTCGCGTGTTATGGTCTTATCATAGCCCGTCCGGTCCGATCGGATCGTGGAGTCTCCACGAACACCTTTCAGAGAGGCGATGGAGGGTGTGCGCCTGCTGACCGCTCGCGGGACATTTATAAGCGCCGCGACCCTGCTCCAACCCCGACATTCTGCATCCCCACATCATCCTTGTAATCCAGCGCCAAGAAAGTACGCACAGATGTCGCCTTCTGTGACCGCGAGCGATCCCAACGACGCCACGAGCCAGCCCTCCGACGACGAGTGGGATCTTGTTACCATAGAGGGCGGATCGCCTGGGACCGAGCACTCGCGCGTCAGCTCGAGTGCTTCAGCTGCGACCCCCTCGGATTCGGCGACTGCGCCCACGCTGGCTGTGGCGTCTGAAGGCGGGGAGACCGTGGACCCGAGCTCGGCGGCGAACTCATTCGGTTCTGAGCCTTTTTGTGAAGCGGGCTGCAAGGACCATTGCTCTTGTCCCGATCCCGATGAGGAGCTCGCCTTTCTGCGAGACGAGTACCCCAGACACGTATACCGTATACGTGTGCTCGAAGACTTCATCAGCAAGTTGACGGCCGTGAATAGCAAGTTGACTTCCGAGAATAGCATCCTTCAGGCCATAACAGACTGCCAACGTGACCTTCTTACCGCAGCAGAGGACCAGTTGCGGATCGCGTCCATTGAACAGGACTCGACACGCAAACCCTGGGAGCACGAAGCGCGCAACACTCAGTACAGGACCCATCCGTGGTATTCGCGGGCTCAGCTTCCGGGACAAGGAGCCCAACATTCAGCCATGACGGGCGCTCGATTCTATGCCGGCCCGTAGCGATCTTTGCGTGTCCGCCAGTAGTCTGCCCTCCAGGCAGCAGATCAGTGTATATGCAGGCATGAAATAACTAAGATATGAGCTCGATTGCTGCCTGACGTGTGTCGTTCGCAATAGCCTGGACATGCTGTTTCGTGCGGACTTGGCTTTGATGGTGATATAAGGGCGACAGCCCCCGACAGACTGGGACCCGCCCGCATATCACCACTACCTCCCTTGAATGCCTCGCTTCGGTAGCGAGGGCGCAGCCATTGTGCATCTCACCTTTGATGGCGACGGCGCGAAGGCAACTGTATGCTCATCTCAGGCACAGGACCCGAGGCTTTATATCGCACGCAGCGAGACGGTGCTCATTTCCCCGTCTCTCATCACTCTTCGAGCAATCGCGGCACCGTGTAAGAGCTTGAGCCCCGAACATGACATCCAATGACCAAGAGTTCACAACCGGTTCGTCTGGCGGCCGCCGACCGGGTCTCGATCTCTCATACATCTGGGGGCCCGACTTTGAGCCTGCCCATCCTGAAGGAGAAGGTCCCTCTCCGGGCGATGACCCCGCGATTCTGCGATGGCTGAGGTGCTCGAGCTCGCCGCACACACAGGCGATGTGGCCGACTGCCACCAATCAGGAGAGCCTGGCATTTGCCGCCGAGCCAACTTGCACTGTACCGCAGAGCTACCTGACAGCCCTGCAAGAGGAAAGCCGACAGCTTGCGCACGCCAAAGAGAGGATCGCAGAGCTTGAAGCGAGGACGTCGATGCTGCAGGGGACAATCAACTCGTCTACCAGAGCGCCTCTCAGCGAGCAATGGGCTGCCACCAAGAGCAATCATGGCTCGGATCTCTCATGGGATCGTCTTTCAGGCCAGGATCTCGTTGCAGAGAATAAATATCTTCGAGATCACGTTAGGAGTCTCCGCAAAGAGGTTGAGCGACTCACAGCTGAGACAATGCGGTCTGCGGCCGTTAGAGCAGGAACCACCCCTCTTGTTCCACAGGATCCTCGTCCCTTGACGAAGGGATGTTAGTCTGATCTGTTTTCGCTACAGTACTTGTGAATATGCATGGAGAGCTGCCACCTGATGGTCTCGGTTACGTACGTATGACCGAAGTCATCTGCCGGTGACTGCGCTCGAGTCGAGCCTCTAGAGAGCTCGGCCGCATTCTTTGACAGCCTACCGGGGTTTGGTCGTGCTCAGCATATTGTGGAGAGGTTCGCAAAGTCGCAGCTTAGGTCTATCTCAAGTAGAGTGTGTTCAAGTATGAACATACCCACCTCTGGAAACTAGCTTGTCCCACGCGGCTACCGTATCAAAAGGACGCCTTGACGGACAGGGCAAGGATTTGTCCCTCGCATTCTATACTGCGTACTGTGCAACAAGCACAAGACTATGTTCTCCTGCTTCCGACTGCATATAACTCAGACTCGGAAGGGACATCAGTCCTCGAATAGACTCAGCAATAGCAGGGCGATCGCTGAATTGGCAGGATCCGCGATGTACATACAAAGGACCGGAATGCAAGTGTCCGGAACGGACTCGGCTTGAGGCGGTGGCGGACCCTCGTTCCATCCTTTGTACGCACCTACCTTTCTTCTGGTCTCGACGACGATCAGCAGAGACTTGACCCAGGAGGTCTACTCTATCCGTTCGGGCGGGCTATGCCGGTCTACGTCCCCCTAAGCTGCCGAGACTTCCTTTCACAAGGCATGCGGCACGCCGAAGTCGATACGCCACCACGACGATCCTTGGTGATCTCTACCCCGTATCGCTTATCCCCCTTCTTGCCCCGTCCGAGATGGCCGGGGCGGACCCCGTCTCTTGGCCGATCTTCGCGTGAGTCGAAGGCAGCCCGCGAAGTACTTCAAAAGAACGACCACTCGCGGCTCACCTTTCATCCTCTTCTACGACTCGGACGCCTACAGACCGCTTTGTAAGACGTTGGCTCGTGTTGCCACCCTTCATCAGTCGTCGATCACAGGCAGAAAGGTTTCTGTCGTGCTTAGGCGCTACAATCCGGAGCATCCCTTGAGCTCGTCCACATTTTGTGAGCGTCGGTCTCGATTGCTGAAGAGACGGTCGGAAGCGATGACTGACGGTCTAGACCAAGGCCGACATGTCCATGGCAGAGTACCAGCCACCTCAGACGGTGAACAAGTATGCCAACCTGCCTCAGACCCTGGGTGATATTGGCTCTGGTGAGTCACCTCGAACTCGTTTGGCCGCGATCACAGCTGATCTCGGGAACAGGGGAGAAGCAGCTCTCTCCCCCTAGCTCCCTTGCCCGCTCGGTTAGCCCCGCTAAGCAAGGGCGGTCTTCTGCCTCCCCGCCCGACATGACGGGTCAGCAGGACGGCGCCGTGAATCTCGTGGCATCCGATGATTTTGCCATCGACCCGGAACTCCTCGCGGGCGAAGCGGCGGCGTTCGACGTGGAACTGGGCACCTCTGCGCAGGATTCGCTGCAGCCGACGCAGGTTCAGTCGGAAGCCTCTCTCGGCTTCGCCGCTGCTGAGCAACAGGAGCGTCCGATCGGCTCGACTTCTGCTCTGCCGAAGATAGACACTGTGACCAGGAGCAAGTCGACATCCCCGCCCCATTTGGTCAAGTCGTGGTCGATCCTGAACGAGGGCGGCTCTTCGACGCAGCCCGGTAGCGCGGTGACAGATAGTCCAATCACCCCTCTCGGCACCTACGACTCGATCACCAATTCGCCGACGGGGTACGACTTCAGCCGGAACAGCAGCGCGGTCGACCTGTTGAGCCCTCGTGTTGGCGGCGGTCAAGGGAGCACCGACTCGGTTGATGGAGATTACCAGCCGAGCGAAGCCGGCGAGGGCGGCGTTCCGGGTCCTAAGAAGAAGAAGAGCCACGCTAGGAAGGTAAGTCGGCCAATATCAAGGCGGATCTCTGGTGCGATCACGGGCTGACGAGCTCGCAGCAACCCGAGGGACACATCAAGCGAGCGCGAAATGCGTTCATCCTCTTCCGCAAGCATGTCACCGACTCCAACCTCATTCCGCCATCTGTCGAGGTCAAGCATCAGAACATCTCCGTCGTGGTCAGTGTGGTCTTAAGCCGAGACGTGAGCGGCTTGTAGCTGACTGTGACAGGCGGCCAAGATGTGGCGAGAGGCGCCCCCGGATGTCCGCAAGAAGTTCCAGGAGATGGCGCGGATCGAGAAAGAGGAACACCAGCGCAAGTACCCCGGGTACCGATACCAACCAGTTTTCCGCCGGACAGACATTATCCGCCGACGGGTGCGGAAGGACCCGGCCGAAGACGAGAAGGTCGAGGCCGTCGCTGAGGCGCTCATGAAAGGCAAGGCGGGCGAAGCGCTCGAGACCGAGATCAAGGAACAAATGGCTCAGCGGTCCGACGCGTCCGAGTCGGAAGCCGAGCCGAGCAAAGTCGGCGCTTCCAGGCGGTAAGTCTGATGTCTCGCCAGTTTGGCTGTATCCGAAGGCTGATGGCAGCAGTCGCCGGCGGGAACAGGGACAGCTGTCCAAGGGGGCGATCCGGGCGCAGAGGGCCCAGGCGCGCGCCAAGCAGATGCGCCAGAACCTGCTCGGCCACAACCTCCTGCAAGTCAGCATGTACAACGCCCAACAGCAACAGCAGCAGCAACAACGGCAGCTCGGCGCAGTGTCGCAGTCGTCTGGCTTGGGGTACGGGCTGGCCGAGTCGTACATGCCCGTCGCGTACGACTACGACGGCCGTCCGATCATGGACCACCATCACCAGGGCGGCCATGGCTACCCGCCGCCGCCGCCGCCGCCGGCAGGCGGTGATCCTTACGGCCAGTCAATGTACGGCGGAGCCGACGAGGGGTACCGACTCCCGCCTATCCTGGGGTACGATGCGCCGCCGCATGCCGGTGGTGCGGGCGGGCTCGCCGCACCGCCTGGTCCCGCATGGGGTCATGAGCAGTCCCACTTAGACGCCTGGGGCGGCGGCGGTGCCAGTTCGTACGGCGAGCCGCAGCCTCCTCCCGACGGAGGATACTACCACCACGCCCACGCAGGAGACGGACAGATGCTGCCGAACGATTTCTCCCTACCGCCACTCGGGAACGGCTCGTCGTACCCACCGGGTCCGAGCTTCGGCGACGACGCGCTCGGCGTACCATCGGCGCATGGCCAAGCGGGCGGTATTGCCCTGCCCGAGTTTGCTACGTCGCCGCAGATCCCGACGGCTCGTCCCGCCGAGCTCATTGCGGGCCAGTACGCGCGCGACGTCGGCCTACAGGGAGCCGAGAGCCGAGCGCCAGACGACAGCCGAAACAATGCGCAGAGCTGGCCGCATGAGGCGCCGGAGACACCGAGCGGGCACATGGTTTTCCAGGATCGATTGTTTGACGGCGCATTGGGAAGCGCTATGCTCGGCGAACGAAGAGACGACGACGGTCTTGGAGCGTTCGATGAAGCGGTCCAACAGGTTCACGACGTGTCTGCTTGGTAGCTGTCTAGAGGTCAATAGAGTATTAGCTTATGTACACATTGCCATTGCGTATGAGTGCGAAGGGGCATCAGTACGCTTAATCAGACGACCGATCATCGCAAAGAAAGGCCGCCGGCAAGAATCTTTCGTCTTTCCCGGAAAAAGATGCTATCGCGTCGCGGTGATTATGCTTCTACTGCTTGTGGGACTGCTTGGCCTCATCGTCCATGGCCGCGCGAGGGACCGCCGCCTTCTGTGCCAAGTCAGCACAGGCTACTCTGTGACACCCGAGCCACTTACCTCCGCCTGGTGCAAGCTGTCCTTGATGGCATCGGCGGAGGGCTTGGCCTCGTCGTCACCCTCGGATTTTGGCTCGGAGGCCTTGTCGCTCTTGTCGGCAGAGTCAGACTTCTTGGCGTCGCCGAGCGAGGCGGTCTTGACGGGAGCAGAGTCCTTCTCCTCAGAGTCCATGGCGGGCAGAGGGGCGTTAGCGGCCTGTCGAATCGTCAGCATCCCGCCTGTCCCGCCCGGCAATACGTGGTACCCACCACAGCCTGCTTGATGCTGTCCTTGACGGCCTCCTTGCTAGGCTCGTCTCCTGACTTGTCCTCGGACTACTTCGTCAGCTCGTCTGCACACGCGCTCCGGAGTGATGCTGAGCTCACCTTGTCGGCGCTCTTAGCCTCAGGCTCGCTGGCGTCGTTGGACGACTCGGCGTCATCGCTCTTGGTCTCGCCAGTCGTGCGGGGGTTCCTGTCCTGGCCGGGGGTCGAGTGGACGTTCAGGTCCGAAGGCTTCTTGCCGGACTCGGCACCGGGAACGTTGGGCGAAGCCGGAACGTAGGCTCGCTGACCGGCAGCCTTGGCGTCGATGTTCTCGTGGATGCTGTGAGCCGCCTCGTGACCGGGACCCGAGAACAAGATGTAGGCGAGCTAGGCCAGATTAGCTATGATGTATGTGCAATTAGCGGGGACATACCAGAGGGCCGAAGACGGCGGCAGAGCCCATAGCCCAGATGGTGTTGCCTGAACCTGAGCCGGACTGGGTGGAAGCCGCTCGGCGGGGCACAGCCTGCGCCTGAACGCGAGGCGCGGCGCGAGCGAGCGCAGGTCGGACAGCACGGGCAGCGGAGCGGAATGACATTGTGTGGGGTAGTGCAAGAGAGGAATCAGACGGGGTGGGAAGACAAAGCAGATGTAAGAGGAGGAGGGTTCAAGGATGCTTGCTGGCTCACCGGCGGGTCATTACGGGATGCAAGCCATGACGACATTATCCGGCTGCTGTCGGCTGTCACTCCCGTCCGCAATCGGCGCCTGCGCCTGGATTGAAGAGGGGTCTCGCAGCAAGACAGAGCCCTTATTCCCATGGACAGTGCTAGAGGCCTAAGCAAAGTCGACATGCATTCGCTTGTCAGCTAGGGTGCTTCGGATTCGCAACAAGTCTACCCATGCGAGAGTCACGTGACCACCCCTCGTCGATTATGAATCCCCTTATGCCAGACACCAAAGTTCCCAGATGTCCCGACAGCGAACCGACTCAGACCGTATAGAGACACATATAGCAACTTCTCTGCTGCGGGATGCTCGCAGGGTTCGCAGGGAGCTCCCATTTCCGCATTGACCCATCGTCCACAACCCTCTGCCAACCTCGCCTCCTCGCTGGCTGCCGTTCAGCCAGGCACCGGATCCGCCCGGCCGCGTCCTAAATCGAGATATCTGGTCCACGACCCAGGACTGTTTCCTTTACAGCGAATATGCGGGTATCCAAGGCATGCAGACTGGCCACAGCGCTATCGTTTGCCTCCCGCCTGCGGCAACAGTACCCCTTCAAGCCGCCATCCACCTCTGTCGACCATATCGTGATTGGAGGCGGAGTGGTCGGTCTGTCTGTCGCGGCTGGTCTCGTGAACACGGCCGGCTCGGACAGGACGACCTTTGTCGTTGAGCGCAATGCGCAACTGGGACAAGAGACCACGTGCGCTATGACTCAAAATGATGTTTAGCCTCATGCTGACAGTGCCTAGGGCTCGCAACTCCGAAGTGATACACTCAGGTATCTAGTGAGGATCTCTCTCTATGACCAGACAGCGTACGACTGACTGCGCGATCCAGCTACCCGGTCGGATCCCTCAAGTCGCGCCTCTGCATACGGGGACGAGATCTAGTTTACGAAAGATGTCGGACCTTGGATATTGGGCATAAGAAGACGCAAAAGGTACGAGATGCCGACGGCACTGAAGTCAGCGCTGACAACGACAGCTCATCGTGGCCACGTCAAATCGCCAGGTGCCCTACCTAGATAAGCTCTCCACCTTATCAGCCGATCCACGCTTGCGCACATCATCGCGCCAACTTTCGGTGTCCGACTCAGACTCTCTCGTACCTGCCTACTTCCTATCTTCGAATGAAGCGCGCGAGATGGAACCGGACCTGGGGCCGAACGTGGTCGGCGCGCTGCTCATCACCGAGACGGGCATTTTCGATTCGCAAGGACTCGTCGACAGCTTGGCTCGAGAGATCGAGGAGGAGGACTACCTCACAAAAAACGACGCCCAGCACGTTGGCGTCGGTTTGTCGGATAAAAGTGGGAAACGGAGAGAAGGGGCCGAAGGCCGAGGCGAGGGCGTGATCGTGCTTGGCACGCGGGTGGTTCGGATGGATCGGGAAGAGAACGGGCCCGGATGGATCGTCCAGCTCGAGTCAGGCTGGGAAGGCCTCGAGTCCGGACAGCAAGGCGAGGTAGAGAGCGTCAAGGCCCAGGTGGTCGTCAATGCTGCCGGGCTCGGATCCACTGCGTTGCTGGAGGGCGTAGTGCCCGAGAACGAAATGGTCAAGATGTGGCCAGTGAAGGGTAGGGCACAGCTACGCACGATGAAGCTGATTCAAAGGCAACTACATGTCGTACAAGGGACCAGGCGTCAGCAACATCAGCCGGCTTATCTATCCCTGTCCCAGTGACAACGTCGACCACCTCGGCATCCACCTGGTGAGTGCTGCTTGGAGTCAATCGTGATCACGGACTGATTGATTGGCAGACGCTCGACCTGGACGGTCACATCAAGTTCGGACCCGATGTGGAACCCTTAGGATCACCAGAAGACATGCGCAACGACCCCGAGCTTTGGCGTGCCCACCTTGCGCCCGATGACTCACGCATCCCGCAATTTGCCCGCTCCATCCAGGACTACTTGCCCGGCATCGATCCTGGTCATCTACAGCCCGACTACTCTGGCATCCGACCGAATATCGCGCCACCAGGCGCAGGCTTCTCAGACTTCGTGATCCGGCACAGCGAAGAGCGTAAAGGTCTCGTCGAGCTGCTTGGCTTCAACAGTCCAGGTCTTACCAGCGGTCTGGCCACAGGCGAGTACGTCGCCAAGATAGTCCGCCAGCAGGTCTGGCGCGAGCAAGTTGGAAGCAGTTTAGAGTACCTAGCAGACGGATGGGAGTGATGCACCAGTTACTCTGCATGGAATGAGGCCCCGCATGGCGCGCATGCATGATTGCCAGGGTGTGACGCGCTTGGCCCTGCTCATCTTCAGGACCGGCGTGACGGCATTCCGGGACGGCTGAATCCCGGGTCGAGACCTGATCCATGTGCCTCTTGACCGCGTCTGCTTTCTGGTATTGAGCACCGTTTGCAACCCGTTGTCGTATTCGTCAGCATCATTGCCTCAGTCTATCATCATCAAGCACCTGTAACATCCTAGTCGGATCCGAAGTCCGGCTCACCAGCATACGTAACCAGGAGGGCCGGTCATCGCGCGGCAAGGGCCACATCTTAGGCGGCAACTCGCGTGGCCGAGCAGGGAGAAACCTCAGCTGTTTCTGAATAAATCTGCGAGCTCGACACTCCGACTGTCTCTCAGCAGTAACGCCGATCGATCACTGCATCTGAACATTAGACCATCGTTCGGCTGACAGTTTCGTCCACCATGGCAGTCCACGCAGAGCAGTAAGGTCACGCGCACGCGAAGCCAACCCACTCTTCAATCGCACCCTAGTGAGTCCTCCTCTGCGCTGTTCTGTTCGAAAGTTGGACCTATGACGGCGGTGACGCTACTTGTCACACCTGTGCAACACGACGTAAATGCACTTTTGGCGGCGCGGAAAACGCGCTTTACCGGCGAGGTGGGGGAAACACACACCCGGCGATCCTTTCCCGGAGGGAGGCGGATTCGAGGCTGTTGCCTGTCGTCCAGTCACCTCATGCGTCCTATCTCCCACCTTCTTCCTTCATCATCACTCATCTCCTCGACGAGACGGACCCCGCTTCTAGGGTATCTCTCGCCCAGTACTCTAGCTTCGTCCGGCCAGACCGGGCCCGAGAGTCGCTTTGGCTGCTACTTCTTCCTCTCCCTCCTTCACCAAAGCTTCCTTTCTCCATTGTCACGTATCCTTGCAGTCTCTTTCCTTTCTTCGTTCACGGTCGTAGTCTGCGAGCGCTTACATATACGGGATCGAACGACCGCCGAGGGCATAATCTGACCCATCAGACTCGCCAACTCCGCTTGATACTTCCTTCCTCACCTACATACGCACATCAACATGTCCAGCTCACTGTTCTTTGCGAAGGGCCCTCACGGCCAGCGAGAGGACGCAATCCGCCTGGACCATGCGACACACCCTACGGCTGGGCCTTCCACGCCGGCCTACGGGTACTCGGCCGCCCCCATGCTGCGCATGGAGGATGCGATTGTGGAGACAGTGTAGGTCGTTTGAGGCAGAATAATAAGCTGTATGCTGACGCTTCATAGCGTAACGCAGACGACACGAACAAAGACGTCATTCAAGCCCATCACACTTCCCCGTATCCCGTCGCCGAAGGCGATCGCGCAGCCGGACTACCTTGCTCCGGAAGAGTACCCGCTGTCGCGTGCACCTGTGCCCGATGATATGCGCCTCTTCTCCCTCACCCTCGGCGACCGCAAAGTCCTGCTGCATGACCAGGGGTCCGAGCCACCTCGCGACGCCGGGCTATCAGGCCTGGAGGCGAGTGGACCGGGTTGGACTCGCCCGGGCCCAAGTTCGCACAGCTCCAGTGGCGAGAGACGCCATGTCACACTTGTCGAGGCGCTTCGGATGGCCAAGGGCAAGGAGCGGAAACGATCGATCGACGGTTTGACGACAGGCATGGACCGAGAAGCTCAGCCTCCTATACTCGCCACTCCGCAGTCAATCGGCAGGGAGGCCCGTCTCATCCGGAGTCCCCCGAGGAAGCGCAATAGAACGGTAGACGAGGCTATCCAGGCGGCAGAAGCCGCAGCGGTGCCGCTCTCGCCGTTGCCATCGCCGGAGCCAGAGCAGCCTGGCTCGCTGACCGCAGCGAGATCACTCTCGCCGTCTCCAACCATCGGATCCGGCATCGAAATGGCAGCGCTGCTCTCCCTTCCTGGCATAATCGCGCACTTCGATGCACTGCCAGACAAGCTGCAACAACATGTCCTCATGCACCTCCTCCGCCGCTCCCGCATGGCGACGATCCAGCGCGTCGCCACGTTCACGGACTCAGCTCTGCGACGCGACTTCATCACCGAACTCCCGAGGGAACTGTCTGTTCACATCCTCAAGTACATCGATGGACCATCATTGGCTCGCGTGACCCGCGTGTCTCGAAAGTGGCAACGGATCATCGACAGCGAGCGAGGGGTGTGGATGGAGCGACTCAAAGACGAGGGCCTGTACAGCGGGTTCAACACCGAGGCGGAAGAGGAGCGAGTATTCGCAAAGAGGTCACAAACCCTCGAGAACATGGAGAGGATCCAGCGTGCCCTTGCGACGCCTGAGCCCGGCTCTCCATCCGCGGATAACAATCCCTCCCACCTCAGTCTCGAACGCCCGATCCCTCTCAAACACGTGTACCGCAAACGGCATATTTCGGAGCAAGCCTGGATGAACGAAACGCCCCGACATCACTCCATCCAGGGCAGCGGCCCCAACACCATCACCTGCATGCAGTTCGACGGTGACAAGCTTATCACTGCGACGGACCAGCACCCGATTGAGATTTACGACATCAAGACGGGCCAGTTGCGTGCGGAGCTTAAAGGGCATGAAGGCGGAGTCTGGGCGCTCGAGTTCTTCGGCGATATCCTCGTCACGGGCTCGACGGACCGCACAGTTCGGTACTGGGATCTCAAAACCTACACGCAGACTCACTGCTTCCACGGCCACACGTCCACCGTTCGGTGCCTTCAGATCATCAAGCCGGTGCTAAATGAGGCGACTGGCGAGTACGAGCCTGCATTCCCGATGGTCGTCACGGGTAGCCGGGATGCGAGCATCAGACTTTGGCGATTACCGAAGCGAGGCGACCCGGGTCTGACCGGCTTTGTGAGTTTCACCGTGAGAGGTCACGACATGTGGCTGATTTCGTTACAGGTCAACGACGAGGGCGAGGAATTCCCGGTCATGCCACAAGTCAACCCTTACCACTTGCATCACCTCGAGGGGCATACCGGCGCTGTCCGCGCGGTCTCTGCTCATGGACGAGTATGCGTTTCCGGCTCTTACGATGGCACGGTCCGAGTCTGGGACACCGTCACTGGCACTTGTACCAACACCCTCACCGGCCACGAATCGAAAGGTAGGCCACCTTCTTTCAGCAATCGGAAGATCATGCTGATGTCTTTCAGTCTACAGTGTGGAGTACGACCGCTACCGCCGGAGATGCGCATCTGGATCACATGACAACACGGTCAAAGTGTGGGACATCGACACTGGAGAGTGCTTCCATACACTCACGGGCCACACGACCTTGATCGGCCTGCTCAAGCTGTCGCCAAGCTACATCGTCTCTGCGGCAGCCGACACGTCGGTACGGGTCTGGGATGCAGAGGCCCTCGAGCTCAAGCACCTTCTCACCACGCCCGGCAGCTCGGTCACCTGTATCGCGCAGGACGAGCACAAGGTCATTTCCGGCAGCGACGGAGGGGTCAAGCTATGGGATATCCGGACCGGCGAGCTTATCCGTGACCTGATGTCCGGAGCCGAAAGCGTCTGGCAGACCAAGGTCGTCGACAACGTGCTGGTCGCGGCAACGAAACCGGTTGACCAGAACACTGTGTTCGAGGTGTTTGACTTCCGGCCCGCGCGACACCCATCCGGTATCGACGATGCGAGCCTCGACGCGGCGTCACTGACCCCGTGGGAGCAAAAGTTCCACGAGGAGCCGGCGTTCTTCGCAGACCCCCCCGCCGCCGCCGCCGTCAAGGAGGAACCGGAGTCCGACGAGGACGAGGTGGTTGAGGTGAAACCGGTCCGGACAACGGGTCCGGTACGGTCCAAGAAGTCGGGCAAGTCGAGACGCCGCAACTCGCTCTCAGAAGCGGCAGCCGGCCCGCGCTCGGAATCGGCGGCAGGGTCCTCGCGACGCACAGCAGCGACCAGGCGTTCTAGCCGACTCGCAGATGGCTCTCGGGCGGCAGACAGGCGATCTCGCCACAGCGGCCATACTGGACTAGCTCTGCACGACGAGTTCTCTCTCGGCAGGTCATCCTTCTTCGGCATGAGCGACGCCGGCCCTTCCACGGGACGAAGCCACCGGGATGTTTCGCCGTCGCCAGCAGGGTCCCGAGCGTCTCGCGCAGGCGGGTCAGGCGGAGGTCGTCTCCGAGCTTCACGTGGCGGATCCGCAGGCCCGTCGTATTCGCGGACATCCCTCTCCACTCGGACGGGATCGAGATTGCCAGCGCGGGACGACAGCTTTGTGCCTGACCTTTCGGACGACCCTATGGCGGTCGAGGAGTGATGATGACGCAGGGCGGAGGAAAGCCTCGACTGACAGACACCATCAGTTCAGTTTCACTGTCGGCAAGACCTGACATTTCTGTTGTACATGGGAAGCAATTGTGATAGCCAACCCAGGGAACTATGCAATAACGACAGTCCGATCCGTCGTGGCTGCTGCAGGTCTGCCTTCCACGGCTCGAGCTTCACGTCTGAATTCATCTGCATAATCCACTATTGCAAAGCTACGAGCGAATCGAGAAGGTGGCCTAGAATACCAGTTTGGCGTACGTCTAGTGGCACTGTCATTAAAGAATGTGTTGCGAGAGAATGAGCGAGCTGGAGCCGCCGAGGGATACTGATCCCAAGCGATCGACTTGCGCTTAGAAGAGGGTGGCAGAGCCGCCGACCATGAGGCCGAGGGTGGCGAGCGAAGCGCCGAGGATGGTCGAGGTCCAGCTGAAGGGTGCGGCGGAGCCAGCGGCCGACCTCGAGGTGGAAGCGCTCGAGGTGGCGGGAGCCGAGGTAGCGGTGACAGGGGCGGTGTTCTCGGTCTGAGTAGCGGCGGCCGAGGCGTACGAGGAAGCGGCGGACTGGGCGGCCTGAGGGTTGGACATGGTGTTGAGCAGGATACCGTCGATGAGGTGGACGACACCGTTGTTGACGATGAGGTCGGATCGGATGATCTTGGCGGTCGAGTTGGCCGACGAGACGTAGGTGCCGGACGAGTTGGTCATGAAGGTGAAGGGCTCGCCGGCGGCCGAGGTGTAGTTGGCGGACATGAGCCTGTCCGAGTAGACGACCGAGCCGTTGATGACGTGGTTGGCGAGCACGGTCTGGACGACGGTCTGGTTGGCGCCCTGCAGAGCCTGGGCGGCACCCGAGACGGCCGAGTCGGACGGCGCAAAGACGGTGATGCCCTGGGCCATCGACAGGGGGTCAAGCAGGCCAGCCTGCTGGATCAGACCGGCCAGCGAGGGGAACAGCTCCTGAGCGAGGGTGACCAGCGTCGGGGGCAGGCTGAGAACCTCGTTGATCACGTAGACGTAGAGGTTGGCAGCCGGCGTGGGGCCCATGGCCGTCACGTTGTCCGAGTACTGCAAGATGTTGAACATGGTCGCGTTGGTCGAGTTGCGCGACAGCACGACCGGCGCAGACCGGTTACCCGGAAGCTGGTACATGCCGCCGTTGAGCAGCGTGCGCGCAATCGTGTGGTTGGGCGACACCTGGGTACCGTTGACGGTGTAGGTGTTGTTCAGGATGTGGTACGACAGGATCTGGGTGAGGAGCGTCGTGTTGGACGAGACGTTCTGGGGCACCTGCGAGAAGGCGTCGTTGTTGGGCGCGAAGACGGTCTTGTTGCCCTGGGCGAGCTGGCCCAGGAGGGCCATGCCGTTGGTGTCATTGGCGATCGCCGACGCGACTTGCACAAGGCTGGTAAGGCCCGCACCCCTAGGGTACTGTCAGCCTCGCTCACACGGGGCGGAGAGAAGCGCACTCACTGGAGGGCACCGAGGACCTGCTGGAGGTACTGGCTCGAGTTGGAGCTCTGCGAGAGAGCGACGGGGGCGAGGGCCAAAGCGGCGAGCGTGGCGAACTTCATTTTGTCAAGCGTGTCTGGCGGCAGTAGCTAGTAGAGAACAGAAGAGTGAGAGAGAGAGAGCAGTATTGGGGGGTGGGGACGGTCCGCAGTCGCGGCGGTTATATCCTCTTTTGGCGAGGAGCCGGGGTGGACCGGCTGGCTGCTTCTGAAAACCGCCGGGAGAACTTGGCCCCCTTGGACGGGGCGGGGCCATGGTGCATCGTGGCCGCGATCAGGCCCGACGATGACGCCAGGGACGCGACCATGCATAAAGGGAGGCCGCAGGCCGTTCAGCCAAGCCCTTCGACCGGCACGACCATCGGCCCGTGGACGGGTCGAGATCGAAAGAGACACCGCAGATGGCCGCTCAGGCGCTCGCTTCAGGTCGAGGCGGGCCATTTCCCGAAAGAGGAGGGAGATGAGGAGTATGACGCTTGGGCTGGACCAGAGTGCTACCACTACTGACGGGTGTCTGGGGCGGACCAGCGATGCGGAAGACAGTCACGAGCCGACGATCCGCGTCTCAGCTGGTAGGGCTCGTGAGTCCCACGGAGCGTCCCGCGGATCGGCTATAACGTGCGGATGTTCATGGCGTCTCAGCCTATGACGGTATTGACGCAACATCTCTCGCGATCGGGCTGGATCTCTCCGGCCATGCTGCCCTCAAGAGCGCCACGGTTCTGGCCAGGTCCCATTCATCGAACCCCCCGTGTGCCCCCAGACGCCTCCGCAGCAAGGTACGGATCATGCACGGGCAGAAAACTCAACTCGGCCCCTCCTCCCATGGCGAGACTGACTTCCCCGCCTGTCTGGCTGTGGTCTTGGTCGCCCCTGTGATGCATGTGGCCCCGGCCAATTTGCTGCGCAGTTGATACGATGACGTCGAGTGCTTGGCCAGGCCGTTGCGCAGCACGTGTGAACGTTCGACCAGCCCGAACACCTGCCGAGGATGCTTGAGTGGTGATGCTTTGGGCCTTGGCGTCGGCAGTCCTTTCATCCCCGAGGACATGGCCATCGATCGGCCCTGTCCGAACACCTCTCATGGTGTGGCAGGACGCGCCCTGTTGGCGGGCGGTGGCAGACATGCGGCTCTGGAACAGCGTGCATCGTGCTCGTGGATCAATGCAGCCCTCCGCGCCGTCGCCCCGCTGGGTCACGCGCCAAATCGCGCCGTCAAGCCAGCCGAAACCGAGACACATCCTTTCGGCAGGGGGGCGGCACTTGATCTGGCTGTAAGTCGGCTCGCCCTTCGCCCTTGCACCTCTCTGGCACAAGCCGCCTGTAGTGGCTGGCAATTGCGAGAGCGCCGGGCGTCGCACGCGTTTTAATAGGCGAGCAAGCTAGGACGCCCAATAGTTAACGATTCTTGACCCTGTGCGGAATTGACCGCCGGAGCTCGGAGAACCCGTTGGCGTTTGCGGAACAACCGTGCGCCGCGAATCCACTTTTGGCTACGACCCAGCCTTTGCTATTTATTCCTGCATGGACCGGGACCTGGCCTAGGGGATCTCCGAACGGCCCCCCACAGCGCGCTGGCGAGGTTGGCCGGGGAGGCCTGGGCCAGTCGGTGGAGCTGTAGTCGGGACATTCATGGCATCCAGTGAACGAGTTTGACCGGAACTAGCCCTTGGATGAAGAAGACTCATCAACCCGAATGCATTCCACCACCGGTAGAGAGCGGATGCAACGCTCGACCTTCTCTCGCCTCTCACCGGCACGGAAGCATGCCCGCATGCATATATACAATCCCGGCTTCAAGGTCTAGACCCTAGATGTGCCGGATGACCCGACGACAAGACCCTACTTCTTGCCCCAGCCCTGCTCCTGCATGATGCTGAGGCAGCTCTCGAGGACGCCCATGGCGTGGTCGCACTGTTCTTTGGTGACGATCAAGGAGGGCACGAGCCGGACGGCGTCCTTGCCCGCCGAGAGGAGGAGGACGCCGCGCTCTCGGGCGAGGCGGACGACCTCGCCGGGGGCAGTGTCGTTCTTGAAGCCGATACCGCGGATGAGGCCTCGGCCGCGCAGACCGCTCTGGATCAAGTCGGGGAACAGCCGCGGCAGGCGCTGCATCAATGTGTCCAGGTGCGCCGCTGCGTCCTGGACGTGAGAGACGAAGGACGGCTCCGCCAGGCGCGAGAGCACGTGTCGACCGACGGCGGTCGCCAGCGGCTGACCGCCAAAGGTCGTGCCGTGCGATCCGACCGAGATGACCTCGGCAACGCGGTCACGGACCATGATTGCGCCGATGGGGAATCCGTTCGCCAGAGGCTTGGCCATCGTCACGATGTCAGGCCTGCATGTCAGCAAGGTACATTGCACTGTACCTGGGGAACGTACTGAGCCTCGAGAGGGAAGGCCGAGTGGGCCCACATGTTGCCGGAGCGGAAGAGACCGCACTGGATCTCGTCGTAGATGAGCACGGCGCCGACTTCCCTGCACCGCTTGGCGAGGAGCGTGAGCCACTCGACTTTCGAGGCGGTAACGCCGCCTTCACCCTGAATGGGCTCGACGATAACGCCGCAGACTTTGTCGTCGACAAGGGTGCGCATGCGCGCCTCGTCCATGTCGTTGAGCTCGCCGACCCGCACATCGGGGATCAAAGGCGCGAAAGGGGCCTGGTACTTCGGGTTTGGGGTGACGCTGAGCGCGCCCATCGACCGGCCGTGGAACGCGTTCGTGAAGCACACGATGCCGGTCTTGTCCGCGCCGGCAATGTCCTTGCCGTGCTTGCGCGCGAACTTGAGCGCCCCCTCGTTGGCCTCCGTTCCGGAGTTGGAGAAGAAGACTTTCGCGCCCTCGGCGCCGTCTTTCGTGAGACCCAAGCCACCGTTCGCCCGAGTCAGCTCCACCAGGTCTTGAGCGAGAGCACCGGCGTGCTCGTTCCAGTACACATTGCTCGCGTGGCTGATCTTCCCCGCCTGTTCCGCCATGACGCGGTTGATCCCCTCATCGGCGTGACCCAGCGCTGCGACGGCAATGCCCGCCGTGAAGTCGAGGTAGTCCCGGCCAGACGAGTCGGTGATTGTCAAACCCTTGCCGTGCGTGAAAAGTATAGGTGGTCGAGCGTAGGTGTTCAACAGGTAATGCGTGTGAGTCTTGATTAGGTCGTGTGTCGCTTGAGGAGCCTCGGTATCCGGGTGGGTGACCTTCTTGTACGACAGATTTGGCTGCGCCTATGAGCTGCAGGTATGCCAGAAGTCTTGATCAACTTACCTTGAGCTCAGATGCTGTCGCATAGGTGCGCAGCGAGGCATGTCGAGAGCGAGTCGCCGCTCGCAGCGAGGACGAGCTTGCGATTGCTGAGAACCTCTTCATGTCTACAGCTTTGCAGTACAAGAAGGACACAACAGGAGAAGATATATTAACAGCTCGTACAAGCGATAAGCGTAGTGTATCTTTTCGAGTCCGGAGCGACTCGAATCGTTCAGGCACCGCGTCCCTGGCTCGTCTCGTCACTTTGCCGTGACTTTGGTTCATCTCCAGCGATCTTTCTCTTTGAATGCATACTGTACCTGCATGTCTGACATTCACGAACAGCTGAACGTCTTGCAGCGCTTGTGTATAGACATCAGGACTGTCCTGGAGAAGGACATCGAAAGCGTCACGTATTGCGCACCGGTCATTGACTGGCACCATCCTAACGATTACCGTCAACAAGGCGTTCAAGGCCTGCGCAAGTTTCTCGGACATGCGGAGAATGAGCGAGATCACCTTTTGGGTGTAAGTACCGAGACTTCGCTGTTTTACCGTCAATCGCTGACGGCTGCAGCTCCTTCAGTCGCCGGTGCCTCCGAAAGAGATAACGACCAATGCACCGCACATCCTTGCGGTATGGGACGAGTTCATCCGTGCCCGAGGTCCACTGTGCCTCATATCGCAGTCGGTGGACTGCGGTCCTGCCGGCCAGGCCAAAATCGATATCATAGCCGATGGCGGTCATCAGTGGATCAAGATCAACACGTGAGCACACTTACACCTCGGCGTGGCTGCGATTGGCTGATCTCCTCCAGGATCAAGGCCAACCGGTTGATGAACGAGTTCCGCGAGCAAGACAGCTATATCAACTCGGATTTTGAGAGCGACGAGGATGAGTCGAGCTCAACCAGGCCAGTCGCAAAGGACGATGGCGCACCCACGACCCCGGTTCTGACCAATTCCATCATCAGACAGGCTCAGAGCCTTCAAAGGGCGATCGCTTCTTTCCCCCGTGCCGCCAACATGCCGCCACCCCGGCTGATCTACGTGCTGAACCGGATGGAAGAACACGATGATCCGGAGCTGTATGAAGACCCTCGGATACCAGCTACATTCAAGGTGTTACGAGACATGGGCGTCGACCTCCGCATTGGGCCATCACCAGCTCCGCCGGTCCGCCATTCTCCGCCTTTGCCGCTCGTGCCGACTAGCAAGATCATCCTTGACTTGTCCGTCTTGGTGGCGTTGTGTTGCGACACGACCCATCAGCCTCTACCGAAAGACAACCATGAGCTAGAAGCGCGCTTTCGTCCCATGCTACCCGGACACTCGCCTTCGCGGGCAATGCCATCGAACGGCAACTATGAGGCGACGGAAGCCACTTCCACCGTCGCGCCAGACACCGGCGTTGGCCTCCGCCCTCACACGAACTTGACCTCCGACCTTCGCGATCAGCTTCGCTGGGAAATGCAACACCCTCTGATAGAGGAGATGCTCGAGCGCCTGGCCCCCGTTGCGGATAGCACTACCGACGAGCCACTGGAGTTCTGGGTCATTCCCGAGGTCAGGCAACGATTACCTGGGATTGTCGACATCATCGGCGGCCAGGACGAGAAGCGGCGAGCGAAAGCGCTGTTTGAATCAAACGCGGGCGGGACTGCGCGTAATGCAGACTTCTGGGCGGGGAGCCGGTACGAAGGGAGAGAGGGCGTGTTAGCGAATATTCGCGTGCGAGTCTTCGAGGAAAACCAGCACATGAGTCTCGGCGCCGATCTCGGACGAGGCGTCTTTCGATCTGCTGTCATTCACGCCTGCCAGACCATGCTGGACCTCGTCGAGATAGCTAAATCCGCCCCTTCGCCAAGCTCCTCCACATCCAGCAACGGCCGGAGTACACGGAAGCCAAAAGGCAAGAAACCCGCCCGACCCTCTGCGACCCTCACGCCCGGCAAACTCCCTACAGGCCACACGCTGCATACCCTCCTGGCGGGGTCGCGCCGGGGATGGACCGTGTTGACGAACAATCGGGGCGCAGTAAGCAAGATCTGCCGGGAAATCGGCGTGGCCGAAGGTCTGCCCAAGGACGCCAAGGCGACCGAGTTGGGGTATGACATGCGAGCAGAGGAGGCGGCGGCGATCTGGGTGGTCAACCCCAGCAGCTTGTCAGAATGGCGGCGCAAGGAAGTAGAGCAGCAGAACGCAGCGGTCATCGCGCAGCGTGGCGCCGCTCGCAAAGATCCGTAGACATACCACAGCGACGCGCGACACGCATCGCACAAAGCATTATTAACATACATATGTAGCATAGACCACCGGAGCTTCCAGCATGTCCTATTGACACTGGCCGGCCGAGGCTGTTTCAACACGGTTTGCTTAAACGGCACCCTCTCGCGCGGGCCTTGTGGTGCCCGTGATGTGCGACGTCACACCTTCTGTTCTTGCCCGCTCCCACGCCTCGTCCTCCTCGGCATTACCGATAGTGTACCCCGCCGCGGGCGCAGCGCCCGCGGTCGCGCCGCGCGGGCTCGTGGGACTGGCGTGGCCAGTCAAGTGGGCTGTGACGCCTTGGCTCTGGGCGATCGCCCAAGCCTCCTCTTCCTCGCGGTTGGTCGAGCCGTCTCGGGCAATCGCTCGCGGTGGGCTGCCGGGCGGCGGACCGTATTGCGCGCCAGCGCCAGCGCCGGCGCCCGGCGCGCCATTCAGACCAGCAGCCCATTCCGCCGAAGGCTGGTAGTCGCTCTTTTCGTATCCGCCCACGAAGGGGTTCTGGCCATCGGCCGGCGGTCCGGGATAAGGCGGGACCATCCACGGCTGCTGGCCCTGTGGCTGGCCGGCAGGCGCGCCAGAGTACCCGGGTGCAGGCGGAGGAGGGTAGAACTGGTGGTGCTGTGGCTGTAAAGGGATAGACTGCCCCTGCGCCTGCGCGTTCGGGTTGTATCCCCGGCGAGGGCGGACCGAAGATGGGTCCACCAGCTGTCGGTAGTATGCGAGCGCGATCGTCCAGAAGAACACCTGAAGAACATGAGCGGATGCCTTGCAGGCGTGAGGGCGGGACTGACCGATAAGATGAGAGTGACGAAGAACCAGGCGAACACGGTCCAGTTGCCGTTGTTCCAGCTGTTGTTGCAGTCTGCAACAGTGAGCTCGACGAGCGAGTAAACTGTCCAGCCCAGACTCACATGAAGTCGCCTTGTCTGGCGTGATGGTGGTAGTTGTACCATCTCCCTGTATGAATTCAGCATCGACACCTCGAAGCGTCGCTCCTGTGCGACATACGTTGTTGATGGTGGTCCCGACATTGTTCTGGTAGCACTGGTTGATGAGGTCCGACTTGAGTGTGAAATGCGCGACGACCATCATGGTCTGGGCGGCCAGATGCAGTCCAACGCCCAACGGGGCGAAGATGATCAACAGTCTGGCGAAGGTGAGGCTTTGCTATCATGAGTGAGTGATATGCTGCGCAGCAGGGACCGTCGGGCCGGCAACAGGTTGCCTACTCACCAGAACCGCGCACATCAGAGCGTACAGCTCGACACCAGCAACCACGAAGAACATGATTCCCCGAATAAGGTCAAACGTCTTCTGCTTGCTGCTCTCTGCGACGATCTGTCAATGTCTGCGTAATTACAAACGGACCGGACTCACCATACGCATTGCCCCTGTTCTGGATCTGCTGCACGGCCATGACCAGCGACCAGATGAGGCCGAGAATGGACGTGAAGATCAGCACGGGTCGGAGCGAGTAAGGGTACGCCTTGGCGATGACTGTCGCATACCGCGGCGGCGGGCCTGTTGGTTGGTCGGACATCACGTTGGGTGATATAGTATACGCGAATATCGAGAATGTTGATATCCAGTCCAACGCGCAAGACGGCAGGCAGGGCCAGCGGGAAGCGGAACGGGGTTGAAGGAGAAAGGGAGTCGTTCGAAGTGTAGGCGGGCAGATGTATCAAAAGCGAGACAAGAGTAGCGGAAAATAGGAAAGTGTCAGCTACGCCGCATGCAGGGTGCAGTGGTCTGTGCAGGGCAAGACAAGCATGTATGACTCAGGGAGAGAACTATGAACTGACCGGGCTGGGACGCCGTTCTTGTGCGAGGCATGGGTCCTTATCGCTGTTGGGATGACGGGGCGAGATCTGGAGGGAAGGCAGGTCCCAGGACCAAGAGCCGACGATCGCTCGAAATAATCGCTCGTGAGAAGGACGTTGGGCTATTTGCAGCACCAGCAAGCGCGATTTGCGTGATTGCGGTGGTGCGCGCGAGGCCAGAGCTAGCAGCCGAGCCTCTTGCGTTCCTCGCGCCGGGATCGACGCGTAAAGCACGATTGGCTGTGGGGATAAGAACGGTCAAGTCGACACCTGCCAACCTGAATGCTCTGTGAGCGGGGGCTGTGCGACCGGATATGTGATGCTCAATATGTGCCGCGAGATGAACAGCCCGAGGCCAGTTGGCCGACGAAAAGGTTATTTAGACGCCTCCCCGTCCGCGGCGCAGCTTGACTCCCGCGGGTCCAGAGCGTTGCAACGCTGGTCGTTACGTTCAAACAGGCACCATGCGGGATTTCCGATCCCCGAGCCACTCCCGGAGGGCGGGGATGACCCGGTGAGCTGGGTGGAATACAACGTGCCCGCCCCGGGCAGGTTACGGTCTACTGCATCTCATCTAGCTGATACTGCTTCGCCCAACGTTCTTCTCCGGATGTCAAGCTCAGCTCCCCCTGCCGCGAGAATCTGCTCCGTCGCGAGTTCTGCGAGCGAACGCAGCTGGTCTGGCGTTGTGGTCATTGAGCTGGGAAGAGTCGACTCTGCCGTGACGCTCTGCTGCTCTAGCAACCGTTTTGTCGCCTACAAGCTGGTTAGTCGCAGCAAGGCATAGAATACCGCTTGTGTGCGCATGCACCAGACGCACCATTTTCACCCCCCACCATGAACGTGTTTTCGCCTTGGTATCTGAGCCAGTCGAGCTTCCTTCTGCAGGTGTCTCCATTTCAACTGCCCGAAGGAAGTGCTTGAGCGCTAGCTGGTAGTCGCTACCAATCCATCAGTCTCTAGCACCAGCCCGCGCTGTAAGCCAGGACCTACCCCATGGTGTATGCCGTCTCCGCGGCGCGTCGCACAGCGTTGACATCCCAGCTCTGGATAATCATGACATGACCCAGGGCCGCAAGGCTCTGGCCGTACAGCCCTTCATCGGCGTACAGCTCCGCGAGGTACGACCACGCAGAGGCGTCCGAGTAGAAGGTGTCGAGGTACTTGAGCACGAGCGGGATAGTCTGGCTCGGAGTCGTCTCCGCCGACAAAGCGATCAAGCGCTGGTGTGCGGCCTACTCGTCAGCCGCCGTCCCAGCGGAGCTCTAGCACCGTGCTCGGGCAGTGTGACACGCCGGCTCACTATGTTGGTGTCGTCGACGTTTAGCAACGCCTCGTACATCTTGCGAGCGTCGTCGTACCGTCCCAGCGCCTCGTGTCTCAAGCCCTTGACCAGCTGTACTCGTGGCGAAGTGCGGAATTTGTCAATCAACGTTTGTAGCTGATCCTGAGTCATGTCAGAGCCTCCTCACGCCGAACATGCCATCGCATGACACCCCACGATGTTGGTCGTGCAGAGTGAAGCTCACCTCTGCAAGCTGTGTTTGGCCTAGGTCCAAGGCTGCGATACAGAGTTGTTCTCGTATTGCGAGCTCTGTTGATGTCAGCATGCGCAGGGCTCTCCTTGTCGCGGCCCAGTTGACCAGGGCAAGTCCAATTTGATACCAGGTGACAGCGCATCGGGAACGAGGTATGACTGACCTTCATCACCCAGACCTCTTGACCTGAGCACTTTAGGCGCCAGCTCGACGACCTCCTCGGAATGCCTGGCTCCAAGAGTCCGCCATCTGGCAAGGAGCTCGATATCGCTGCGAGACATTATGCTTGATTCAATGCAGTCTTACTGCAGTACCTGCCCGGCTCATAAAGTGCAGCAACAGCGAGACGACAGGCTCATCCACAGTGACGAGTGTCACGGTTTCCCACGGTGGCCGTGCTGAATGGACGCGGGAGTCGGCTATCATTCGGCTGGATGCTCGTCGGCCGGTCAATCCTTTCTGCATCTTCTCCTCGCCTCTCAGCACACGCTAAGGCCCTGTCTGGTCCTATACCTTCGTCGCAGGTCCTACCGCACTCAGAGCACTACGTCTCCTCTGCGTGGTCTGCATAACGACCACCAAACACCATGGCTGCGCCGCTATATGTCACGCAGTCCGGCCGGCTATGGCACGCCGGTCTCATCCTGATCGTCACTGTCGGTCTCCCAGGTCAGTCCGGCGCATCTGATACCTCATCAGAGTGCATAGCTGACATCGCAGCCCGAGGGAAGACGCACATCTCGCGGGCCCTGGAACGGTACCTCCGTTGGTTGGGAGTGAAGACTAGGGTGTATTCGCTGGGAGACTACCGGCGTAAAGTCCTTGGTGGCGCAGAGAAGATTCCAGGCGACTACTTCGATGAGAAAGGTCAGTGCTGGGGAAGTGATGAGGGTGGGCGTTGCTGATCCCCCAGGGACGAGATCAGAAGGGACAGAAGCGCTACGGCGGCGAATCAAGTCTGAGCTTGAAGACCAGATCTGGGACTTCTTCACTGTGCAGGGCGGCCAGGTCGTCATCTACGACGCGAACAACGGGAACAGCAAGGCGCGTAAGGAGTGTTACGACAAATTCGAGGGTCGCGGCGTGCACGTCATCTTCCTAGGTCAGTCAGCTACGCCGGTTTTGTGCAGAACGCAATGTCGTGAATCGAACGCATCCTGGGCGGCTGACGCGGTGCAGAGTCACAATGCGACCAGGAGGATATTATTACAGCAAATATCCGCTCAGTCAAGCTCTCCTCGCCAGATGTGAGCTCTGAGTCGACTTCATTGACTATCTGTGCGGGGCTGACTGGGCTAGTATGCGGGATGGAACGAGGACAAGGCGGTGGCAGATTACTGGAGCCGAATCCGCCAACAAGAGGCGCTGTACGAAACGGTCACCGCGGCAGAAGGGCCGTACATCAAGGTGCAGAACGTTGGCGAGACTATCGAGGTCAACCGGATCGAGGGTGAGCTATGCCTGACCAGTTCCGTAGAGAAAGCAGCTGATTCGGTAGGATACCTGCAAACGCGATGCTGTTTCTTCCTGATGAATATCCACACCCGGCCAAGGACCATCTACTTCGCACGAGTGCGTCTTTACCCCTTTCTAGCTGTGAAATCGCTCACTTGCGTCAGTCTGGCCAGTCCCTGATCGAGCACTCGTACAAAGCCGATTCGGACCTGTCGCAAGCCGGATGGGACTACGCCGACCGGCTGAAGGCGGCTGTGGTTGCCAGGCGCAAGGCGCTGCGAGAAGAGCGAAAGTCCAGAGGCGAGGTCCTGGCGGAAGAGAACCCTCTACTGGTACGTCCACTGGCATAGCATCGGCCCTTCGTTGTATCATGCTGACTGATCAGGTGTGGACATCTGCTAGAAGACGGGCTTTCCACACGGCGTGGCCGTTTGTCAAGTCAGGATACAAGGTCGTCCAGAAGCCCATCATGAGCGAGATCAACCCGTGCGTCTGCCTTCGCGTAGTGAGACAATTCGGCTGACGGATTCAGCGGCGTCTGGGACGGCCTGTCAACGCACGAGGCGATGGAGCTGTACCCGGACGAGTGGGACCGGTTCTTGGCTGACCCGTACGCGCATCGAGCACCCCGAGCCGAGTCGTACCACGACCTGAGTGGTGAGAATTGACCCGGGCTACCGTAGGAATGACGCTGACCGTTGCAGTCCGCCTCGAACCCGTCATCTTCGAGCTCGAGCGAGTGCAGGAGGATCTGCTTATCATCGGTCACGCATCGGTCATCCGGTGTCTGGTAAGCAACCCTTCTCTACGTGATTCACGCCTGACAAAGGGCAGCTCGCCTACTTGGTCGGTCTACCGCCAAATGAGGTGCCAGCCGTTGAGATCGCCCGCGGTGACCTGGTCGAAGTCACACCCGCCTCATACGGCGTCGTGTCCCGCGCGTTCCATTTCTGGTCTGGCGAGGGCCGGGGCGACTCCCAGACGGGCGAGAACCTGTACGAAAACTTTGCAGAGTCGACGTCCGGCAAGATGCCAGTGAACGCGTCGGGCGAGCACCGGGGAAGCATGAGCGGCGCCAACTTTGCCGGCGACGCGATGAACATCGAGAAGCAGGCCAAGAAGCAGGAAGTGATTGACAAGAAGAAGGAGGACAAGATCAGGCGCGAAGTCTTGCGCAAGCGCACTGGCAGTTCCGGCTCCGCCACCAACGGTGCCGACACGCCTGCCGACGGCGCTGGCAGCGACGTGGACGGTACGCGGTCTGCGCCGGCGGGCTCGCCAGGCTCGGACCCCCGTGGCGGGATCAGGCGCCAGGGTAGCAAGCACGGGAAACACTTCGATGTGCTCCCTACGGAGAGAAGGAATCGCGACTCTGTTGTGTCGCCTGGCTCGGTCGCGCCCGTAACGACCGATAGGGTCATGTCCCCGCTGCAGAAGAGCGAGGTTGCTGGTCAAGACCAGGACGGCAGCGAGGTCTTGGGAGAAGGAGCCGACTCGCGCACGTCAGGGTCTTTGCGCGAAGAGAGAGCGAGTACGTATACGGGCCTTGGTGATCGCCAAATGCGCCGACTGACCAGACTCCAGTGAGCGATATACATATCTAGGCGATCTGCGGATCGGATGCGGGTCTAGTTGTAATCATTATGCCACGATGCTCTTATACCACTGCAACGCCTCCTCCGTATTCGAGAACTGTCGCTCTTTCGCGCTCGTCGCCCATCTTGGATCTTGTGCCGCAGGACCACTCAACTCAGCCCAGTTGGGCGAGTATCGGCCTTGCGGCCAATCGAAATCTTGCATTTCCAGATGTCTGCTCGGTGTGTTCTGGGTTGTCAGCACGAGCACGGGGATGATTCCTGCCTCTCACTGACTCTGTTTTCAAGGTTGAGACATGCGGGATACGCCCCGATTCTCAATCTACGACACCCCTCGATGATGGGTACAGATGCAACGCCGAGAAGGACAGTCGTGTCGCTAGAGTTGTGCATGCGGAACTGGCGGAGTCAGCCAGATGTCGCTGTTCCTTCGGCGCATTCACTTACCTGCTGAGCGGACAGGATTACCACGCAATCGTCCAGATGAGACAGCATGGCGCTCCCCTGCATCGGCGGCACGACCAGCACGCATTGCTTCATCCCATTGGCGTGAAGTGTGGTGAGCGTCTGAGTCTCGGCACTGGGCTCTTTAGAGTCAGGAGTCGATATCGGACGTAGATCGATAACGCAGCGTTCGAGGTTTTCGAGCGACAGGGTGTATCCTCCGGTAGAGCTGGATGATCTGGCCGCTTCCGGAGGTCCTATGATGCCTCCCTTGCAGTTGCTTATGATCACAGAGGATGACTGTCCAGGTACTCCAGCGTCGAGCGGCGCTGAAGGTCTTGGAAGGGTTGAAAACGGTGGGTCAGATCCGGCTGTTGACCGTTGAACGAAATTGTCCCTCGTCGAGCTCGGCGACCCGGCTTGCGCTGCGCCTGGATCCCCCGCAGTCTTCGGTCGGAAAGCGAACCTGCGGGCAGGTTGACCGCCTGTCAACTTGGCACTGAGTGCGCTCTCAAGCTCCTTGATCCGCTGAGCGACGGGGTCAGCCGCCATTAGGTAGGTGTAGAGGGCTGAGCTCACACTCGTGTACTGGCTCTGATCATATTTCGGCAACAAGGGAGACACTTCTGCCAGAGAAGCTTTCAGATCCGCTAGTTTCTGCTTGATGGTAGTGGCGTTGAGCGAGGACCGCTCCAGCTCATTCGAGATATCTAATGCCTGTTTCAGCCCACCATGCTGCGGTGCAGCTTATCGCTTGGCAGCTGACCTTGTCTGAGTGCCTGGAATCTGGTGTGATACTCCTGTGCGTCTACGACTGACGGCCCAGCGCTGCTCATCTCGTCTGAGATCTCACTGCAGTGATGAACCTCACAGGGCCGCATACAAGGGCTCTAGAAATCAAGACCGACGCGTTGAAGTGGGGCAGGTGGGGCACAGCTTGTCACACCGGTCCGACTGCCCGATGCGGACCGATACTGTGTCGGTATGGGGCACGAGGGGAGTTCTGACTGACCTGCACAGACGCCTGCAGACAGTCATACTGGACTGTTGACTAGAATGCATGTGATGAATCTACCGGATGAGCTTGCTCGGGCAGATCATGATGACTTGGCAAGTGCTTCGTCGGTCTGGGTCCGCATCTCGTGGATAGTCTGCTTGGGGTCCTTGCTGCCGAAGACCGCAGTTCCAGCAACGAGCACGTTCGAGCCTTTCATAGTTAGCACGGAGTCGGGTACCCGCCGAGCGCCATATCGCACTCTGGTGAAGAAGGAGACTTACCGGCCTGGGCGCACTGGCAGGCGTTACCGGCGCCGACACCGCCGTCGACCTGAATGTTCTTGCCGGGGAACCGCTTCCTGAGCTCGGACACCTTCTCCAAGCACTCAGGCATGAACTTCTGGCCGCCTCGTCCCGGGTGCACCGTCATGACGAGCAAAAGGTCGACTGCGTTGCCCAGATCCTCGGTGATGACTGATGCGGGGGTGTTGGGCGAGATCGCCAGACCGGCAAGCATCTCGTGCGAGTGGATCAGGTCAATTACTGACTTGTGCTCCTCTGCCCCGGGGTCAGCATTCCTCCTCGATGTACTGACGTCCGCCGCCCGAATGCCTTACCTGTCGCTTCGTAGTGGAAGGTGTACGACTTGCCGCCCGCCTGAGCAACTTCGGGCACCCACTACCGCTGTCAGCCCAACCACAGCATGTATCCAGCAGAGCTCGCCTTCGCCGGGTCGGAGACCATCATGTGGCAGTCCATGAAGATGTCAGGGACATTGTCCCGCACGCAGCTGAGGATAGGCGCTCCCATCGTGATGTTCGGCACAAAATGGCTGCAAACGTCAGTCGGCAACCATGCACAAACGTAGCGCTAGCTACACTCGGCATCATTCGACTGACCCATCCATGACGTCCATGTGCAGCCAGTCAGCGCCGTTGGACATCATGCGCTTGCATTCCGCCGCGAGGTTAGACAGGTCGGACTGGTATGTCAGACGGCAGCTCGATTCGGGGAGATACCACTTACGGCCAGAACGGAGGGGGAGATGATTGCCTTGACCATTTTGATGTGAGATTGTGCTGCGCAATCCTTCTCTAGTCCAGGATGGTACAATTCCAGATGTCCTGCAGGTCAGGTCGACATCCTCCTAGGTCTCGGTGACGTCCTTCAGCTTGTTCCGACGGAAGCAATTTACCACATCCTCTTGTCCTCGCCACTTAAACAGGATCTCACCTCTTTGACATTCCCCACTACCTAGCCGAAGGACAGGTCAAATCACCATGGCTGGCCCTTTGTCTGTGGAGGACATCCTCGCTAAGCAAAAGGCCGAGAAGGAGGCCGCGGCAAAGGTGAGCTTCTGGACCTGAATCTACGGGCTGTATTCGGCCTGTGCTGACCATCCCTAGCCCAAGTTCCTGACCAAGGCTGAGCGAGAACGCCTTGCGCTCGAAAAGCGCAATGCGGAGATTCAGGAGCAGCAGAAGCGCGAAGAGGAGGAGAAGAAGCGGCAGATTGAGTTTGAGCGAGCAGCAGAGGAGGAGCGTCGGCGAGCGGAAGCAGCGCGATACTCGAACGGCGGTGGTCGGGACGGGTACGGGCAAGACCGGTACGGTGGACGCGACGGTCGCGACGGGCGTGACGGGCGCGATGGGCGTGATGATAGGTACGGAGGTGGTGCGCGGAACGACCGGTACGGTGGCCCCGGAGGCAGGGGCGAGAGAGGGTACGGCGGTGGTCCTGGAGGAGATCGCGGAGGAAGCTATCGCAACGACCGGGGTGGACCCGGTCCGTCGGACTACCGGGGCGGCGGCGGCCTGCCTTATGGCGATAGGCAAGGCCCATCTGCGGCGGGCGGACCGCCGAGCGGTCCTCGTGGACAGGCTGGAGGTCCCGCGCCGTCTGGACCTCGGTCCATGCAGAACGGTCACGGAAACGGTACGAACGGCCACCCGGGTGGCTCGTCTTCCCCTGCACCAGCGCACAACGGCTCATCGTCGTCTGCGCGTGCCGGCCCCGGCGGCGACGTGGCCCCGCCGTCCGACCTCGAGCTCAGCACCATTCGCGAGCGATACCTCGGCGGCAAGACGGAGAAGAAGAAGTTCATGCTGCGGAAAACGGCGGACAAGAAGAATATCTTTGACTGGAAGGCAGACGACGACACGACCGTGCAAGATCTGGGCACATGGAGGAGCGACATGCAGGCGGGTGGTGCCGGATCAACGGTCATGCCCGGTGGTCGGCTGGCAGGCTTCGATAACGGAGGCAAGGATGCCGCTGCTACAGGGTATGTCGGGACATATGACTACGGGTGCGAGGGCACTACTGACGCTATGCAGGACACCTGATGCGTATGCCGACCCTCTAGAGCGGAGACGGGCAGGACGAGGCAACAACGATGACCGGCACTGGTCCGACAAGCCTCTCGCGGAAATGAAAGACCGAGACTGGCGTATCTTCCGAGAAGACTTCAGTATCTCTGCTCGAGGCGGGTCGATCCCCTTGCCGCTCAGAAGCTGGCGGGAGTCCAATATCCCTACGTCGATCCTCGACGTCATTGACGAAGTCGGCTACACAGAGCCTAGTCCTATTCAGAGGCAGGCCATCCCGATCGGAATGCAGAATCGAGACTTGATCGGCATTGCCAAGACAGGTAGGTCATGCGGGTCTATTTGAGGTGTGTACTTTGCTTACTCCGTCAGGTTCCGGTAAGACCGCTGCGTTTGTGATTCCCATGCTGGACTACATTGGCCATCTGCCGCCTTTCAACGACGATATCCGGCACCTCGGTCCTTACGCGCTGATTCTGGCCCCAACGCGAGAACTGGCACAGCAGATCGAGTCCGAAACGCGCAAGTTCGCCTCTCGTATGGGCTACACCTGTGTCTCTATCGTCGGTGGTCGGGCGATCGAAGAACAGCAGTTCGCCTTGCGGAACGGTGCCGAAATCATTATCGCCACGCCCGGTCGTCTCAAGGACATGATCGACAAGACGATGATTGTCATGTCGCAGTGTCGCTACGTCGTCATGGACGAAGCTGACCGAATGGTTGACCTGGGTTTCGAGGCCGACCTGACGTTCATCCTTGACGCTATGCCCAAGTCATACGTCAAGTCGGAGACCGAGATGCAAAACGGCGAGAACGAGTGGAAGGGTCATCGTGTGACGACTCTGTTCTCCGCGACGATGCCTCCTGCCGTCGAGCGCCTGGCACGCAAGTACCTCGTCAAGCCTGCGACCGTCACAATCGGTAATGCCGGCGAAGCAGTCGACACGGTCGAGCAGCGCGTCGAATTTGTGACTTCGGACGACAAGCGCAAGGCGCGCTTGCAGGAGATCCTGCGGACGATCGGTCTACCTCCGCCGATTATCGTTTTCGTCAACCAGAAGAAGACGGCCGACATGGTGGTGCGGTACGTCCGCGAAGCCGGCATGTCCGCGACGACGCTCCACTCGGACAAGTCGCAGGACCAGCGAGAGCTGGCCCTCCAGGAGCTCCGAGACGGCACGGTCTCGGTCCTGGTCGCGACCGATATCGCCGGTCGAGGTATCGACGTGCCGGACGTCAGTCTCGTCATCTCGTACCAGATGTCAGACACGATCGAGAAATGGGTCCACCGTGTCGGTCGTACCGGCCGAGCAGGCAAGACCGGTCTCGCCATCACGTTCCTCAGCAACGACGACGAAGAGGTCATGTACGATCTCAAGCAGGAGATTGCAAAGTCGCCGTTGTCAGTCATGAACCCCGAGCTCGCCCGTCACGAGGCCGCTCGGCAGAGAGTCACCCGCGAGATGAAACGCAAGCGCGAGGAGGGCGAGTAGGTTGACATCGGCGTGTCTCGGCAGTCACAGTAGCTAGGCCATCTTGCAGCGTCATGCATCGCTGTGTATCGTACCAGCATGTCTCGCTCGGGTTAGCGGTTTCAGCCGGGTCGGCTTCCCCGCATTACCCCGCATTTCACAATTGCCGAGCCGGTCTGCACCTCTTATTACCATGTGGACCACATCTCGGTGGTCTCGCTGCTATAGAAGTACCAGTAGCTCGTGTGTGGGGCATCCCAGCTGCTCAAGATGCCCGTCGCTGTCCCGATCAATGCGCCCGAGGTGGACTGCTTTGTCCCCTCGGCAGACAAGGTCTCGATCGCCGGCGCCGACTTTGTCGACCAACATGGCAGGGTGTTGTCCCTCAGAGGCGCCAACGTCGGCAGCGCTTCCAAGACGTGCGCCCTTTCGTCGCCAAGCGAGGATAGGAGCTGTGCTGATACCTGCAGGCCGATGCGGCCGTGCCCACCGTTCCACGATCACCGCAAGTCGACATACGTGGGCCGGCCGTTTCCTCTCGAGGAGGCGGACGAGCAGTGGCAGCGTCTCAGATCATGGGGCATGAGCTTTGGTGAGACTCAGTAGCATGTTGGAGACGGCTCGGAAGCTTATGACAGTCCGAATCAACGTCACATGGGAGGCTCTTGAACATGCTGGACCGTGAGTACGGTAGCGGCGCTCCTGTCCATCCCGAAGATCTCCGTGTGTGAGATGCTGATGCGAGGGACAGCGGGCAATACGACCAGGAGTACTTGGACTACCTGCGTAAGCTCCTCATCAAGATGCACGAGAACGGCGTGGCAGGATACGTCGTGAGTGCGCTACGAAAGACGAGGACGAATAGCTCTGACCGGCTAGGTAATCCATCAGGATGTCTTTTCGCGGTACTGTGGCGGAGTCAGTACGCCGCCTCCGAAATCCGAGGACTCGCTGATGTCCGGCAGTCAGGCGCTCCAGGATGGGTCGTCGAAGCAGCAGGGTTCGACCTGTCCGATGACGGCGAGAAGATGGCGCTCAGCGGATCGGCGTTCCTCGACGGTCTGCGCGGGGGTCGTCTTCAAGGCGAGAGGGGCCTATGGCCGACCGGTGAGCCCGTCAGAGCGGGGTTCGTTCAGGTGGCTGACCTTGCAGGGTACCAGAAGCTAGCGTGCGCGACGATGAAGTGAGTGCTTGGACCCGGATAATGGCACGGGGTGGAGTCCTGACAGGTTGCGCAGCACGCTCTTTTGGGCAGGGGAGACATTTGCACCGTCGTTTAGAGTGGAAGGGAAGAACGGCAAGCCGGTCAGCATCCAGGCGTACTTGCAAGACGCCTTTCTCGCCGCATACGACAAGCTTGTCGAGGCTGTTGGCGACCTTCCGGGTGTGCTGGGCTTCGAGGTGGGTACAACTACGATGCTAGCTGGTCAACACTCAGCCTCTCCAGATGATGAACGAGCCGCACCCGGGGTACATCGGTCTGACCTCAACGCATGAGTGGGCGAGTCATCATTGGTACGACCTTGAAACCCGCACTGACGCACAGGACAGAACTACAACACTGACTTGCACCTCGGCCAGTTCCCCTCGCCACTACAGTCCTTCTCGATGGGTGCCGGTCACTCGACGCGTGACGTCCCTATCTACGTCCGATCCTTCCCTTGGCCAACACGCATCTCTCACAGTATCACGGCTAACCCCGGCGGCGCGTGCGTGTGGCGAGAAGACGGCCCGACTGGGGGCAAGTGCCCATTCGAGCGCGAGGGTGTGTGGAAGTGGCACGAGGCCAAGAAAGCGCCTGTTGCGCTGCAGGAGGATTACTTTGCCAAAGACAGGAACGGCAAGCGGGTCGACTTCTACACCGACTTCTTCCACCCATTCGTGAAGCGCTGGGAAGCTGTGGTCGACAAGCGGGCAAAGGGCAAAGCTTGCCTCAGGCTCGTCGAAGCCGTGCCGAATGAGTATGCCCCAGAATGGCCGACAGACATGAGGCCTAACAACTTTGTCTACGCTCCGCACTGGTCAGTCGTTGTCCCTCGCGCGCTATGGAGGAGGCTGAGGGCGCGACAGGTACGACCTGAATGCCATGTTCAAGAAACAGTTTGGGTTCATGACCGTCAACGTCCAGGGTCTCTCCAGGGTGAGCCACTTCGACCACCACGTCTGCTACAATCAGCTGATGTGACCAGGGCATGTTCTTTGCAAAAGCACTGTACTTTGGCAGGAAGGCTGCCAAGAAGAACTACGCCTTGCAGATCAAGACGCTCGTGCGTGAAGCCCGGAAGAAGCTTGGCGATGTGCCGATCGTGTTTGGCGAGTGCGGCATCCCCATGGATATCAAGTAAGTGCGCTCGTCCAAGCAGCTGATCGAGGCTGAGGGCGTGTGCAGCAAAGAAGAGGCATTCCGGACGGGCGACTTTTCCGCTCACGAGACAATGATGGACGCGTTGATCTCCGCCTTGGAGGCCAGCTCGGTTGGGTACAAGTACGTCCGTCTTTTCCTTGGTCAGGACTAGGGTTGATCGGCTTCAGCATCTGGGCGTTCAATCCTCAGAACGACGACGAGGTCGGCGACGATGTGAGTCGCGCTTTGCAGGGCAGGACATAGGCGGAAGCTCATAAGCGTCCGCAGTGGAACGCGGAGCACTTCTCGTGGTACTCGAACGGCCGGCGGGACCTCGAGCTCGCGCAGCGTGGCATCGACCCGAAGAGTCCCGGAGCCAAGACAGACTACGACGCCGGTGCTCGCCTGTTGGACGTCATGGTGGTGAGTACGCATCCGCCTGAGTGAGTAACGGCGCTAACGCGCGACCGCAGCGACCGTACGCGATCGCGACTGCCGGAACGCAGCCAGTGTCCACATTCGACGCCGACACCTCGGCGTTCACTCTGCGGTTCCGTTCCCCTCTGCGAATCACCTCCCGCGGGAACGAAGAGGAAGTGCCCGGTATCGCGGACCTGACCGAGGTGTTCCTTCCGAAACGGCACTACACCGAGTCCAACACGTCCTGGACGGTCTCGCCCGGCGGCCGCGTCTTGTTCCAGTGGGACAAGCAGCGCGCCTGGGTCTGGTTCGCAGATCCGCTCCCGTCCACGAAGAGCGAGAGAGAGGCGCTAGACAGGCCGAGGCGGTTTGACGTTTGGGTGCCGGGTAAGACGGCCAAGGCCCGCGGCGGATGGGCCACATCACGACCGGCTCAGGTCGTGCTAGCCCTGCTTGTGCTTGCGTTGGGCCTGGCAGTGACCTACTGGGCTCAGATGGCCGAGTGGGAGAACGAGAGACGAATGGGATTGAGGAAGTGATTCGGCGCAAGCGGTGCCGAACATCTAGACTAGACTGTATACAACTTAGACGCGCAGCTACCCATATGGACAGAGGTCATGATGGTACATGCTATACGAGGCTACCCGATCAAATCACATCCAGCTCGTCCTCGTCATCATCCGCTGCCAAGATACTCTCCACATCCACATCATCGTCCTCATCTTCGCCGTCGTCATCATTATCTTCTTCACCCGCCTCGTCCTCCTCATCGTCCTCCTCCTCGGACTCGTCAATGACGGTCGGCACTCGGCTCTGTCTCCGACGCGAACTTCTCCTTGGCGTGGCGAGTTCAGCGCCGCCCTCGGCGTCGTCATCGTCCGAGTCGGCACCCGACACTGTCGTCGTCTCGGACGTGGCGACAGACGACTCGCGGGACGTGCCGCGCCGAGATCCACCACGGCGCTTGCGGCCCGCCTCAGCATCCACATCAAGCACCTCCCTTCCCAGCATCAGCTTATTCTCTCTGCGCTTGATACACGACTTACGTGCTCTCCACGACCTCGACAAGCTCGTCCACATCTGCGGGATGGTCCGCCGCAAAGGCATCGACCGAGAACCCTTCCAACTCGCCAGCGTACTTCTTGGTCACGGACGTCTCGAACTTGTTGAGCGCATTTCTCGCCGCGGCCTCGGAGAATGGCCGTCTCTGCGCATGCGTCAGCCTCGCTCCCCTGATCACACGACAAGTGCTTACAGATCGGACATTGCTGACGAGGTACGCGACGAGTTGGGCTTTCCCTGGTTTGACATCTTCTGGCTCGGGCAGGTTCAACTTGCTCAGGAACGACAGCAGGGCCTTTCGCATCTCGCCTGAGAGGGTGAGCGCAGGCATGCAGGACGATAGGCAGGACGTACGGGACGTCTCGGTGAGCATGAGGCATAGGATCTCGACAGACAGGTCCAGGTGGACTGTTGGATCGGCTTTCGAGCCCTCACGATGCCTGCTCGTGTCAGGCATTGCCAGCGCCGCTTACGGGTCGCGGACTCACACAACCTTCTCGGGATCCAGCCAGTCGACCATCATCAAGCCCATCTGGGCCAAGGGCAGCGCATCCGCATCATCCTCCTGCTCATCCATCAAGCTCGCCAGGATCTTAAACGTCGACGCGAAGACCTAAGCCAATGTCAGAGGGTGAGCAAAGGGGTGCGAGTCAAGGGCAGGCGTACCGAAAGGAGCCGGCGCTGGTTCGCAGGCGACGAGTAGCTGTACACAGGCAGGAAGTACGCCAAGCATTGACGCAGAGCCTGGTTGTCTGCCGTCTCAGGCGAGAAGTAGAGCAGGACAAGTGATTGCAGTACCTGAAGAGATCAGCCTGTGCTCCCGGTACCACACGCGGGACGCACATTCTCATCTTCGAGCATGCCGGCGAGCATGAGCTTGGCGGCGCCCTCGCATGCGACAGCCTGTACGTCCGGCGCCTCCGAGTGGATCAGTTGTCGGATGAGCAGCGGGAACTCCTCGGCCTGGTCGGGTCAGCGACGTTTCTCGATGCTTTCTTTAGACAACCCACGGGCAGACCGGTCAGAGTGGTCAGATCATGCACCATGAGGACGTCGAGCATGATTCGGACGACCGAAGCCTTGAGCTCGTCGTCCGCGACCTTGAATTGCTGGTAAAACAGCCCAAACGAGTCTTTGGCGACTTTCTGCCAAAAGTCAGCTGGCTGACCATCGCCGACTACCCGCTCGACTAACCGCATCGATGAGCGCGCAGAGACCAAGGCAGATGAGACCTTGGTCTCGCAGCGCAGGCTCGTCCTTGTTCCTCACAGCGGGGTTGATCAAGTCGTGGATCAGCCCTTCTAGCACCGAGTTGGACTGTAGCGTCTGCCATCGGGTCAGTATGATCACCGTCCCGAAAGCACCCAACCAACGCACCGAGTTCACGCGCTCGAGCAGGCTGATGCAGATCAGGAGGCACCGCAGGTCCGTCAGAGCAGCTTGCATCGCCTGTTCTGGGTCGGAGAGGTCGAAACGGGGCGCGACGGTCGCTCTGCGCCGACGCGGCGTGGCGCTGTAAGTCGACGCCTGACTGTCGGCGGGCTGCTCATCAGCACCTTGTCCGCTAACGCTCTCCTGGCAGAAACTCACCCCGTCATCCACCTCTCCGTCGCCCTCGCGAAGCTCGGTGACCACGTCGACGACGACGCGGATCAGGTCTCGCTCGCTATTGGAGATCTTGCTCAGGACGTCCATGCACCGCGGGATCAGCTCCTGCGGCAGGCTCGCCTGCGAGATCATTTCCCCTGACACGCGTCAGCGTTGCAGTCCCAGACTCCCGATCGAGGGCGATGACGCACTGGCCAAGGTGAACATCTTGCGTCGACCGATCTCATCGGCATAGTCGAGGCGCGTGGCGAGGCCCAGCAGTTCGCCGACAATGAAGGCGCGCTCGATCCGCTTGTCCTCATCCTCTTCGTTGACAAAGTTGTTGAACTCGTCTTGGATCCGGAAGGCCAGGTCCGTGACGACGGGCATCGTCTCCTCGATTCGGGCTTCGTCCTGAAATGTCAGCACAACCTCAGCGGCATTCCAGACAGACGTACCTTGTTGGATGCGCAATGCTCTGCGAAGACACGGCCGAGGAACGCCTTCTCCGGAGTCAAGCTCGTCCAGAAGTCGTCTGTCCAAGATCAGCTCAGGCGTCAAGGTCTAAAGGGGGGCGCGCGACGCACCACCAAAGGCCAAGCTGTCGAGCACTTCGCTGCGAGTCACAAAAATCGACAGCAGGGCGTCTTCTGCTACTCGGCCCCCAATGACGTCGAACCGCGTGAGGAACTGAGCCATCAGCACGGAAAAGCGCGAAACGCCCTGGCTGGCTGCGCAGACGCACCTCAAGCAGGTCCCCTTCGGCATGGTCGAGCCATCCACCCAGCATACCTGCTGCTGCTTTCCGCACGGCCGGCTCTCTATCGCCAAGGCCGTTACGCACAATCTCCTCTCGCTGAGCGATACTCAGCACTCGGGGGTCTGGCAGCGCCGCGGCGGACAGCGAGCCAGCGTAGACCGTCCGTCGGATGATCGGGTCGATGTCCCGCGTGCGGGCGAGGATGTGCGGTAGAGTCTGAGGCGTCCGCGGGAGGTTGTACAGCGCCGCCCGGCGGACCTCTCTTCGAGCTGGGTCAGTCATATGCGGAATGCGCCGAGTAAGAGAACTCACGCGGCGGGGTCGCAACGCAGCATGTACAGCAGCGTATCGATCAGAGGCTCCTGTCCGTCCTCAAGCTCGTCCTCGTCTTCTCCGCTCTGAAGCTTCAACAGGCCCAAGACCGCCTGCGACCGCACGGCAGGCTCCTTGTCCATGGCGCGCTGCAGCAGACTCTTCCGCAGTAGCTGATACATGTCGTCGCTTCCATCAGCCCCTGTGCCCGCAGGCCATGACTCACTCCATCTCGCCGAGACCGTTGATCATGGACGCTGTGAGGAGCGTCACGCGGAAGCGAACGTTCTTGTCCTTGGCTTCCATGCCGGACAGCAAGTGCTTCAGCAGCTTGCCCACGAACCGGGTCGAGTGCGTCTCGACGTCTTCCTCTCCGTCTCCACGGCTGGCCTGGTCTGCACAAGATTAGTCACCCGATATAGACCCATGGGACCTTGACTGACCCTGCTCGGTCGAGTAGGCGACATAGCTCGCGACGAACTTGACTACCCGGTCTGCGACAGCCACGCCCTTCTTGACCTGCAACACGCGGTTCACCATATCGACAAACAAGTCGTTGAACGCCTTCTCGCCCACAGCGCGCAACGCGCCCGACTTGCTTCCCGATGACGGAGCTGTGATAGTCGCGCAGGCATCGTGGATCTTGCGCAGGGCGACTAGGTTCTTCCGGTGGTTCGCTGTGGTGTGCTGCGCCTGCTCGAATATCGGAGGCAGAACGTTGGGAAGCGTATCCGTCAGGTATGCGACCGTCAACGCCTTGTCCCGCCCGACCATCGTGACTGCTGTGCAATAGCTAGGATACTATGCTACTAAGGTATGACACGGGGCTCTAGAGATTGTTTGTGCTCGCTCGCGCGCGGTCAGCTCACGCGCGCCTAGTGGCGGGAAAATCAAGATGACGGCATTGTTGCCACTCGACCGCGCCTGTTTTCTCACCCCCGCCAGGCGTAAACAAGCCTCCCCTCCGCATCTACGTTCTCCTCTCATTTTCCGCTTTCATCACTGCAATCCATTCGCTGTCTTAGCTGGTCATCGCGATGATGAACAACAGAAGGGTGCAGCAGAATGCGCCACCACCGTACCCGCTCATGAACATCGACGAGATCGTCAACTGCCTACACGCGCTAGGGATCGGCGCCAACCCAGAAGACCTGGTCAAGCCGAACCCGCAAACCGCGCAGGCCATCTACGCAGGCATGCTAGATGCGCTCATGGGCGCGCCAACAGAGATGCTAGAGCAGCCCAGGCAGGCACTCATGGGTATGATGGAGTACAAGGTAGGTCCAACCCTCGAGCGATAGCGAGGGTTCAGGCCGCTGAACGAGGTAGGACCTGTACTCGGACGCTCTTCAGTTTTCCATGTTCTACAAGCACGTGTACGTCCGATACGACTCGTCCTTCGATGAAGAGAGCTGATGATATCAGGCGTCACTTGGCGGTGACGTGCGGTGTGGAGGACTTTTGCATGTCGGATCTCAGCCGGCCAGAGACGAAGCGGATGCAGAAGGTGCTGAGCGGGTTCATGAACTTTGCAAAATTCAGGTCAGTCCGATACCACATACAAATGTCAAAATGCTCACAATCCTTGCAGGGATGAGCGGTTACCATTCCGAGACCAGCTGCAGGCCAAGCTGCAGGATTCGCGGGACACGTGAGGCATCTTCCCGCGCGTAGACGGGTCTCTCAGCTGATTCCCGCGCCAGAACCGACCGCCTAAAACAACAAATCGAGGAGATTGAGCACAAGATATCCGCCATCACGTACGTGTGATTTGCCCCAGAATGATCCGAAGGTTGACCTCTCAGGGCGAAGAACAAGGCAGACTGGCCGGAAACAGAGCGGATACGCAAGGAGAACCAGGCGATCCACACCGAGCTTACACAGCTCAAGACGCAGCAAATGGCTCTTGCGCGTACACTCGAGGATATCCGGCGCGAGCGAGACGAGGCTATGGCTAAGGCTGTGAGTGCCCTCCCGCGGCCGTGCATGAGGTCTTTACTCACTCGGGTAGCAATCACGGCACGCCGAGTTGAAGGCTCTGCACCAGGAGCAAGTCAGCACGCGGTCACGCCTTGTGCAGTCGCCCGAACGAATCAAGCGGACAATCGCCTCTCTGTCCGAGACGGTCGCTGTGGAGAAGAAGAGTCTGGCCGAGTTTCAGCAAAAAGCGCTCGAGCACACGGACCGGCTCGAGGCGCTCAACGCGCTCAAGACCGATGTCACGGGATACATCGAGCTTGCGACTGGTATTCTGCAGCACCGGGCGGCGCTGGAGGAAGCCAAGCGCGGGACACAGGCACTCGACGTCAAAATCCTTGCCAAAGTCGCTGAGCAGGCCAGCCACAAGAACCGATCAGAGGTAGGTGTATAGAATCAGTGTCTCAGGGATGTGTCCTGACAGCTGCAGCAACTGGTGCGGCAACAGGCAAACGCGGACGCTCGCGTGGAACGACAGCAGGAGATGCGCAAGGAGCAGGCGCGCAAGTTCAACGAGGACATCAAGGCGCTCAAGGCGCAGTACGACGTCAAGGCTAAGGAACGCGGCGCGTGGCAGCGCGAACAGCAGCTCCTCGTCAATGAAAAGGCCGCCTTGAAAGAGCAGATGGACGAGTTCGTCGCGCAGCACGAAAACGAGATCAACCAGTTGATGGCCGAGTACTGGAAAATGCGCCGCCTGACCGGTAAGTCTGCCGAGCCGCGTTGGTCGCGACTGTGCTGACTCGCCTGTAGAGGAGTACATCACCACGCTGGACGAAGCGACGGGTCTTCAGTTCACGAGGGGCGTGAGGGCATAACTTTTCAGGTTGTGCATGTACAGTTGATAGATCGATTCTGCTCGTGAGCGGGTAATCTGCCCCGTATTTGTACATCTAGTGGATAATGCAGCGAATTGCACTGTGCGCGTGGTTGCTCCGTTCTTCCTCATTGACCGGTCGGCTTGCCGCTGAGTGACCGGAAGAACTCGTTGTACGCGTTCTCGATATCGAACAGCATCTGCACGAATCAACACAATGTCCCCGTTCAGCAGTTGATAGGACACACCTGGCGCGACTGCTCCTCGGTGATCTCGTCGCTTGCCTTCATGGCATTGAGCGTGATGAGCCTGTCTCATCAGCTCGTGCCCTGAATGCAAGCATCAACGCGCTCGGACCACACGCACCAGTGCAAGATCTTGCCTCGTCCTTCCCACTCGCCGCTTCCCTTGAAGCGGGAGTACCCGCTCATCAGTTCCGTCAAGAACGGATGCAGCTGGTCTTTCGCCCGGAGGTTCAGCTTGAGCGCGTCCATGAATGTGATGAACGACTGCGGGATAGCGCATCAGCGATGGACAGCCTTTCAATGCAGGAACAGACGCACTGAAGTGGTCTCCGCAACCCATTTGCCCGTCTCCGCGCCGCCTTCGGTCGCCTCGGCCGAGTGCTCAACCGTCGCTGGCACGCCGACCGTCAGCCTATGCAACGCCGCAGGTGTCTCCATCTGAAGAGTCAACGCCGTACGAGAGGTATCGGGGATTCCGACCCACCTTGAACCGCTTCATGAACGCCTCGACGCCGCCGACGTCCTCCCCCACAAGCTTCATCAGGCTCTTGTACTGCGCCAGCAACTTGATGCATGCCGGTGCGTACCTATTAGATCAGCTCCTTGTTCATTGCCTCCTAAGGCCGGGACCAACTCTTTGCCGGAGACGCTATCGCGGACATAGGCTCGTTCGAGGTACTCTAGGCTGACGATGATGCTGTACAGCGTCGCGAGGTTTTCCGTCTTCTCCCGCTCGGCATTGGTCGTATAGAGGCGTACCTCCTCGTCGAGGTTCATCGGCATGGCATCACCAGTAATTGTACAATACGAACAAGAATGAAGGCACGATGACGCCCGGTGTCCAAGGTCCGGCGCGCGACAGCGGGGGAAGGGCGGGGCCGAGCGGCAGCAGATAGCGGGGAAACGTCGGTTCCTGCTCCTGCGACACAAGACAAAGATAAACTTAGATCCATCACCGCGTCGGGCTTGCGTCTGCTTTGTTGTCCTTGTCCCAACGGCGATCATTTGTGTATACAATACTGCATAGCCTGGTGTTAGGTTTCGACGAGGGTGATCTCGTCCTTTGTGCCGAAGAAGGTCACGGGGACGAAGGCTCGGTTCGGTGGGACGATACACGACGTCCGGATCGCATAGCACGACTCGGCATAACTGCTCCGTTTATTTGTGCTATAAGGAGTATTGCATACAGCCACAGGCGGTCACACGAGCTCTCTCATCTGCGGTGGCGACTTGTCTGTCAATCTTGCAAGGGATTACTGCGGTCATAAGGAGCGCCGGCGCAACTTCAAGCGGGACATGGCAGACAATGGGGAGGCGTCCTCCACCAACGCTACCACCGATGCAAGCAGCGGTATGTGAAGAGCAAGAGGGCTACTGTGAGCTTTTAGTCCATGTCTGACCGCTGGTAGCGAGTCGAGCCTCAGCAGAATTCGTCGCAGGCGTTATAGCAGGTCTGTCCAGTCTCTTCAGGCCGAAGCATGACACCAGGCGCTAAGGCATGGCAGGTGCCGCAGGTCTCATCGTGGGACAGCCATTCGATGTCGTCAAGGTGCGGTACCAAACGCCAGAATATGCTGGACGGTATAGCTCGGTCATCGGGGCCTTCGGTGGGTGTAGCGCTAGGTGTGTGCGGAGGGTTCTCGCCTGACGCTTGAAGGGTCGATTGTGCGAGAGGAGCGCGTCGCGGGTCTCTTCAAGGGCGTCATGTCTCCTATGGTGGGTACCCAGGTTCTACCATATGAGTATGCTCGGTCGCTAACGACTCTTAGGCCGGCATAGCTTTCGTGCGTCCTGCGCGGTCCCAGCGGCTCAAACACGTGGGACAGATGTGCTGATGCCTCAGATCAACGGCGTGGTGTTCACCTCATATTCGGTGTTCATGCGGATGCAGCTACCGCTTGTCGATACAGGCGAGCCATCTCTCAGTCAGATTTGCTTGGCGGGAGCAGGAAGCGGTCTTGCAGGCTCGTAAGTTGCCAAAGCGTCCCTGCCACCTGCACACACTGACCTTTGTTCAGCTTCCTCACCTGCCCCACCGAGCTTGTTAAGGTGGGCGGGCCAGTCCTACGGCCTTGTCGGCCATTGTTGCTGAACACAGACAGATTCGGCAACAGTCTGCACCACCACACCTGAACCCGTCCGTGTTGGAGGTGTGCAGGTCGATTATTCGGACGGACGGACTTCGAGGGATCTATCGTGGTTTCTCAGCTACAGCCTTGCGAGACCTCGCCTACGGCCCATACTTCTGCACGTGAGTGCAGCACCTCCAATGTACACGGCCTGGCTTCGTCGCCTGATGAGCAGGTACGAGGCGATCTGTCGGTACTTCCGCTCTCGGCAAACCCCCTTGCAGGCCCGTTCGACACATCACCACGAGAGTCTGATCGAGGAAGCCGAGCAGGAGATCAAGAGCTTGTCTTGGGCGGAGCTCATGGTTGCTGGAGGCGTGGCAGGCGTGACAGCCTGGGCGGTGAGCTACTTGTGCACACTGCAGAGGTAGTTGGCTGAACACGGGTCTTAGGTGACCTTCCCTCTGGACGTGATCAAGACACGGATGCAGGCGACCGACTGGGGCTCGAATCCAGGAAGCTCATCCAACCGGGTTATCGCGAAACCTGGGTTGTGGCAGGTCGCGCGATCAGCCGTCCGCTCAGAAGGGTGGAAGGTCATGTACGCAGGCCTGGCGCCTACGCTGATAAGGTGAGGAATGTCGCATTGGCGTGAGAGGCAACACTGAACGTGGCAGAGCTGTACCCGTCAACATGGTCACCTTTGTGGTGTACGAGGCATGCGTCGCTGGGCTCGTCCGATAGGCTGGAGCGACCGCCAGTTGATTGTCATGCGATCCTCGAAGCCCCGGAAGAATCGGATGTCCGCGTCAGCATCCCGCCATCGCCACCTTCACGTATCACCTCCCGCCGCGCGCAGAGGGGGCTTGGCACGATGCCCATGCTCCACTGCGGGATCGCAGATGGCCTGATCACGGGGCGAGAATACAAGGCGGCCCCTCATCGGAGGCTCGGCATGCGATAACACCTCTGGTTGCCCATCCGCTCGGAGAGGCGCTTTCTCGGAGACGACATCTCCGTACATATTGTAGCATTAGCACATTGCATATGCATCAGCAATCTGGAAGTCTGGCCATCGAGCGTCGAGTGCGCTATGTGAGGGCGACGATTGCCTACGCCGGTCTGGTGATTCGAGCACGACTTCGTGTCTTCCATGCGCACTCCGGAAGTGGGTCTCGTGCAGGACTGTCTTAAGACTGTACGAAGCTTGTCTCAGCTAGTCAGCTAGACAGCATCACCTCCTCGTCAGCGGACTTGCATGCTTCCATGAAGACATCAGCCGATCGATGATCCCACAAGTGCGCAGTGTGATAGCGTGAGGGCCTAGACTCGGACCCGGTTCCGAATTGATTTCCGACATGCGCACTCTTTCCGCTCGTAATTATTCGCGATTGCGACAGACCAACTCAATCTGAGTCAGAGTGGTTCACACACCTGCCACTCTCATACACACGGCTGCGCAGGCCAGCATCCGACGCCGTGTGAGAGGGGAGGGATCGCTTCCGAGCCGAGCATCATGACTAATTACTCTCCGAGCCGAAATGACGCCGCCCAAAGAGCCGGCCAAAGAGCCGATGTACGGTCCAAGCGTTTTTTTGCGGTGCGGGCTGTGTGCGATGCTCGGCCATCGCTCGGTCAAACGCCTAACGGGGGCCGTTGCAGGGATGGCCTCAGTAACCCGTTCAATCGACACACCTCTCCTTGACAGAGCCTGCCTGCCGTTCGCCCGCCTCATTCACCTATTTGCAGTCTTGTTCGGCTACGATGCATCCACGCAAGCCTGAATAGCACATGATGCACATGTCAGGTCAGGGCGACCTAATTGCGGCGACGTCAGCCCGTGCCTCTTCCGGAATCCAGCGATTCGCAAGTCGTGCCTGTTGTAACGTCATCACCCCTTGCAGCTGAGATCTCAGCCGCCGGCAGGGTGAGGTAACAGCCAGGGTCTACGACCGGATGCGGCCATGCAGGAGGTGGCATCGGCTTGTGCATGCTGGTCAACACGACACGCTGTGTCAGTGGCAGATGTCGAGTGGCTGTCTGAGCCCCGCGAAAGTGACCTATGTGGCGAATGTTGGCGCCGTCAAAGAGGCGCAGGCGGTTAGTATCGTGTCAACAACGACATCGGCAACTCGTAAAGAAGCGAGCTCGGCTATGGAGGACGTCCGGAGGAGGCAAAGAGGATGAAAGCTCGATCTGGGGTATTGGCTTTTGACATCGCATGCATTGAGGATCGAGTGAGATAGCTTCCCGATGTGTACTGCTTACCGATGCGCACGGCGCCTGACGAGAGATGACTCAGAAGGCGACTTTTTGCCGACAAAGCCCCTTTGCGCTGCTAATGCGCGTTATCGCCATGCCATTTGCGATAAACCTGTGATGGCGATACTGATAGTGATGGTGATGGTGATGGTGATGATGGTGATGGTGGCGCTGGCAGAGACGCGTCTGCCGCTCGAAAGGGGGGTGGGGCCTTTGAGGGTTGTCAAACGCCGACTCTGTGCCAAGCCAAACATGGTCAACCAGCACCATCAACGACTTGACCATCACCGTCACCACCAGGTCTAGACTGCAATTGCGGGACTCATAGTGTACGATGTAGGCCCTGTTGCGGTTACCGTAGCTCAACTCATCGTCACCTGAACAACCTTGTACGCTGCTGCACTATTGCATGTGTTCAGGCCACCCCATCATGAGGATGCACGGTGTGGGCCAGGTGGGCCAGCTCAGGGTCCAATGCATATCATGGGGTAGCGGCGTGGCCAAAGGAACCCGGGTTGAGGGCGGCAGAGGAGAGGAGGTAATGCCGTGATACGGGACGGATACGGGATGAACGGGGAGGCTGGACCCTGAAAATACCGCGATTGTAAATTTCCCTGATGCAGAGTGATTTGTAGAGCGGGCCAGGAGCGCCATCACGCAAACGTTCACCCCTGAACCTGAGCCCGAGGCAGAGGCAGAGAGACAGCGAGACATGCACGCTCGTCGCTCTTGCGTTAAGCACTGGGTTAGCCATTACGCTCCTCTCTTTCCATTCCCGCTCGTTACTCTCCGACGCTCCCTCTCTCTCGACATCGATCACCCCCGTCTCAACGCCCCAGACCGCTGCAGCGTCACCGACGTATACTCGCTACGTGGGGGAGAGACATTCCCTTAGGCCACCTACGCATGACTTGACGACAGCAAAGACATCCGCGCAGTAAGAGCGCCTTTCCGACCTCGACGGGTTCCTACTACTCGATCCGCATCCGGTCCGTGGGCCCACGCAGAGGCAGCCTCTTGCGACGCACGCGCAGTGACCACCTGCTCGAGCCGCCGCCGCTGCGGCTGCTGCTGCTGCATACCGCAGGGACCACGACACGCTCCATCGAGTTCGGAGATTTTTTACATCGGGCTGGCGTAAGGGTGTTACGAGACCTTCCCGCTCCCGGAACGTGAACTCGCACGCGCGGTCGGGGCGTTCTGGGCCCTGAGCCACCTGCGAACGCACGACGCCCCCGGCGCAAAAGGCGCGTGACAGCATCCAGTCCCGATCTGACACTCCCGCAATCTTGGTCCTGGGCCGAAGGCAGCCAGTACTTACAGTGCTCCCGGACCTCCCGCTCGACTTCCCGCTGTACCCCTCCCTCTCTTAATCGTCGTAGACCGACGTGCTGGACGCAGGACGTCCCTCGGCACACGATCGAGAGCACGACGGCGACCCAAGAATAAATCCCTGCCTGGCGACCCGCAACCCGCTCGACGCCCACTCCAGCCGAGACTCGACGCCTTTTCCGCCCGAACCGTCCATTTCTCATATACCGACCCCGTTGTCAGGCCAACGACGACCCCTACTCTACGCAGATTACCTGTACCAGCCACGACTCCCGATCCCAGCGCCTCTCTGTACCGAGCTGCGCTCTCCATCTTGCATCCGCTTGCCGCACTCGCTATTCCGCGTCTCCGCTCCTAGCTTTATAGTCTTGCCTTTCTGCTCTCTCCCCTCGCTTCTGTCCCACTCATCCGCGCTCGTACCTCGCTCGCTCCACTGTTGACGGTGGTCGCCAACGCTTGAAGCTTTTCGGCTCGACACTCATCCACGCCTACCGCTCGTCACCACGGCCGCTCCCCGCGCAGACACCTGCAATACTATAACGTCTTACAGATCACCGAAAGAAGACCCATCGCCATGCTGCTCCGACTGCTGCCTGCGCCTTCGGCGTCGCACCCTTCGCCGCCTACCATCCTCTTCACGCTCGCGCTGCCGACGCACCCTTACACCTCCAAGTCGCTGCCGCTGCCACCAAACCTCCTCGCTCACCGCTCGGTCTGCTTGCAGGAGGACATCGAGTGCCCCAATGTTCTCCTCGGAGAGAAGTCGACCTGGATAGCGGCTGTAAGTGGACTGCCGCATAGGCGCATGGACCGCGCTGACTCCCTAGGTCATCCAGGAGGCCACTTTCTCGATGCCCCTTGGCTCGTGCCAGGTTAGCCTGACCGACGGCAGCGTCCTCGAGGTGCCTCTTCCTGAGGAGTGCCTCGCGTACCTCAAGGGCGTCTGCAAGGAGGTCGAGCTTTCCTTCGCTCCTCCTGCGCCTGCCGCACTCGTGTCGCCCGTGCAGCGCTCGCCCAGCAATGCTTCGGTACGATCTTTCGCCTCGAACGCCTCTGCATCGAGCTCGTCATCCTCGGCTTCGGCCTCGTCGTCGTCGTCATCGTCTGCGACCTCGCCGTCCGCTCGCCGCTCCCCTTCGTCTCTCTTCTACTCTCTGATCTCGCCCTTGCTGTGTAGCCCGACGCTGAGCTCGGCGCGTCCAGCCCAGCCCATCAACCCCGCTCGGGCACACCGCCGCGCCGCGCGGTCACTCCTCGTCGACACCTTCCGCCGCTTCATCCTTCCTTCGCTCAAGGACTCGCTGCCCTCGGCGTACCTCCCTTGGGCGATTCGGAGCGAGAGCGCTACGCGCCGACAGGACTTTGACTGCCTGCGCACCGAGCTCGACACGCTCAGCGACCTGATCGGTGTCCCACGCCCCATCTGCACTTCGCCCCGCCGGTCATCCAAGAAGGCGTCGGCCTCCGACTCGTGGGCGTCGTCTTCGGACGAGTCTGACGACTCGTCGGATGACCTCGAGGCATTGTCTTACCACACCTACCTCGACTCGGTCATGCCTTTGCACAAGGTACCTGCGCAGCACCGGGCGCAGTACAGCTCGCTCGTCGACCGGATGATGGCCATCCGTGCGCGGCTTACCGGGATCGACCGCCTGTCTAGGCGGTACAAGCGCGAAGAGAGCAAGCGGTACTGGCTCGAGAACCTCGAGCGGGGGCGTATTGGCGAGAAGGCGCTTCGCCGCGCATTCAGCAACGGCCTCCTGCGGGACCAGGCGCCGGCCACCGCGTCCCAGCCGGCCAAGACCAGCCGGCTGCGCCAGACTTACTCCGCCGCCGACCTTGCTCGCGACATGCTCGCCGCCGCTCAGGCCCCCGTTCACCCGGCCATGCTGGCAGAGGAGGAGGACGAGGAGGACCACGACGACTCGTCGAGCGAGTCGAGCGACGAGCCCGTCACTCCTCGCGAGTCCCGCCTGCTCGGCACGGACGACATTGTCCAGATCAAGTCCCAGCTGGACGACGCCGAGGTCGCTGCCATGGAGGTCGACAGTGTGCCTGCGCTGGTGGGCAAGCTCCCTTCGACGCCCGCGCGACCGCCTCTCCCGCCGCGGCGCATGGCCGCCTTGCCTGCTACCGCTGCCGCGGCTGCGCCGGCGCTGAGCCCAGACAACAGCGACACGTCCGACGACGACTCGGACGAGGAGCTGCCTGACCTCGTCGACGGCAACAGCCGCAGCAAGGACTCGGTCCCGTCCTCTGCCTCGTCCGACACCTCGGACGCCTCCGGCGAGTGGGAGAACGCCAGCGACAAGTCGGCTGGCGAGATCCGATACGTCGAGACCGCCTCGTCTGCGCCGTCCGCGGCCTCGCCGTCGACATTCGCCCAGGACGCCGTCAAGGCCCTGGCCACCTTGTCGAACAGGTGGATGGCCGCTTCGCCCCCGGCCCTGCCGCCCAAGCCCAAGATGCGAGTCGTCAACTGGGCACGACAGATCGAGGCCTGATCGCCTCGACCTCCTCGAAAACAAACTGTACATCCGAGGCTAGCCATGGACGCTCCCTCGCCTACGAACCACCACACACTTGCATTTACCCATCATCATCTTGTATAATACTCAACCTCACATACCTTGAGCCACGTTGTGCATAACATCTATTAGACGACCTGCTATGTAGCATTGCATAGCCACACATGCATAGCACCTGCATATGAACACCACCAGCATGCCACGCTTTCCCGGACTTGGACGACTGGTGCCTGTCCGGCCAGCCACCGGCCCTGATGGACTTTCCCGGTTGACTGAAAGTCAGGCCGCGGCTGATTTATGATCTTTCCTCCATTTGCGGTGCTGGTCACCTTGCTTGCGGGATCTCATTTGTGAAGATGTCTTTATCGTACGAGGAGCAGCGACTGCAGAACATACGGTATGTAAACGCGGGGCCCTAGGGACCACGCTGACATGGTACGAAGCGACAATCAGGCACTTCTTCTCTCACTCGGTCTTGCGCCTCCTGAGCAGCCGAAGAAGCGTGCCTCGGCGGCTTCTGGTGGAGCCAAGAAGAAGGCGAAGACCGCCTTGTCGGGGGCTCTGCGAAAAGACGCGGATGTGAAGAAGCGTCGCGACGCGGACGAGTTCAAGCCGGGCGACTCGGACGGAGAGAACGATGATGATGATGATGGGAATGAGGACGACTCGGGTGACGAGTATGGCGGGCGCAAGGGGCCGAGGACGCCGAAGCGTCGCAAAGCTCCGTCTGTCCAGACGGTCGATACCTCTGGTCTGAGAAGGAGCGCCAGGAGTACCCGCGGGGTTCGCGATATGTCCAGTGCAGCGCCGTCCCCCGTCCGCCGAGGCAAGCCAGGGCCTGCCGACGACGACGACGCCAGCGACGATGATGCGGACAGAGTCAAGATGAGGAATAACCCACGACTGGGAGAGCGCATTCATGACCCGTCAGTCCGCAGCGGCCGAGTGGAGACCTGGGGCTGATCTCCGCTATAGCAAGACATTCGGAGCCATACCGGGTGTCGAAGTAGGCAGGAGGTGGTCGAGCCGGTGGGTCTGCTCCAGTTAGGTCCACGGCACTCGATGGACGACGTTGATGTGTATCAGAATGGAGGCATCAAGAGCCGCGATTCATGCGCCGTTCGTTGCAGGCATCTCTGGCAACGCGATAGACGGCGCCTACTCGGTCGCTCTGTCTGGCGGATACCCCGACGAGTAAGCCATTCCTCCCAGTGTCACTGCGTGCCAAGCTGACGCTACATTCTACCTGTAGTGTGGACCTCGGCTACGCATTCACATACACCGGGTGCGGCGGTCGTGACCTCAAAGGCACCAAGAACGCACCTAAGAACCTTCGCACTGCTCCGCAGACGTTCGACCAAAGCTTCACCAATCCGATGAACGCCGCGCTGAAGCGGTCCGCCGAGACGCGCAAGCCCGTCCGTGTCATTCGGGGGTTCAAGCTCGACTCTCCGTACGCCCCGGAGGAAGGGTACCGCTATGACGGGCTGTACGTCGTCGAGCGGGCGTGGATGGCCCAGGGCCTTACGAAGCGATTGTTAGTCTGTCGCTACGCGTTTAAGCGCCTAGAAGGGCAGGATCCGCTACCGGTACGATCTGAGCGGTCCGAGGAGGGCGACGAGGCGGAGGAGCAGGAGCAACAGGAAGGTAAGAGTGCTGCTGTCGCGGCGCAGCAGGCGCAGGAGGACAGTTCGGCGGCGGGAGCGAACATCGGGCTCCCTGAAGTCGACGAGAAGCCGACATCTGGTCGTTCAAGCCGCAACAGCAAGCGCGCCGGCGAAGCTGCAGTGAGGAGTCGGCAGCCGGACAAGCCACTGGCATCTGAACCCGTCACGCCCGCCACGGGCAAGTCTGTCAAGGACATGCTGTCGGTGATTATTCCGCGCATGAAGCGCTTGATCGCTCCTTTGCCCGCAAGGAGGAGCGCTCGAGCAAGCGCCCTCGTCAAGGCCTAGGTACGAGTGGGGGTTAGACCAGGCTGGTCCTGGCGTGTTGTACATACCGAATGCATGCATGTGCTATGTTGATCGCGAACAGGATCTCCGGCCCTTTCGAGCCTCCCCTGCTGCTGGAACGCCTCGTTCCTGCCAACCAGCAGAGCGCCGGCGGGCGAAGTTGCACGTCCGAAGACGCCAGAACACTCATTGTCCCCGTGATACACCGTCCCTCAAGCCCTCATCAGATCTTCAAGCCCCAAATCCCGCCGACGAGAGCTCATCCCCTCCGACGCTGGTCCCACCCCACAAGCAGCCTCTCCTGCACAGCTGTTCCTCGTGCCCCTGGCGCACGCCGACCTGCCCTTGGCCCTCCACAGCCTCGTGATTGCGGCCCGACACGCACAACGCCGTGTCCCGCTCCAAAGTGAAGGCGCGAGTGCATAGCTCTAGACCATGGTGAGTCTCTTCCCTGGCTGCCCGAAGACAGGCGACAGCGGGGGGCGCGGGGTCGGCCTCTCGTGAAGAGTGAGGTCAGGAGTCGAGCACTGACGGAGAGCGGGTCGTGTGTCCAGGAACAGTCTTCGGATCTGTGTCATGAGATATGGCCGCGTGCGGGATGGATCGCCGAGCGGACTCGTGGCGAGGTGAAAGTGAAGACTGTAGCTGATGCTCGTGCTCCTCGAAGCAGCGAGTGCGAGTCGTGGTGGGTGTAAGGGGATATGCCTGGCTCGTGATTGGCAACTGGAAGAGGAAGCGTTAAGCATCTCGCGAGAGCACCCACGCTGACTGCGTGTACTTGCTGTCCACGAAATAGCCTCTCTTGACCGCATCACCGCCTGCGTGCCCCCCACATCGGAATTACCACCGTCCTCCGTGCTCTGTCCCTTCGTATCCTCCATCCAAGCAGCTCGCTCGTCCTCGCCATGCCCCCGTATGAACGCCTCCGCCTCCTCCACGCCAGCACTGCAACCCTGGCCGGCAGACGAACCCACACTTTGATACCCTCCGCCCCTAGAACCCGAAGAACGATCGCAGCGCCTTCCTCGGTCCCACCCTCGGGCGAGACCTTCCCTGACGTGCAGCCGCACAACGATGGCGACAGCTCGCCAGGCGGTGCGGAATGCGCTCATTGCTTGGACACCGATACCGATCTGCGCCCGCGCTGCGAGCAGCGGCGGGGCTCACGGCTCTGCTCGTCTGTACTTGGTGGTGATTTGAACGCCGTACGAGCCATCGGACCCGGGCGTCCTGTGCTTGAGAGATCGACCCGGCTCTCTGGCGCCGTACGAGAAGGTGAGCCGCGACGACAGCGGCTAGACTCGGGCTTGCCCCGGAGGACAGGCCGACGCAGAAGGGCTCGAGACGATCTCGGACGCGAATGCGGACGGGCAAGCGGGAGAGTTCCACGACGAGACAGGCTGGAAAAGAACTACAGGCCATTAGCACACCCCTTCTGTTGATACTAGTTGAGTGACACTTACCTTAGGGTTAGAAGCCCCGGAGGGCGAGGGGCGTGCCCCTCGAGCTCACCTACACGGGCATCTTTGGGATCAAGCTGGATGTGGTGCCCAACGAGCAAGGCGCAGGCTGGACAGAGTGGGAAGGCAGAGGTGGAGAGGACCCGGAGCTGACGGGACCGGGGGCGATGGGCACAGAACAAGGCTTGACAGGGAGTGGAATGGAACCGAAGGAGTCAGAGGGCGAAGAAGCGGTGGTTGGTGTGAAACCTCAGAGAATGACACAGACACAGGCGGGAGGGTCAAGAGATAAAAGGACAGAGGTGCTGAAGTAGATTGAGTAGGTGGTGAATCGAATGATGGACACGGTGGGTGAGCGGACCAGACGCGACTGATTTTGCGGGACCAAACCTTGTCCTATTGTATCTCAGTCCTGTCTGCATGAACGAATGGGCTGAGCCAGAGCATGATGTCGAAGTACGGACAGGGTCAATGAGCACAGGCTCTATTCACTCTGGTCTGTGCCCGGACTGTGGACTGCTCGGGGTCCGATCAGTGCCCTTCCCGGCCTGATGAGTCTTCTGACGCTCTCTATAACGATCGATGCGCCCTCCCTTAGTGTACCCGGCAGCCGGCCCCGTAGCCATGACACGGTCATGCTCCTGTAATTCATACACTGTAGGAATAATGATGTGTAAGCGTGACCAGGACTAACGCCCTATACCGTCCTCATCGCTCGAGCCCGCGCTGGCTGGCGCATGCTTGCCGCCATCCTGGTCGCGAGCGCGCTTGGACTGGTTCAACCGGTCCATGACTTTGCGCACGGCCGCTTCGTCCTGCGAAGCCGTCGCTGCCGTCGCCGCTGCGTCCGCAGCACGCTGCTCCTCGCGTTTCGCCAAGCGGGCCTTGACTTCCGCCTCGCGCATCGCCATGACCTCCTTCCGCAGCTTCTCCATCTCTTCTTTCCGTTCGGCGATCTTCTTCGTCCAGTACTCCCGCATCTTGCCAATGACAGCGAAGGGTGCGCCGCTGGTCAATTCGGTGCGGAACAGCTGCAGGTTGCGCAGTTGCGAGCCGTCGGTGAAGCTCGTCGTGTACATCTTGAGCAGGTTGCGTGCTGGCGCAGTCGCCTTCTCGACCGTTTCCGAGATGGACAACCATGGTCGCAGGTAGTAGATCAGAGGGATATGCACCAGAGTACTGCACACGTCAGCACGAACTGACCACACCGCCACTCAGCGAGACTCACCCCTCATCGCCCCACTCCATCCATACCGGGCCTGGATCTACTCTTCTCCGCCGGTTCGAAGCGTCCATACCTCTCGAAATCTCCCCGAAGTCGCGGATCCCGTCATCGTACTCCAGTTCCTCCATGTATCGCCCTACGACTCCATCCGGCAGTCCCCGGACGTAGATGATGCTGTACGGCTCTATCCGCCTCTTGAGCGCTTCGAAGGGATTGAATGACCACCCTGAACCGCTCGCTTCCGCCGCTCCGGCCCGGCTCGACTCGCCGCGCTGCTCGTGATCATGTTTGGCGTCAATCTCCTGCTGCTGCTGTTGGCGCAGATTTGGCGGTCGCAGTCGGCGAAGCACCTCCTCGCGCTTCTCGGCCATCGGCCGCTTGCGGAGACACAACATTCGGCATAGCGCCGGAGCATCTGCGCGCTGCGTACAGAATGTCAGGCACTTTTCCGGCATCTCGTGCTTCTTTGGCCGAGGGACAAGCGCGTCCGGCACGTTCTGGTCCAGGTGTCGTCCGACGGCGAGCAGTGTGTCCGCGTCGGCACCCAGTGGCGGGAGCATCATGCGCGCCACCGGACTGCTGGTGATGACCTCGACGTGGTCCGTCCCTGACGATGCATGAGGATCAGCATGGCGGTCGTGGGTCGCGCCGGTAGGATGGTGATGGTGCTGGTGAGGTGGTGGCGGCGAAGACGACGAAGGCTGAGGCGATGAGTCATGCGGTCGGTGTGTGGGGTGCGGAGGCGCAGTCCCAGAAGATGTAGCGGGCGAGGATGGTTGGCTCGGGGCCATCGCCAACTTTCGACAGAAGGGAATACACAAGAAGGCAAGAACCTGTTCCAGGTGACTACCGCCTGACGAACAACCGATCTGGAGTGTGACCGATGAAACCGTGATCGCGACTGGTGTCATGTCCACCAAGCCACGTGGTCTGGATGACGCGGAACCAAAATGCGCCTTGATCAAGGAGGAGTACACCTCCACTCTTCATGTTCGCCAAATATTTGGCATTTCATCCATTCAAGCAGTACTCCAACACCATGTCAGCCGGGGGTTCTCAGACCGCGGACGCTGCGGCATCCTCCTCATCGCTGCCTGCGAATCCAGGACCCGTCTCAGCGCCAACCTCTCCCGGTCTCGAGCCTGTGATCGACAGCATCGATGAAGTTCCGGACCACACCAACTCGACTTACGCTCTGGACTCATCCGCAGCAACGAGCGCCGATGTGCCAGGTCCATCGACCACGTTCATCCCTCGACAGCCGTCTCCGCCATTGCCGAATGTGCGGTCACGGCAGTTCCCGCCCGACACGCGAGACGCGGCTGACGAAGACGACGAGAACGACGAAGTTCTCGCGACGTTGCCGGTGTACCTCGCCCCAGGGCTATCACCCCACTTGCACCTGTTCCAGTACCCGCTGCACCACCGCTCACTCCGCGCTCCGACGTACGCCGTCGACCGCGGAAAGCACATCACCACGAGGGTCAAGGAGAAGATCGGCCGTGTCGAGGTGGAAATCCCCATTGATGCGGGACCGACGGTGTGGCGAGATGACCGAGCGAGAGATCTTGGGTTCACTATGGATGTCAACGCGCTGAACGGGCACGGCGACGATGATGTCATGGGTGGAAGAGGTGCGGACAAGGACAAGAAGAAGGACAAGAAGAAGAAGGATGTCAAGTGGGGAGACAAGGTTCGCCTCCGATCAGATGTGTTGCCCCATGTTACGGGGTACTACTCCGGCGTCATCCAAGATGGTAAGGCTGCTTTCACTTCGGCAATGCTCGCACGGCCGAGCTGACCGACAGGCGCGCTTCACCTGCAGCCAATACAAAAAGTGATGCAGTTCCGGACTTCGCTGCAGTACTTGGACGACCTGGACTCGAAGGCGCGGGACCGCGCGGCGCGCAGATCCGGCGGAGACGGAGAAGACACGGAGCGCCGGCGCCCACCGCCTGCTGCGCCAGGTCGGCCGGCAATGCGCAAGGTCGAGGAAGAGGAAAACGACGGCAGTGGCTCCATCAAGGATTTCAGGCAGAAAATGTGGTCTTTGTCCGCCAATGAAGAGGCAGATACTTGGGTCCCGTACGAATGGCGCGAAGGAGAGGTGAGCGGTGTCTGTCGCTGGTCTAGCAATGCCTTGCTGACGATCCGCAGGACCCAGTGGTGCTCGAGTCGGTGGAGAAGCTGTACCTCCCCGAGGAGAAGCGGCAAAGGCTGAAGACGAACATGCGGCCGCTCGACTACCTCACCAAGTCGCGGCAGTGAGCGGGAGGAGCAAGCGGTGTCTCCGCTTCAGAGCGTAGGCAATGATGGTACCGCAACATGTGTCTATGCATCCGTCTATGCGCAGTCCTGGCTCCTGACCGGCTTCCCTCGGACGCAAAGTCCCAGACTTTGTCGCCGCGAAAGTGTCCCGGACCAGGAGAATGATTGTCAACCTAGACCTAGACGGTCTCGACGCCCTCGTACTCGCTGCAGGAGGATCAGCTATATTCTCGCAGGCCTTGTGAGTACCTACGCCTCCACGCCAGGTTCCAGCAGACCGGCGTGCGCGCCGACGATGCACAGTGATGATCCGACAAGCCAGAAGAACGTCGACAGGGGTGCGGCGATCCACAGCATGGGGATGCCTGTGGCTAATCAGCCCGACCGTGTACATTGCGAGGGTTCGCAGGCATACCAATGACAAAGAGACCGATGTAGCAGTTCTGAGGGGTGATGGTCTTGCCGAAGACCTCAATTGGCTCGGGGACTATGCGTACGTCAGCGCCGAGTCGTCACCACGGCGAGGACGGAGCGGTGTTTACTGACCGAACCGGGAAATGGCAAAGAAGCCGCCAATCAGGAAGACGCCGGCAAAGAGCAGAAGAGTGTTGGTCAGGATCGAGTACACGGCCAGCAGCGCAATGATGATGGCGTAGTTGGCAGCAAAGTATCGGCTGCCACATCAGTAGGGGCCCGCGCAAATCGCATGATGACTCACATGTTGTAGCTGGCACGCTTCATGTACTCGCCCGTGTCCTTGGGGCGAGAAATGCGCTGGTAGTCGAGGAACTCTGCGGGATGCCTGATGGTACCGACGCGGATGTTCTTGAGCGAGTTGGCGTAGTCCTGCACTCGGGACAAGTTGTTGATCATCTCCATCTTGTCAATTGTTCTCTGTGGTAAGCGTGTGACGAGGATGAGTAGACGGTAGAGGGTAGAGATGACAACAATGCAAGTGCAACACCTCACCTCCCGCAGTGGGGCGATGTGTGGGGACGCGTTCAGCAAAGTTCAGCGGGAGGCAAAATAACGTAAACCCGAACTAAACGTGGCTTCGGACCGCGGCACGGCTGGATGTCCCGCTGGCCGCAGTCGAGAGTCGGGGCACCGGTGTTGACAGCCTCGCTGGCGTCTTGCACCGAGGATAAGATCACAACGATGCACTCGTGTACAGCAGTGACGCAGCAGGTGTCAGTGTGCAGGACTGCACAACGACCGAGACATGGGCACCGGTGGGGTGCATGCGGCATCACTCTTAACTTTGACCGTCTAACATTCGAAGCGTTCCTGAAACAAAATAGGCCTAGTGCACAATCCATTCATGGTAGAGTCGTGTGACAGACGCATTGCAATACATCTCGGCGGCGAGTAGTCATCAAGCTAGAGGCCTAGGCATGCATTTGCCACTCGTCCGTTCGCCCGTCCACTAGCAGCAAAGATAGCCCACGAACGTGCCCTGCAGATCAAATGAATTTGATTAATTTGACACCTGTTTGATTTTCACAAGTCCAGCTCCAGCATTTGTCGAGTACCGGGCACACGATAAGTATCTGTCCATCGCCGATGGCTACTTAGCCCTTTCATACTACCCCTGTCCAGCAAAGACCACAACAGTGCGATCAGTGCAATATGAGCAGCACACCTGGCCTCAAGTCACCGAATGACAGTCCAATGCTGTCGGCTGCTTCGAGCAGCCGAGTTTCCCGCGATGGAGCCCGGCCCTTGGACAACCAGGAGCCAGAACCTCGCCAAACCGCGTCGGGTGAGCCAGGAGCTGCTGTCCTCTCAGTCTGGGGGGAGTAGCTGACACGTTTTCAGGCCTGGTCAAGTCCTTGTCTGTCCTAGATCGGATGCTCGCTCTGCTCGTCCTGATCGCCATGATCCTCGGCGTGGTCATCGGCGTGTATGCCCCCAACGTGCAGCAGGCCTTCAGCGGCGCTGAGCTCGCCGGCACGTCTGTCCGTAAGTCCACTCCCATACAGTCGCGCATGGTCAGTCGCGCTGAACTCTCCCAGCCCTCGTTGTCGGGATGATCGTTATGATGTGGCCGGCGTTGACCAAGGTGCGGTACGAAGAGCTGCCACGACTGGCCCTCACGCGGCAACTATGGGAGCAGCTTGCCCTCTCGCTCTTCCTCAACTGGATCATCGGCCCCTTCGTAAGCCATTTCCTACAGCGCTTCGCGCGGGAGAGTCTGACCCCGTCTCCAGGTCATGCTCGCGTGCGCGTGGGCGGCGCTGCCGGACTTGCCGACGTACCGCGTCGGCGTGATCATGGTCGGCCTGGCGCGGTGTATCGCCATGGTCATGATCTGGAACAGCCTTGCCGGAGGCGACGACAACCTGTGCGCCATCATCGTCATCTTCAACTCGATCCTCCAGATCGTGCTGTACTCGCCCTACGCCCTGTTCTTCGTCCAGGTCATCTCGGGCGACGACCACCTCAACGGCAGCAACCTGTCATACGGCACCGTAGCCATCGCCGTCCTCGTCGTGAGTGTAACCCATGCGCCCGAGACGATTCATGTCTGACCGGTGTAGTTCCTCGGGATCCCGCTGGGACTGGGAATGATCACGCGGTTCGGGCTGATCTTCACGATCGGCCGTGAGCGATTCAACACCTTCTTAACGTATTTCTCGCCGCTCGCGCTCGCCGGTCTGCTCTACACGATCATCATCATTTTCGCTCAGCAAGCTCGACACATCCTCGACAACATCGGACCCGTGTTCCGCGTGTTCGTCCCCATGGTCATGTACTTTGCGATCATGTTCGGCCTCACCTTCGCGTGGAGCTGGTACTGGTCTCGCCGGCGCGGCCTCGGTCGTGTCGGCTACGAACAGGGCTGCGTACAGAGCTTCACTGCCGCGTCCAACAACTTCGTACGTCCCGTCTCGGTGAACTTCCGATCTAGGGCTGACTCGCGCGACAGGAACTGTCTATTGCGGTCTGCGTGGCGGTATTTGGCGCCAACTCGGACCAAGCGCTCGCAGCGACCATCGGCCCGTTGGTTGAGGTGCCGGTTCTCCTGTCCCTCACCTGGGTGTCAATATACCTGGGCAAGCGGCTTGACTGGGGAGGAGGTCAGCCCCGGTCAGATGTTGAGCGTCCCGTCGTCGAAGAGAAGGATACGGCGCCATCAGGCACCGAGCGCAGCGCAGAGACACGGCCAAATCCCGCAGTCAACTTGGCATGATATAGACATACTGCCTAGACAATTATATCGTCCCTATCGCCTGTATGTATGTACCATAGTGGCATCTATGCTTTTCAGCATCATCGTGCATTCGACGATGCGCTCTACTGCAGGCCTAGACCGCGAAGCCGAGCCCTGCCGATCTCCCACACATCTGCCAGTCCCCGCTCGCACTCCTCCTTCCACTCCTTGCTGTCTGGTCTCCGTACCTTCTCGGTGATGTCGACAGAATCAAGGCGAGGCTGGTCTACCGGGAAAACGTCCGGCAGTGGCTGTGGAGAGACCGGCAGCCCGCAAATCTCCTCCAGCTCTGGCACGATCTCTGCCCTCGATCGACCATTCACGAACGTAATGTACCGCAAGCCCGGGAATATTGTGCAGTACATTTGATTCAAGTGCTGCAGCCTGTCGCGCTCGTGAGCTAGGCTTTGATTCAGTCGCTGGTACGCGAGCTTACCGGTCAAGGACGACCTTCCGAGTTGAAGTCGCCCCGCCTTGCTCTTTTCCGCTGAGGGCCGACAAGTTCTTTACCTCGCCTATCATCGGATGACCACTGAGAAAATCGGCCTTCTGCGCGTCTGACCATCCAGCCGCGACTTCGGCGCAGAGGTCGACCAGCGCGGCGTAGCTCGGCGGAGGGGCGTCGGCCGCGGTCAGCCGGAGGAGCACCGACGGGACTAGCAGGGTTCGAAGCGGGGGCGACGGCTCGAACAGTAAGCACAGCAAGCGGCTCAGCGATTCGGCGTCCCGCAGGCTGTCCAGGCTCAGCACCGGATCCGTCGACATGGTGAAGCAGTCGGATAGAGGAACACGCTGTGGATGATACCCTTATCTCGCGCGCGCTCCGCCGGATATAGCCGGTGACGTTTTCGTTCCTTGAACTTCGGATCCGAAAGTATTCGACTTGATGACGGTTGGAGTGGACATATAAAGCGACTCCTCCCATCACGCCATTGACCATACTTTCGCCTGAGCATAGACCCAGGCCCACAGCTCAGACTAGAGCCTACCTAACACCCCACCCAGAAGCCCCGAAGAACTTTTTTACCCTATCACACAACCCCACCCACCGCCATGCCCCGCCGGGTACCCTATTCACCGAAGAAGAAGCGGCAACAGATCCAGGACAAGCGGGCAATCAAGCGGGGTGACCTGGACCCGTCTGATGTCCGGGTCCCCACGCATGTACCCAAAGTCCGCTCTCACTTGCGCACCTCGACTATGCCAGGCGACGACGGGCGCAAGTTGCAATCGCGCTTTGTCGCCCTGCCGGCCGAGTACGCCACGCGAACGCGCAACCTCGCTTATGCGTCTGTCCTCCCTCGGCCGCTGCCCGCTTCGACGGCGCTCTTCCCCGTCGAGATCATGGTCCGGGATGAAGGCCGATTACGGTGTCCCGTGCGACCGCGCTTCAGGCCCGGCGCTACCAAGAAGGAGGTGGAGCGGAACGAGGAGGGCGTGTTCGTCAAGTGGATGCGCGAGACAGAAGATATCGTCCGGGCATGGGTCGAGGGAGTCGGCCCTTCCGACAGCACTTCCCTGAAAGGCAAGGAGGTGGACGTGAGGGGATCGGGCGAGGACCAGGAATGGCCTCGCAGTCCTGCCTGGTTCGAGACCAACCTCGAAGTCTGGCGGCAGCTGTGAGTCGAGAACAAGCTAGATCGATGTGCTTCGCTGATCCGCATAGGTGGCGAGTATCGGAATCGTCGCAGATCTTGCTCCTACTGCTGGACGCAAGGTGTCCTCCGGTGCACTGCCCACCATCACTCCGGACCTACGTACAAGCTCTCAAGCCGAAGAAAGAGGTCGTGCTCGTGCTCACTAAAAGCGACTTGGTGCACCCGACCGCTCTGGCCGGATGGAGAGAATGGGCCAGGCAGTGGTGGGGAGAGGAAGTCGGCGTCGTCGCTGTCAGAAGCTACGACACGGAACTCCTGCAAGGCGAGTTGATTCCCATAGCCGCGTTGCGGCGGTTTGCTGACGGGTCACTCCAGAGACAGGACGACACCGACCAGACATGCCTCAACCCGAGCTGGACGAGCTCATTGACGCTCTGCAAATGGCCCATGCTCGGCTGCTGAGTCCGCCACGATGGGCAACCGAAGATCCGGACAAGCTGGCAAGCTGGCGACCGAGCGTGCGCTCCTCGATCGACTGGAGCCTTCTTGGCAGAGGCACCGCAGCGATCTGTCGCCCTATGAGCGAAGGCAGTGACGACACCGGATCAGACGATGACCCAGAGAACGAGGAGTTACATATCGGTACCGACGGTCAAACTCGTGACGAAGAGGACGAAGCCCACGCAGTTAAGCAGGAAAGCAGGAGACCCGCTCGCAACCCAGAAGACGAACCGCTTACAATTGGCCTGATCGGCCAGCCTAACGTCGGCAAGTCGTCGCTTCTAAATGCGCTTCTCGGTGAAGTCAAAGTCCGTGCCAGCCGCACACCAGGCAAGGCAAGTCGTGTCTAAGCGGCATTCGCGATCGCAAATTGACTGATCTGTCAGACAAAGCATTTCCAGACGATGTATTGGGGCTGGAAGAAGGAAGTCATGATTGTTGACTGCCCCGGACTGGTCTGCCCCTCGCTCGTCGGCATGGAGCTTCAAGCCCTTGCAGGAGGTGAGCGCCCTTTCTAATTCACTGATGACAACTGACTCCGCCAGTCATCCAGATCTCACAGATCCCATCACTTCCAGCGTGTATCGACTACGCCGCGCGTCTAATGCCCCTCGAGACCATCTTCCGTATCCCTGAACCTGCCCAGACCCCGCTCGATCCCTATGCCTCAAAACGGACCTGGCGTGGACCGAGAGCAGAAGCCGAAGTATCGGATAAGGTCCGGTGGACGGCAGGTGACCTCATGGAGGAGCGAGCCAAAGATCGGGGATACCGTCAGTACAAGTCCGTTACCATCGTCTTTGCCATGCTGAAACGCCGCAGTCACTGCTCAGTCCGGGCGACCAGACGCCAACCGAGCAGCAGACGGACGTGAGTGGTTGATGGTCCTTAGATGCGGCTCTAGCTCAAATGGCAGTCATGCGCGCAATGGCCGACGGAAAAGTCAAGTGGGGCTTCTGGCCGCCTCAATGTGACGTGTCCGACCGTGAGAACCTGGGTATCTGGCTCAGTCGCGGGTCTTTTGGCGATTCAAACGGTATCAACGGCGAAAACGGCACCGACTCGGAAGACGACTTGGACTTCGACGATACTGAGGAAGAAGTCGAGGCGGACGCTGCAGAGCGGCCAGCCGTACGCATCGGGAAGAAAGCGCCGTCCCGCGGTCAACCAACAGCGAGCCATCACCTTGTCAGGGGACTAGCGGGCGAGTCGGATAGTGAAGCGGAGGAAGCGGAGGAGGTGGAGGAACCAGTAATCAGAGCGTCAGCCGGACGCTTTGCAGCTCTGGACCTTGATGACGACGGGGACGAGGAGGAGGAGGAGGAGGAGGAGGAGGAGGAGGCAGAGAGTGATCCCGTTGAAATCAGAGAGCATCAGCACAGGTAGCAGTAGTACTGCCGATTAATCCAGGACTGTCTGCTACATCACGCGCCCAAGCAAAGCGGCCATGCATACAGTCTCACCGGGTTACATATCGAATGCTTGTCATGAAGAAACACTCCTTGCCTTCCTTATTCGCAGATGCTGCCTACGCGGCGAGCGCCTTCAGCCTGGCTACAATGTCCGCATCCGACGCCCCGTGGTTGTCCTCCAACCACATTCGCATCGCCTTCAACGACTGGTTCTCCGCCTCTGGCTCGCTTCCCTCCTCGTCGGGCGTGCGCGCCTCGTGCCGGTGCGGCTGCTGCGCTGCACCCCTGGCATTCTGCTTCGCCACGCCGTCTCCATTCTCCAGGACCGTCCCTTGGTCTTCTGCGCGCTGGACGACCTGGCCCGGCTGGCCGAGCGGCCGGCCGATGATCCGCTCGATGTCCTGCCGCATCGTGGCTGTAGCAGACTCGTCCGCCTGGTCCAGGAACCACGGCTTGGACATGTAGTTTCGCACACCGTCCGGCAGGATAACCACAACGTTGGCGTCTGGGTCGTTGGCGATGGCTTCGCCGGCGGGAGAGTGGAGGTACCGCAGGCATCCTGACATTGCAGAGCCAGACGATCCGCCGACGAACAGGCCCTCTGTCCGGCTAAGACCGTCAGCTTCGGGACGAGCGTTCAAGTCCGGGGAACGACTTACATGAGCCGCTTGGTCGCGGCAAACGCCTCGGGGTCCTCCGTCTTGACCCAATCGTCAATCAGGGTCGACGTGCGATCAAGCACCTCCGGGAAGAAATCCTGTCCATCAGCACCGTACCGGTCCCCTGAAAGAGCCCCGCTCACATATCCAATCCCCTCGACCTCGTAGTTGCCTGGCTCTCCGCCGCCTAGGATGGACCCGACCGGGTCCACAGCCACGATCCGCGTGCGCCTCTGTTTGGGCTTCCCCTCTGCCGTCTCGGTCGAACCGTTGCTCATCTGAAGGTTTGACAGGTTGGCAGATGATGGGTTCCGCTTGACCTGCTCGCTGTCTCGCACGGCGCGTGCAAGACCAGTGATTGTTCCGCCCGTCCCTGCGCCAGCCACGAGCAGTGCGATGTCCTTTCGCGGCAGATTGGACGTTTCTAGTGCGTACTGTCCACAGGTCAGCGCGTGGATATAAACAAGAAGGATACACGTACGGCGATCTCGGGGAAGGTAGTGTGGTAGTGCGCAAGCGGGTTGTGCGGGTTCGAGTACTGGTCGAGAATGACGGCGTGCGGGATGGACTTCTGGAGCGCTTTGGCTATTCCAATGTGGCTTTCGGGGCTGTCCCAACTAGGAGCATGAGCCAGGACTCGTATGTGACGTGACTACGCTGCTTCGCCGGGGACTTACGCTGCCTCGGTTGGTGTTCGCACAATGACCGCACCGAGCGCTTTGAGCATGACCTCCTTTTCCAGGCTCATCTTGGCCGGCAGCGTGATGATGCACCTGTCCCCCTTCAGCCCAGTCGCTCCCGGCGGGTACCCAAGCTGACGTACCGGTACCCCTTGATGGCACAGGCGAGAGCCAAACCTATACCGGTGTTGCCGCCTGTCAGCAGTATCAGCGCACTTTTCCGCTCGAGGGGGTGCCACGCGACTCACTCGTCGGCTCGATGACGATGCTCTGTCCGGGTGCGAGCACTCCAGACCTCTCGGCGTGCTCGACCATGCGCTGGGAAGAGTCAGCATTGCTCGTTCGAGCAGGAAAGGAACTCCTGACCTTTGCGATCCTGTCCTTGACAGATCCACCCGCGGAGAAGTACTCGCATTTGGCCACTGGGTAGATCAGCGAGCGGCCCACGATGCTCTGGCTGATGGTCACTGACTGAGGTTGCACTTGAATCCCTCCTGCTTGGCGAGCTTCTGCAGGTGGATCAAAGGGGTATGTCCGACCGCGTCAAGTGCCGAGTCCAGCACGCCGTGCCAGTGATGCTGGGATGATTCGCCACTCATCTTGTCCGGACCGCAGCGGTGATATGAGCAGAAGGAGAAACGACGGTTGTCAACCAGTATAAGACGATGGCCAGCGACAAACAAGACTTGAAAGCGTGTTCAGCGCAGGTTTGCCGTCTAATTGTATACCTAGTGGTCAGGCTGTCCATGGCATCGCATCATTCCATTCTCATCCACATGACCTCGCGGCTAAGCTCCGACCGGACGCCACCGCGGCAATGTCCGCTAGAAATGACGGCATGTATCACGTGATATCTTGTTGTGGTTCTGGTGTCGCGCCCTGAGAGATGTTGATCGACGCGCCTTGCTTTCTTTCCGGGCCAACTTGAAGCCCTGTATTGGACTGAGCAGTTTTATTCGTGTCAGCCCCTTAGTCCATACCCCCTTGGAAGCTTCTCCGACCTCTTCTCGGCTTGCCTTCTCTAGTCATGACGTCTCTTCGTTCTCCTTTACCTTACGAGCTGCCTCAACCGCACGCGTCCACGTCAAAGCAAACCATCATCACGACCTCGCCCCGAGCCCTCTTCCAGCCTATCGACCAGAACCGGCCGCAAAAGCGACCTTCCAACGGCTCGCCCCCTCAAAGCGCGAGCAAGGGGCCAAAACGCGCACGAGCGGGTACTCCCATCGCCGCAGCCCCAAGCGAGCAGTCCCAGGATCGGGAGCCGTCGACGGCGCTGTTCGTGCCAGAGGAGGAAGGAGACGAAGAAGGCGTTTTATTCTCCGAAGAGCAGGCAGAAGACGATGAGGAGGACCGGCAGACTTTGATCCCAGAGACGACCGAACCGCTTGTCATAGAGCAGGCGGAGCTCGACTGCGACCCGGAGGAGGACGTTGACGGGCACGGTGGGCAGCTGGACCCGCTCGGCGTCGATCAGGGTGACCACGCTCGACCACTTGAGGCGGTAGAGGGACACGGGGAATCGGAAGAAGGATCGACCGACGAAGACGACATGGACGAAGACGACGTGGACGGACACGGTCGTCAGGAAGACTACGGGGACCTGCCCGAGGATCAGGAGGCCGAGGACGACCATGTTCCGCCTCTGGAAGCCGAAGAAGCCGGAGCGGCCACCCGACGAGCGTTCGCGGATTTCGATCTAAATGCCCACCTCCAGTCGTCTTCTGCACCTGCTTCGGACGAGACCGAGGAGACTGAGGAATCGAGCGATGGCTACCACTCTGGCGACTCGCTTGATTACGATATGGCACATCGGCCTATACTGGAGCGCACGCTCATCAAGAAGGACCTTCGTCAACTGCAGTCGGAGTTCAGACAACTTGGATGGTATAAGGACTATCAACCCCTCGACCGCCTTGGAGAAGGTAAACCCGCTCGTGACGCGTGCACAGGCCGGTGCTGTCGCAGTGGCTGACGCCCACAGGCACATTCAGCTCGGTCTATCTCGCCATGGACAACAATTATTTCATGCGCGAAAACCGATACTGGGCCAAGGGCATTCCCAATGACCATGGACTTGGGGAAGTGGGGCGTCCAAAAGATTTCGACAAAGGTGTCCGAGTGGCGTTGAAGAAGATTCTCGCAACGAGCAGTCCACAGCGCATCGAGAACGAGCTGCACCTCCTCGAGTACTTGAGGTCGGTCCCAGAGTCCAGTTCCAGAGTGTGCGGCCTGTTGACTGGTTCAGAGGCTCCGAGTTCGTCACCGAGCTGATCGGTGCATTTCGAGACGAGAAATCAGGCGGAAGCATCATTGTCATGCCCTTCTTCGATGGCGATGACTTCCGGGTGAGCAGCATCTATGCCCTCTAGGGTCACAGTTGACATCGCGGAAGTTGTTTTACAAGGATATGGACCTGGAACACATACGGTCGTATATGTTCACGCTGATCTTCGGCCTGTACGAGATCCACCGGCGGGGTATCATCCACCGGGACATTAAGCCCGGCAACTTTCTGTACAACTACGAACGGCAGACAGGCGTGGTCTGTGATTTCGGCCTGGCCGAGGTGAGCCCTCACATGGACAATGACAACGCAGCTGACATCCTTGCAGCGCTACGTGGTGCCCCGAAAGGTCAGATGTCAGCACACAGCCGCTACGCTCGAGAACCTGCATGGCGTGAAGCAACATACCGAGGACACGCGGACTGTTGAGCAGGCTCACTACGACGCTAACAAGCGGAATCGAGCTAGCGATGGGAAGATCGGATTTCTCAAGGACGATAAACGGCCTGCAATCCGGACGAACAGGGCGGGTACTAGAGGTTTCAGAGCGCCCGAAGTCCTGCTCAAGTGTCCGGACCAGACTGTCGGTGCGTGCGTCTTCACTGCGTCTTTGACAGCCATTGACATGGAGCAGCTATCGACGTTTGGTCCGCCGGCATTATTCTCCTCGGCATCCTCACCCAGAAGTTCCCACCGTTCAACTCGAGTGACGACACAGAAGCGCTCATGGAGATCGCGGCTTTGTTCGGACGGCAGTCGATGGAGCGATGTGCCCTGTTGCATAGTGAGTGTTCCCGTTCAATTGGGCTCGGACCTCGCTGATTACGTCTAGATCGCACGATCGTCTCCAATGTCCCAACCATTGACCAGCCGCGGCCCTCGTTGAAGAACATCATTCTTCAGATGAACCCCCACCTGTATACGCCACCAACGCCCGACGTCACGCCTGAAGAGGCCCGGACCCATATCGAGGATGTAGACAAGGTCCTCTCGCTCTGCGTCGACATGCTCACGCTGGACGCGACGAAGCGACCCACCGCCCGGAAGCTCCTGAAGCACAAGTTCTTCCAGACAGACAAGATCAAGCAGATGTGGGCCGAACGGCCCAAGCAGTACGAGGACGTTCATGGGGAGCTGAAGATCATTCACCCGACAATGGGCAAATGCGGGCGGCTGCATTCGGTCGATGGCAACGTCCGTGAGTCCCGCTTCCCTAGCTCTGCAAAGGACTGGCCTGACGCTTCCGGCAGATCTGGCGATGGAAACCGACGGCGAGATGTATCCCATGTTATTCGGCGAAGGCTACCCTCTGGCCCCTGGGCATCGTAAGCCTTCGCGGGCATACTTATAGGCCAATCGTTGCTGACTGGCGATAGTCTGCCCGCTGCACGAACACCTGCAGCAGCGGATGGGCAAGAATATCATAGCTCATGTGGAAGCAGGAGGCGACCGTCCAACCGCACCAGACCCCGGAATCACCCGCCCGGTACCTCAGGAGCTGGTTAGCGAGGAGGCTGAGGATGTTGAGGAGACCGGAGACATGGATTAACCCAACGGCTGGGCTTGATCCGAGTCCCCAAATACGCATTCTGCAGGACAATACACAGACATTCCCACGCCCATGGTAGCCGGCGCACACTTGTATGTACCATTCATGTATAGCTGGCATCCCTCCGATGTTGGATCCAGGCTGGGTCCAGGACCTAAATGTACTGCCTGACAGCCAGCGCGAACGCCTTTCTCGCTCGTCTGGCAGCTGTCAAGCCATACTCCTCCTCCCAGTCGTCCCCTTGGCGGACATCGCCCTGCCATCTGCGTCCACCAGAACTTGTGACGCCGGGGGCCGGGGTCATGCTCCGGGCTGTGCCTAGTGTGATGCCGGCGAGCAGGAGCAGCAAGACTGTGGCGAAGAGGGACAACCGCGCCGCGAAGGGTGCGATACCATCCTCGCGAGGTGAATGGGCGTTCGAAGCGGGGTAAGAGACACTGGCGTCCCAGAAGCCGCGGAAGACGTCTCCGTTCATGCTCCAGCTGAACAGCGCCAAGACGAGACCGATGGCTGGTGTGAGGAGCATAAGCGGGCGGAGAGACCGGTTCAGTGTGCTGAGCAGTAGCGTCGACAGGGGTACGAGCGCCGATCCTGGTGCGAGGAGCGGCAGTGACGGTGGCAGCGGGAGGATGAGAGCGAACGTCAGGGCAGGGATCGACAGGACAATGAGCGTGTACGCCATCTGGGACGCGGCATCTGCACCGAGAACGAACGAGGAGATGTACGCTGCGACCCCGAGGTAGGTTGGTGTTAGTAGCGCTAGCCGGAGGGGCGGGGTCCACGAGACTATGTCCTGCAAGGGCGGGGAATCAGCATCCTCTTTTCAGAGAGCCTGGCCCGCGCGCAGGAGGTAAGCTTACGATTACAAGCAGCAGCAGGCCGATCACTGCCCAAAGTACTTCCACGGCAGAGGTCGCGCGGCGCTCGCGTTCATCTAGTGGTTCGTCGTCGTCGTAAGGCTGGATGCGGCCGGCTGGACGCAACGCCAGGGACAGCGTCGAGGCATACAGTGCCACGAAGCACAAGAGAAGCAGGGCGTGCCACGATCTGCCTATGGTGAGCTTACATCACCTGAAAAGCCTCTCACCAACCTCACCTGGGGCTGAGAAGGCGGTTGAAACCCGGTCTGCACCGAGATCCTGCTGGCGACTCGTCGCATCGCACTCCGCAGCGCCATGCTTGGTGCACGGCGTGCCGAATGAGCGGATGTGATAAGAAAGGTGACGACCGCATCTGTCTCGGCGGAAGCAGCAGGTCCAAAGCTGGAGATCAGGTATCTGGACGTCACTAGATGAAGGGAACTGAATATACCGCTCACGGTCCGTCGCCCAGAGCCGTCTTCGTCCCATTGCGTCCAACACATCTCGTCAACTTCTGCGTCCACATTGGCGGACTCATCGGAGACCAGACGGGATGTGTGTGCGTCCACTTCCCACTCAATGTCAACGTCCTGCAGAGCTTGACTCTCCCCATCTAGGAGGTCCTCGATACGGTTGTAGATGGCTTCCCGCAGGCGGTCGTTCACCGCCGACTGAGCCAAGCGGTCTCGTATCGAGGATGCTTTGGCTGTGCGAGAGCTGTCTAGGACAGATACAGCGTAAAGCAAAGTGTCAAGCTCGGCGGCGCCATGGGCTGCGGTCCCTCGTCCCGCGATCTCGAGCGAACCACCACTGCGGTAAGACCGCTCCAGGTGGTCGAGCAGGGCAGCTGCGCGTACCGTGAGTGGCTGCTCATCTCGCCTAACCCGAGATGGGCCTGCTTCTGGGTCGCTCGATGCGCTGCTACCGAGAAGCGGACTCCGCTCGGAGACCATGATGCGGTCGTCGATGAGCAGACTCGGCAGCTTCCTCTTGCAATCACGGGAAAGTCGCAATGATCATAACCTCCACTTCCTCGGCCAGATGATCTCCGGTGCCCCGCTCTCGGTCGTGGGTGATCGGCAGAGACGGCTCTGGCCATGCATGACATCTAGTCGCTATCGTCTACAACATCCTCGCCCGGGAACCCGCCAGGCATCCTGCCCTCGGCGGCTTGTCCTCCTGCATCGCCACCTTCAGGCTGTTCTGCACCCAATTGCCGAAGAAGCTGGCCATCGTCAGCTTCGACCCCATTTCAGTACTGCCGCCTAAGTGGACTCACCACATTGAGCAGGCCGTCCCGCTGATCCTGCGGCATCGCCCGGAACATGTTAGCCTGCATGAGCTCGCCCCAGACGCCTCGAACGGCGTCGCGCCAGTTATCTGGGTTCTGAGCGATGGCGCCCATGACCCGCTCCATGAACCCCTCCCCGACTGCCGCAGCCCCCGGACCGCCCCTTGCCCTGCTACCGCCGCCGGGCGCAACGCCAAAGTACTCCGCGTCGTAGGCCGTCGTAGCCGAAGATGGAGGCAACGGGTCAAAGGCGTGCACGTTGGACGCCCGGATAGTCGGTGGCAGGAAGCCCTGGAAAGCCGTCGATTCAGACGTGAGCACGTGTCGGCATACCGACAGTGGTATGCTCTGGTATTCGTCGATGGGGTCGCGATGGATGCTCCAGCAGAGCGCGGCACTCTCGCGCCGGGACTTGGCGTCGGAAGAGTCGAGCTGGTCCAGCACCGTCGGGAGGACCTTTTCGAACCAGGACTGCGCGGCGGCTTCCTTCCAGAGCGCCTCGGATCGGGTCATGTAGATGTGGGCGAGCAGGTGCAGCAGGTTTCCATTATTGTCCGGCTCGCTACCAACGTCAGCCTCTAAATCCCAGCATGAACGTCTCGCAATTGCTCACACAAAGCCCGCTTGAACCGCCAGTAAGGGGTGTGACCTTGCCTTGTCCGGTATGCTCGCCCCAATCTTGTCCGCCAGGGGCACGATGACTTGAGGGAAGGTGACGAATGCCTGGCGGAGAGCTTCGTCGCTCTTGCTACGGTCCTGGGATGGTCAGGAGAACATATGCCATCCCCGCCAGACCGGACTCACCTTGTTCTTCTCAGTATCCTCTTGGGCCCGGATGGCCAGAGCCTTGGCGTATGCCAAACCAGGGTACCCGCGGACGACCTGAGCGTTTGCCCAGTTCTTCTCCTCAAGCATGCTTAGCAGCCATGCAGAGTTGCCCGACTTGACCGCCAGGAAGTCCACCCAGAGAAGCGCGCCATGCGGATCACCCTAGCTCATCAGCGACCGCCCCACTAGATATAGACGAGGCGTACGAGAGGGTCCAAGGACAGGAGCAGCTTTGCAAAGTTGAACGCAGTCACCCAACATCCCCTTCGTCCAAGGTATCTGTTCAGCGTCAGAACGTTGCCTCGCGGGGACGCTGTTGGCTTACGACAGGTTCCGATGTAGAGCTGTGAACAACGGCCGGTTCTCTACGCGGTCGAAATCGACCCGGCATACACCAGAAGACACATTGAACGCAGGCAATAAGCACCTATCCAGAGCGTACAGAGCGCGCTCCGCATAGTCGCTAGCAGCGCCAATATCTGGCGTGTCAGCCTTTGTCCGTCGTGCTTGTAAGGCACTCACCAGACTGCAATCGGTACACCTCGCTCATCTGGAGCAGGGTGTCCACGTGCCAGGGATACACCTGGAGGAGCGCCATCAACTGATTTGGGTCTGGCCAGGTTAGCTTCCTCGCCTATGAGGAAGGATAAGATGTCCTAAACTCACCATGCGATCGGACAGCACCCAGGAACTGCTTCTCGATCTCGCGATAAGCGCCGCTGTGCTCAAAAGTGAACCATTTCTCGCCCGCCGGTCGGTCTTCCGCCCATGCTCTGCGATCGTACACCTCCTCCACCTCCTCGTCGGTCATTTCACGCATGGACAGTCCGCCAAGCGAAGTTGTTGGCGGGTATGTCGGCTTTGGCTTCGACAGAGTGTATCGCAGCTTTGACGACGGGCCGGGTCGATGGGATTTTGATGAAGCGCTTCCTGACGTGATCTACCGGTAATCAGCAACCAGCACCGATGGTAATGTGCGCCTGCGGCTTCCACATACCACTTTGGATCCGAAGAAGCGCCGCAGCTCAGCATCTGCGTCGAGGTTCTTGGGGTCGACCGAAAGCAATTGGCGATACGCCAGAGAGCTTCCCGATGCCGCTGAAGCTTCTCCTCCTGCTCCAGACACTGCAGACCGGTCGTCCTCTCCATACCTGACATGTCAGACATTGTGACTGGGGAAGCCTACTCATTGCAGCCGTTGTAGACCTACTTGAGCTTGAGCTCCGCCAGAGCGCGATCCACCTCGTCCATGCCGTCGTCTTCTGTCTGTCCACCCTTCTTCCCCTTGCCGTCTGCCTTGCCTGGCGTGGCAGTCTTTGACGCTTTGGTGTTTGTGGTAGCTTGACTCTTTTCGTTATCCGAGCTGTCTTCTGCTTTTTCAGCTGCCACACTAGTGGCTGCCTTCTTCTTCTTCTTATTCTTCTTCTTCTTCGACTGCATCGTCAGATTGGGCACGTAGTACCGCGACACCGGTGCACACCTTCTTCGGGGCTGCAGCTACTGCAACTTCCTCCTCTTCGCTTTCCTCGCTCTCCTCAGGTGCATCGCCTTGGAGCTGCCAAAAGTCAGCGTCATGGTCTCGAATAGGCGTAGTCACGTACCGCTGCAAAAGCACCTCCACTCGGGGCAGCGACTTCCTCCTCATCGCTACTATCGTCCGGGTTCTGCCCGACCCATGACGACGCCTGTGCCTGCTTCTGCTGAGCTTGAAGCTGTTCAAGCTCCTCTTGCTCCCGCTGCTGCCTCTTGTTCAGCCTTTTCGACATGGCGCTTGACCCAAGGCAGCGAGTGAGTTCGCTACTGTCGATATACTGCCTCCGAAATCAGACATCTCTGGCTTCGTCATTCCGGGCCGAGAATTACGTTGTTCCGGCGGCCACCGCCGCCATACCTTCGCATTCCCACGGTGGATGGGGGAGCAGCGGAGTTATAACCGCTCTTCGGCGTTTTGTCGAAACTGTGGCTAAACTACCAAACCGGGATCAAATAGTTCCCCCCCGCCAGGGCATCCCAGCCAGCGCTGCCTGGCTGCCAGGGCGCGCTGCCCTCCTGCCTGTGCTGGCTCTGCTCCCTCTCTCTGCCTGTGTCGCTGCTCGCTGGCCGCGCTCGCTGCTCCCGTGCACAATCTCATCGACATCCATCCGGCCACAAAGGCTTCTTCTTATCCATCAAAAAGCATCATGGACGCCCAGACCCAGAACAGCTTCCAGAAGCAGCACCTCTTCCAGAACGCCAAGTCCAGGGGTGCGTCCGCGTTCTCCTTCTCGACCACCTGTTGCGGCACTTCATAGCCCAGCACAGAATATCTGCTGCAAGAACTATCGCTGACCTAGATCTTTTGCTGCTTCTCTACTTCGCCAAATCACGCTTCTTCCCGCTCACTCTCGCCTGCCTATCGAATCTGCATCGTGTCCGCTCTCCCGCTCTGTTGGAATGTTCAATCTGGCGTGCAATGATATTTGGGTTGGAATGGGGGGTTTCGCACAACAGGCGGCAAGAAGATCACCACCCGGACCAAGCGATGGTACAAGGACATCGGTCTCGGCTTCAGGACCCCTGCTGGTGAGTCGTGGTTTCATTCAGCAGGTCGGCGGCGGGACTACGGCGGTTGGAGAAGAGGTGCCAGGGAGAGTGATCGCGCTGGAAGGGACGGAAGGCCTTGTCACGGCGGCACAGACAGGCGGCGCAGCTTCCCACCAGGAATACTGCTGCGTTTTGGCTGGCATCGTGGCGCGTTGAACCCGCTCAAACGCTTCGCCTGATGGTGGATTGGCGTTGATGTTGGAGGCGGATGAGCCGACCTGCTGCGGAAATTTGTGTCATCGCGAATACCCGCTCACACACCTACAGAGGCGATCAACGGCACCTACATCGACAAGAAGTGCCCCTTCACCGGCGATGTCTCGATCCGAGGCCGCATCCTGACCGGTGTCGTCCACTCGACCAAGATGACCAACACCATCATCATCCGACGAGAGTACCTCCACTTGTGCGTATATATACCTCAGCTATTGGAGCTCGCGCTGACGCGCGGTAGCATCCCCAAATACCGCCGATACGAGAAGCGACACAAGAACCTGGCTGCCCACTGCTCGCCCGCGTTCCGAGTCGAGCAGGGCGACACCGTCACCGTCGGCCAGTGCCGACCCCTCTCCAAAACCGTCCGATTCAACGTTCTCCGCGTCAGCAAGAACAAGGCCGCGGCCAAGGCGTTCGCAAAGTTCTAAGCACCCGGCACCACGCGGCGGAGCTTGGGGCGTCTCGGGGGCTTGATGGACGTGTACACCTCATGACAATGCATCAGCATTCCTTCTCGCTCTTGTCCCGCAGTGTGTTCGAATTCTGAGTGTTACGGCTATACTTGCTTGTATGCCTCTCGCCGGTCTGGCTGGACAGGGCGGGGCCTTGGATGATCCCCCACTGTGGACCCATTCAGGGTGCTTGATTCTCACGGACTACCGAACATCTCTCCTGCGAGGCCGAGCTTGCACAGCAATTGCTACGGTTCTATTGCTGCATAGGATGAAAGGGTTATGTACAATGGCGAAATGCGCACACAGTGCGCTTTTATTTTCATGAATCACACGGCTTCTACCCCCTCTTTCGTGCTCTACTCGCTCGCGTAGCCAAGCTCCACCTCACTCTCCTCACTGTCGGCTCCAGCGAACCTGGCGTCAAGGTCGTCCACGGTGGCGGAAGAAGCCGCTGCGACCTTTGCGCACCGGGCCATTTCGACCCAGATACGCTCGTCGAGCTTCTCGCCCTTGCCTATGCGCTTGGCGCGAGACCACATGCCGACGCGCGAGTCGGTAATGAACTTGTATGTCACGTATGGCCAGGACTTGTGTGCCGGCAGCGGGGCGTAGAACTCGTGGGCGATCTTGCGCAGCTCGGGGAGGCGCGTCCAGGGCACGGACGGGAAGTCGTGGTGCTCGTTGTGGTAGCCGACATTGTAGCACAGGATGTTCAGCCAGCCGTAATAGCTCGTCGTCTCCTGGCCGAGACTCTGCGCGCTGCCCTGGTCGATCTCCTCCATCAGGTAATGCTCGGCGATGAAGTGCGCCGCACAGGGGTGCAAGCTGCCGGCGAAGAAGCTCGACATCAGGAGGTAGATGAGCGAATGCCACCCGCAGAACTTGACGAGCAGTGCGTCGAACGACAGGACCGTGATCAGGTTGTACAGGTGCCACCGGGTGAAGGTCTGCGAGCGGATAAATCCAGGGCGCAGGGCGTAGAACAGGAGCTGAAACGTGCTGCCGGGGATCAGCAGCAAGCCTATATTTGTCATTGTTCCACTCACGCGAAGAAGGTCTTGCCGGCCACGTTGTTCAGAAGGACGGCCTCGATCCTGCTGGGCAAGTCGGTGTCGATCCCGTCTTCACCAAGGAACTTGTGGTGCTCGATATGATAGCCCTTGAACGCCATGGCGTACGGCACGCCAATGGCGAGATTGGACAGGATGGCGAGACACTTGTTCGCGCGGATAGACTTGAAAGCGAGGTTGTGCGTGATCTCATGAATGGCGAGGAAGGTGTTCTGGTTGAACGTGCCGCCAACAACGTACGCCGTAGCGACGAACGTCCAAGATAGAGGGGAGGTGTTGCGGAAGTAGTACGCGAGCGCGAGCTGCGTGCCGAGTACGAAAAGGACCACAGGCAACGTCCAGCGCGTAGGACCCATGAGTTTGCGGACCTGCGCTATGGTCAGTATCGTCCACGAAACAGTCTGCGCCCGGTTGACATGAGCAAGCAGGCAGACTTACCTCTGGGTGGGCCTTAAGGATAGCCATGCGCCTGCTGCGGTGTGGCTCCTCGGTCGTCATCCACTTGAAGTCCGGGAAAGGATCTACGAAGCCAGCGGGGGCGCCGACGGCTTCCGCTGACGAAATCCGCTCCGCAGCAGCATCACCTTCTGAGCTGCTGTCGTCCGACGGGTAGAGAGAGGACGTAGAGATATCGGAGGGCGTTACGGGAGGGAGGTCACGCGCGTTGAGCGCGTGCAGCGTTGACGCCTTGCTGCCACGAGGCCGTAGGCCAAAGTAAGAGACCGCTGTCGTGGACATGGTATCTGTTGAAAGCGGTGGAGCCGCGTGAAGTGTGGTGCGGTATGAGTGTCGTCTCCGACGAGGTGAACTGATGTCTACAGCGGTAGAAATGTTGAAAGACGGTAGGATTGATGCCAAGAGATTGACTGTCAGCGCTATGCACCAGGCAAGCGGACAGGAACTGTGGAGTGGGCGTGGATGACCTGAATGAACGTTTCCGCGTCGTGCGATATTGCGGTGCTATGCGCGGTTTTGGCGAGAAAGGCAGGCGGTCACGGGCGATCAAGGCGGTCTGCGGGGGGTAGGGCAGACAAGGGAGGGGTCGTCTAGAAGAAGAAGACGGAGGGAGGACGAGCTTTGAGGCGAGATGGAGCCGGGCGGAACGTGGCTCCCTACAGTGTAGTGTCGGCTCCTAATCCTGATTTTCAGATACGGCTATCGCTGGCGGTGCAACGCGTTCAGGCACCCCGCAGCCAAGGGAACCGCGGGCGGGGGTGAGGGCCGGGGCTCGCCGGAATTCACCGGTTAACAGGGGTCAATTAACACGTCAGGCGCCGCAGGCATCAGTTCCGCCGGAAGATACGCGGAAGATTTCCATGGCGGAGGATGTCTTGATACAACAGACGTGGTGCTACATACAGCATTGACTATTGACGCTTCTCTCACAAGCAATGTCGGCCGAAGCAGGACCTTCGAAGCCGGTCGCGGCGCAAGGAGGAAATGCCGCTCAATCAAAGAACAGGCGGGCGCGAAAAAGGAGAAGAAGAGCGCAGTCCTACGACACCGGTTCATCCGACGACAGCTCGAGTGAAGATGAACAACCCCCGAAGCGGGCTGCTGCTACTGTGCAAGCTATGGACGTAGACGGAGAAGGGAGCAGTAGCGAGGAGGACTCGGATGACGACTCGTCCGCTTCATCAGCAGCATCGTCCTCGTCATCGTCTAGCTCCTCGTCCTCGTCATCATCCGACTCGTCAGATTCGGACGATTCCGACGACGAAAGTGTCTCTGGCGAGCGTAAAGCGAAGGGAAAGGCGGCTCAGTCCCTGCTAGACCAGCCTGCTCGTCGGAAACGAGAACAGCGGTTCCCGTCATTATCGCCGTCGCCACCTCCTATGACCATCCCTTCTTTCCTGGCAACATCCAAATCCCGCGCACCAACCAGCGGCGCGGCAGGAGAAGCGACGTCTCAGGAGGAGCAAGAGGACGAGCGGAGAGAGAAGTTCAAGAATGTGTATATGGAGAAACTCGTCGAGGGCTTTGGGGCCGATTTGGAGAAGATGCGCAGTGTGAGTCCCGGTAGGGAACAGAGAGGCCCGCTCGCTGACAGTCCAGACGGATCCGGCTCTGCAAGGTGCCAGACTACAACTTCTCATCGAATCGCTGAAGAGCGGTAGGTTTACAAACTTGCTCAGATGTGATGCGTGTGTCTAAACCTCTTGCAGGCGCGAACATCTACAACGATCCTCAGTTTGACGACGCCGCTTCAAAAGGCGTGGACGAGGTCGGCGTCATCATTGGAGACGCATAGAGGGGATTCTTTCCCGGTCGTCAAGGGTTACCATGCATCTATACTGCACGTATCGACAGGAATCAGCCGTAACCGCCTCAATGAGTCCCAACGTGCACGTGGTCATTACATAAGATACCACCGAGGGCGCGCCGGCTGTCGCCGGCCGCAAGCGATGCCTCCTCGGGCGGGCAAGCGGGGAGCGGGGCAGGCCCCCGGAGTAGTCAGCAACCAGCCGAAGACGTCGTCGATCCCGACCGCGCGGGTGGAACAACCCCGAAGCCGAGTGCATTTGTCCCACGCTATCTGTCTTGCATTGCATCTCAGTTTGTCTTGACAAAACGCATCTCTGCATACATACAACTGCCCATCCAACCAATTGGCTTTGATTTGACCGAGAATAGCCACGAACGGGCTTCGCCGACCGGCCGGGAAACAGCGCGAGCGAAGCGGGCCAGCTTTCGTCATTCCGGTCTCGTACTGACCCCGCCCTTTTCGCCTTGCTCGACCGTATCCACCCATTCGCCCGACTCGCTTGCATATACCTCTTCAGTTCTCGTTGTTTGTTGGTGTTGCGCGCGTTCGATCGCAGCCGCCGCTGCATTGTACTTTGCTCGGGTTTCAGTACGGTGGACGAATAAAACGCAAAGATGCTGTCGGCCAATCCCGCGGTACCGCTCCACAAGATCAATTTCGCGGATACCCACCGGCGACGACTGTCGCTTGTGGATGCGCACGGCCGCGAGCTCTACACGGCGCACGATGGCCTGCCGTCGCCGGAGGCCCTCACGCCCGTCACGGGCGGGAACACACCTGGGATGAGCCCGCTCGGCGGCAGTCCTGCCGGCTCACCCGGCATTTCGCGCCGAACGAGCGAAGTCGGCTCCGCGCCCATTAGCCGGAGACCCAGCGACGGCAACTTGCTCGACGACGACCACGGGCCCTTGCCCGACGGCGGCAGGCTCATCAAGGTTCCAAGCCGCGGTGGACTCTGGCATGACGAGGTGAGTCTCGGATGAGCTGTTGCGTCGGAAATCGGCCCGGTCGTGTCCTTTTTGGAAAGACGGAAACGGCCTCCGTCGTCATGCGCGGGTTCACGACCTAGCCTTGTCCCGCGTGTTGCCTTGCTTCCCCCCCGATCTCTCCTTGTCTCCGACGTCAACTCCGCGTACGGGGACCGGCCACCGACGCCGTCGGCCTCACCTGCATGAGGGCTGCATCATATATCTGCAATGGGCGGTGGTTTGGTCCTAAAGACCCCCACCCTACCTTAGCGGCTTGGTGATTCCCAATCGTCATTTCGCTCCTTTGATTCTTCCCTAGCCTGCCGACGCGAACGAGCACTCTGCGCACTTGCGTCGCAGCAATCGTGCATCATCGCTTCTAATCGGCTATACATCCTCTCAGAGAGGTGCATGGCACGTTGGACCCCGGACCGTTGCCCCATCTTGGCACCGGCTTGGGCTTGGCGCCCAAGAGACCGCCCGGACTATTTCATTCTCGGCCATCCGTCATTCCCCCCCAGCCCACTTCCCTCTGCATTGGTGACTCTACCATTTTGCCTGTCGCCTCCGACAGGATGGCCGCGCCGTCCAGGCCAGTCGGGCGGGCGCCGAGGCGTCCGATGCAAGCAAAATGGTGGTCCTACATCGACACCACATCTCCTTCTCGCGCTTCCTCCTCCTACACCAAGTTGTCCCTCCACACTCGGCGGACGCGGAGCCGGCCCGGGAGTCCGGCGTTGAGCAGAACAAGGACGAGCAGAGTCGTTGGCCGCAAATCGACGATCGATTCAGAAGGCGCGGCGCTAACGCCAAAACAGAGCAAGCCTCAAAGCCGCTCAACATCGCCCGGAGCGCGCGGAGACGGTCATGGCGAGCAGCGTCGACCTCACTTGCCGGCCGGTCTGTCGTTTACTCCGGCCAATGCGGGCAAGCCCGCCGCTCCCGGTGGTGGTGCGAGCGCACGGCCGGGCAACGAGCGTGCTAACAGTATGCTGACGGCGCCGACGGCGCCGTCTAGCCCGCACGGCTCGCCGTCGACCACGAGACATGCGAAGCACTCGGGCCCGCTGCACGACTTGCGGAGGTTCTTGAACCACCATATTCACCACCACGACTCGCACTCACATAAGAAGTCGAAGGACCACGCGGCGCACCCACATCAGCCGTCGAACCTGTCCTCAGCGGTCATGTCGCCGGCGTCGTCCCAGATGTCCAGCGAGTCGGGCGCCAACGGCTCGTCCGCTGCTCCGTCCCCGCATCACGGCGCGGCGACCCCAGCCATGCAGCGCCGCGGCGAGTCGTTTGGCGGTCTGGGTGTAAGTCACGGCCCGAGTGGCGCCGCGACCGGGACGGCCACACCCGCGCCGCAGGAGAGCCACACGCCTCGAGACGGCAAGGATCACCACGGGGCGCACACGTCGCATCTCATGGGGTTCATGCGGCACCATCACCGGGATAGCGACGGCGAGCGGTCCCACTCGAGCTTGGCGAGCTTCTTCGGTCACCATGGCGACAAGAAGAAGGACAAGAAGGAGAAGAAGGACAAGCACACTCCTTCGGCGTCGGTCGCTTCATCGGCTGCGCCGAGCCGGACGTCGACGCTCATTCATCACGACGAGTCGCACGGTGGCTCGCCGAGCCACACGCCCGGCCAGACCACACCGGCGGCGACGCCCGGGATCGCCACGCCCAAGAACGCGGCCGAGTACCCGGGCGTACCGCATGCGGTCGTCGCGCTCACGCACCCGTCGCTGCACGAAGCGACCCACGCCCACTTGTCGAAGAAGTACGGCAAGTGGGGCAAGGTGCTCGGGTCCGGCGCGGGCGGCACTGTCCGCCTCATCAAGGGCGCGGCCAAGCAGGGAGGCACGACCTACGCCGTCAAGGAGTTCAGGCCCCGTCGGAACGGCGAGAGCGAAAAGGAGTACCAGCGCAAGGTCACCGCCGAGTTCTGCGTCGGTGTCACTCTCCGTCACATCAACGTCATCGAGACGGTCGACATCGTCAATGACCACGGCCACTTCTACGAGGTATATCTCAAGACACTAAGCGAGAGTGTGGCTGACCAGAGCAGATCATGGAGTACGCTCCTTATGACCTCTTCTCCGTGGTCATGTCCGGCAAGATGGCGCGGCCCGAGATCTATTGCGTGTTCCGGCAGATCATTGACGGTGTCAACTACCTCCACAGCATGGGCCTCGCTCACCGCGATCTCAAGCTCGACAACTGCGTCATGACCTCTGAGAACATTGTCAAGCTCATCGACTTTGGAACGGCCACCGTCTTCCACTATCCCGGCAAGCACCAGATCCCCGCCAGCGGCGTCGTCGGGTCCGACCCTTACCTTGCTCCCGAGGTGCTCCAGAAGGACACCTATGACCCTCGATTGACCGACGTATGGTCTGTGGCGATCATCTTCATGTGCATGATTCTCCGCCGGTTCCCATGGAAGATCCCCGACTACAAGACGGACATGAGCTACCGTTTGTACGTCAACACGCACCCAGAGCTGTGCAAGAAGCAGCCTGTTCCGACACCCGCGCCATCGCTTGTCAACGGACAAGAGGTCGATTCGAAGCAGGGCGGTCCGCACAACCTGCTGCCTGATGGTTCGAGCTCGCTGCCGTTCCGGACACCGTCGATGACGTCCGAGGCCAGCACCGTGCAGGACAGGTCGGCGTCAGAACAGCCTTCCCGCGACATGTCATCATCCATGATGGGCATCTCAGAAGAAGCGTGCGAGTCGTCTTCAGACGACGAGACCAAGGCGCCTTCGCTGGCGACCCTGAGGCTGCACGAGTCGCCGCAGGCAGACAAGTCGGACCTGCTCTTCCCCCGCCGGGGCGACTCAACCACCAGTCTGCCTGCCTCGCGGATGCCGACGTCCGCGCTCCCGCCTAGGCAGGGCACCATGCCGGTACCTCAGTCGCCCCAGGCGGCCAAGGTGCCTCCTCCAGGCGGGCGGAACCGTGCGGTATCCACGCCTCAGCCGCCACCTACACCGGGCACGCGCGATGGGTCGCCCAGTCAGCTGAACGTCATCCCGAGCCAGACGCTCAGTGTATCCGAACGGCAGGAGATGCAGGCCAAGCGGGAACGCGCGGCGTCCATCTCCTCAACGCGGACGTTCCAGACCGGCGGAGCCGAGTCGATCTTCCGCCTCCTTCCGCGTGAATCGCGTTCTGCCATCATGCGGATGCTGGCTGTAGAGCCGACCATCCGGTGCACGTTCTGCGACCTCTTGCTCGGCCGCAACAAGGACGACATGATGTGCTCGTGCGGAAGCCCCGGGTGTAACGGCAGTTTGAGCATGCCGCCAGAGAGCATCACCGGCATGAAGGCTGGCGAGTCGGATGACGGCGACGAGTGGGTCAAGAACATCGAGTGCTGTAGCCACTTGTACGGCACGGGCAAGAAGCCCTCCCACTCGCATATCAAGGTCATCCCCGAGGAGAAGCCCAAGAAGAAGTTGTTCCATTAGTCTGCTCACAGAGAAAACAATCCCCACAGTATCTCGCCGTCTCGGGTCGCCAGTTATCCCAGACCGGAGACAAAACGTATTTGTACCAGTTAGCAGCGCTTGATGGCACGCAGAACACGATGTATGTGACGGTGTGACGTCTTGACAATCATTGAGTTCAGTGAACCTTGAAACACATGTGCATGCATGCTGGAGCCGGGACGATCTTATGCAGGTGTAGCGCCGAGGCGATATAGCGCGGTAGACGGTGTGCGGGTCTCGTCACTGGTGCGGCAAGCGGGATCAGATGCCGTCCCTGTGCCCGCACCTCTCGCTCGCTCGCTGGCCGCGGTTGCCCGTCGCGTCTTTTCTCGAGGCACCACTTGCGTTTATTGTAGCCGCCCTTAGTGTCCCCCTCATCGCACAACACCCTCGCCTCGCGGTTCGACCTGTCGACAGAAACGGTCAGCCAGCGCTCCTGGTATCTGAAACCCGCTCGTGGGCATAATCGCGACTCATAGCGCTGCGCGGAACCGACTTCGCGCGCGTCCCGCGCCAGACACGCTCGCTCTCCCGGTGTTTCGCATCAAGCTTCTCCGTCTCTCCTCAGACCACCATCGCGCGGCGCACAAGGCATGCTGCGCCCCCGCGGACAATCGTCCTCTTCGTCCGCCACGTCTCCAACATCAGAACGCCCCGCACGGTCCTTGACCCGCCGCAATTCGGACATGGGCGAGGACGACACGCCGCAGAGCCATTACCCCTCTGGGCGATCACACGCCCCGCCCTCGTATCACGCGTCCTCGGGAGGCGCTGCCGGTGGCCAGGAGGAGTACTTCCCTTCTTCGGTCGCAGACGAGAAGCGCGGCGGGTCGAGCGGTGCATACGGTAGTAGCTACGACGAGAACGAGAAGGGAGATAGGGGCAAGCCCGTCACAGGCCTGGGCATCGGGTTCATGGGAAGCGGTAAAGGCGGATTGGGCGCCAGAAGAGGGGGTCCAGCCAAGAGCCTCAAAATGGACCTCAGTGGACTCGGTATCGGCCCTCAGTCTAGTAAAGGCAAAGGGCGAGCAGGACCTCGGCTCGGTACGTGAAATACTGGAACCGACAGAACTTCACAGCTGATTCTCTGTCTAGCGCTCACGCCAAGAGGCATGGTGATCATCGGTGTCATCGCCTTCCTGTACTTAATGAGCAAGGCTCTGACGCGTGGGTGTTACAGGGTCGTGCGCCCGACGCGCGGCAAGTTGCTAATCAGAGTTAGCCTCGCACGAGTCAACATTACATGCGCACAACCACCCTGCGGACGCTCATCAGTTTGTTGCGCGCGATTACTTGAACAACTCGCGGATCGACCCCGCGCCATTCGACTTCTGTCCTGTGTTTGGGCCGGGAGACCCCATCGCCGCGCGAAGGGGACAATTTGAGCTCTTGCGGAGCCGATTGCATACCGGCACAGGCGCCAGACTGCAACGCGTGCTGCACAAGGCAATGAGCGGTGCTCCTGTGACCATCAGTGTTCTTGGCGGATCAGGTAGGTGTTCCCGTTAGTGTCGCAGCTTCCAGGGGCTGACGCAGCAGTATCGTCGTGTGTGGGCGCGGGCGAGGACCCGATCTCGGAGCGGTGCTACCCATCTAAATTCTTCAACTGGTGGCAGAGCGTTTTCCCCCACCCTGCCAACGAGCTCACAAACGGTGCCGTGCGCAAGACCGACTCGGCCTACTATGCCTACTGCAGCGCACACCACATGCCTGACAAGGCCGACCTCGTCATCCTCGAGTTCGACTCGGCCGATCCCAAGTGAGCACAGACCCGCTTTATTCCATCGACCGGGCTGACGTTGTAGCGACCGTGATTGGATCGCTCACTTCGAGCTGCTGGTTCGCTCGGTCATGGTTCGACCGGAGATGCCTGCGGTGATTGTCCTGGGCCACTTCAGCCCACAAGTCCAGGCGGTCCACGGCTTCGCTGGCCCGGAGCTCCTCCACAACGTGGTCGCGCAGTACTACGACATCCCCCACATCAGGTCAGTCCCGCTCGATCCTATACATGCGAGTTGCGCTCACTCGTACAGTGTCAAGGGCGTGCTGTACGATTCGTACATGACCAGCCCTGAGGCTGCCCGATCGGCGTTCTACCACGACATCACGCATCCCAACCCGGACGGCCACGACCTGATTGCCGACGTGCTGATCTCGTACATCATGTCGCAGATCTGCATGGGCTGGGCGACTCTGCAGGGCCACTCGTATGACGTGCCGAACCTCGGCTCCGGGTCCGAGAGCGAGGGCAGCGCCGGCGGTCCTTCGCTCCTTGGCGGCGTCGGCCTGCGCAAGGGAATGCTCGGCGACCCGGGAGACGGAGACTCGGCGGGATCGAGTCTTGCTGACCGGTACGCTGGCCTGCGCGCCCCTGTGGGGCGGCTGCACGATCGGCCGGCCGACCTGGAAAGGTTCAGGGAGATCGAGCCTTTCTGCGTCAGTGCCAGCGACCTGATTAACCCCCTGCCGAACAGTCTGTTTTTCGGCTCCGGATGGCACACGTACCATCCTCCGCCGCACGCCGTCAACGAGGACCGTCACTACTGGTACGCGGAGCAGCCGACGGCGCGACTCCGTATTCCCGTCAAGATTGGCGCAGGCGACGTCGGCATCTATTACCTCCAGTCTCCACCCGAACGCCCGCTCGGATCCGTCAAGTGCTGGGTCGACGATAACTACGGCGGCGCCAAGGAGCTTCACGGCACGGCCGAGGTCGAGGACACGATCGCCACGTAAGTCGAACCCATGCGCGAAGCGCAGACTTGCGCTGACTCCCCTCAGGCTATTCATGATTGACCGGAATGTCGCTCGGGGCTCGCACTTTGTGGGTACCGCGCCAGTTTCGCGCGGCATTGCTAATCCTTCACAGGTCGAGTGTCAACTGCAGGGAGACGCGGGAGGCGTATCACCTCCATTCAAGATTCTCGGAATGTGAGTTGGCATGTGGCGTGCACAAACGCAGAGAACTGACCCCCTTTGCAGCTTCACCACATAAACCGCTTGAGCGCGGCCACTACCCCCACACACACACATACCGCTCGCCAGCTGGGGCGAGATGATCATAGCAGCAGACGACCCATAGACATGACAACGACATGCATTACCGATGCAAAGCCCTAGATAGATGTGCAGGAACTGAGGAATGCGGGTATGGCTCAACTATGGCTGCCGGCGGAGATAATCGGGATATTCCCGAGCGAGGTGGTCATGGGTTTCTGCCGCGGACATCCATCCACCTCGCACCAACGGCTTTCCCTTGCGCCTCGACTGCTCACCTTTTGACCTGCTTTCATTGCTTTCTTGTATACATAAAACATATCCACGGTCAGCATGAGGGGTTTCCGAGCTATTCGAGCTGCTACCAAGGTCAGTTGTGCATCGCTGTGTCAGCCGTAGTCGGGGTGCGAGGAGCATCGGCCTCGCGCTCCGCATCATGTCGAGCAGCTTGTATTTTCACTGCATTTCGCAGAACGACATGCTGACCCGGTAGCAATCGCTCAACAACGGCCAGCGCCGTAACTTGTCGATCCACGAGTACCAGTCTGTCCAGCTGCTCAACTCGGTGCGCTCCTCCTTGGTTGTCGGTGAACTGGGCTGACCATTCAGTACGGTATTCCCACGCCCAAGGCCTTGCCCGCGTTCTCTGCGCAGGAGGCCGAGGACGTTGCCAAGAAGTTTGGCAAGGATGAGCTCGTGATCAAGGCGCAGGTGCTCGCCGGTGGCCGAGGCAAGGGCCACTTTGACTCTGGCTTCAAGGGCGGCGTCCACATGGTGGACTCGTGAGTCGCTCGCGCCCACACGCGCGAGGAATGTACGCTGATGGGGCAGACCCGCGCAGGCGAAGGAGTACGCGGAGAAGATGCTTGGCCACAAGCTCATCACGAAGCAGACGGGTGCTGGCGGTCGAGTGTGCAACGCCGTGATGCTGGCCGAGCGGATGCCGCCTCAGAAGGAGTACTACGCCGCTGTGCTGAACGACCGAGCGCGGGGCGCGCCCGTGCTCGTGACGTCTAGCCAGGGCGGTATGAACATTGAGGATGTCGCGCACGAGACGCCCGACGCGATCATCACGACGACGCTCGACTTTGAGAAGGGTATCTCTCACGAGCAGGCCGTCGAGCTCGCGCAGAAGCTCGGGTTCAAGCAGGACGCTGTCAACAACGCCGCCGAGGTGTTCGGCAAGCTGTACCAGATCTTCAAGGACAAGGACGCCACCCAGATCGAGATCAACCCGCTCGCCGAGCTCGCCGACGGCCAGGTCCTCTGCATGGACGCCAAGTTTGGCTTTGACGACAACGCCGATTTCCGCCAGAAGGACGTCTTTGCCTTCCGGGACAAGACCCAGGAGGACGCTCAGGAGGTCGAGGCAGCAGAGTACGGTCTCAACTTCATCAAGCTCGACGGTAACATCGGCTGCCTCGTCAACGGCGCCGGTCTCGCCATGGCCACCATGGATGTCCTCAACCTCCACGGCGGATCCCCCGCCAACTTCGTACGTGCCCTCATTGCGCAGCAATGGACATGTGAGCTCACACTCGGCAGCTTGACGTTGGCGGCGGTGCCACCGCGGACGCCGTCAAGAAGGCGTTCGAGCTCCTCCTCACCAGCTCAAATGTCAAGTCGATCTTCGTTAACATCTGTACGTCCGACCAGAACGTGGATGCAAAGAGGCCTGGCTGACTTGCCAGTCGGTGGTATCATGCGATGCGACGTCATCGCCGAGGGTATCATCAAGGCGACCAAGGAGCTGCAGCTTGAGATCCCCCTGATCGTCCGTCTGCAGGGCACCAAGGAGGCCGAGGCGAAGGAGTGAGCCACGCCCGTAGGGTCCGACAGTTATCATATTGACGGTGTTCAGGATGATCAAGGAGTCGGGTCTCAAGATCTTCCCCTTCGGTGAGTGCACCGATCGGACTACGGAGCGACTGTCGCTGACGAACACAGACGGACTGGACGAGGCTGCCGCCAAGGCCGTCGAGGCCGCTCAATAGGGTGGATACAATGTATAACGAGTAGATGCAGCCTTGCCATTGTCACATCGGTCCACCGCCGTCCGCGGACATGTTCTACGGCGATGTTCTCCGCAGATGATCCTGCCGGATCCCGGATCCCGGACCAGGAGCCCGCCTTCGCAGTCCGGGTGGTCTGAACCCAGATGAGATCCATCCAACCGTCTAATATCTAGGGTGTCTAAAGGTCTAGTTGTCAAACTCCAAAGCCTCCTTCTCCTTGTTGGCGGAAGCGTCCTTGGTACCGTTCGTGCCGTCGCCCATCTGGATGTCTGAGTACCCGTGCTCGACGAGGTACTGCCTCCAAGCCTCGTCCTCTTTCTCGAGCCTGTCGCGGCCCTTGTCCTCGACGCAGAACCACGCGAGCAGCACGCCGAGCAGACCGCAGCACGCGGCAATGATGAATGTGTATCGCTTTCCAAGCGACTCTGCGATTTGTCAGCGTTCATTCGCCATGGAGCAAGGTGTGTGTGACCCACGCTGGACCTGGCCGAAGGACTGGGTACCGACGACGGCGCCGACCTTGCCGATCGCGGCGGACAGACCGTAGCACGTGCCTCGGATGCTGGTCGGGTACGACTCGGCCGCTGCGTTGTAAGCGCGGGTGCGTCGTGGAACTCTGCGACGAATAGGACCTACAGATGGTGCCCTCCATGTTACCGGGGCCAAAGTTGCCAGACATCTGCATAAGACCGTACATGATGATGAAGGCGGGGAGCGTCTTGGTGATCTGGTCGTAGGCGATGCCAACGATAAGACCGAAGACGATGTATCCCGAGAAACCCATCACGAGGAGGTATCGTCGGCCAGTGTACTTGACGAGCCATGCGCCGGCGAACACGCCCGGCAGGGAGAGCACGCTGAGCAGGAGTGTCCATTCCATGGTGCGCACGATGCCGGCCCCAGGGATCACGGAAGCGATGATCGTCGATGAGAAGATGCCGTTCGGGAAAGTCACCATGTCATACACTGCCACCCGTCAGTCGTGTTCTTGCCCGTTGGGCATACGGGACATACGGAACCAGGTGCCCGCCGTGCCGAGGAGAGTCTTCCAGTACCGCCGGATGATGAGGTGGTAAGGGGGCATGGTGCGGATGGCGTTCTTGCGGTACAGCTTGGGGTTCTGCATCCTGAGACGGAAGTAGAAGACCGACAACGGGATGATGAGACCGAGACCCATCACCACCCGCCACGACATCTGCAGCTTGGCGAGGTCGTCCGCAGACGTCGTGCCTTTGTACCCGGACGCGTTGATCACGAGCAGCCAGATCGAGATGGAGATTGGGCCGCCAATTCCCAGCATAAGGCTATACCTTCAGCGTTCATCCTTCTTTCTGCGGGCGACCTGGCTCACTTGGTGACGAGGATGAAGATCTTGCCGCGGTCACGGCCAAACTTCTCATTGGCGGCTTCTGACGCAGAGGTCGAGCAGGCAGGGTACTCGCCTCCGACTCCGACACCAGCAATACCTCGTGCGATCGTGAACATCCACAGCATGCCTTCGACGGTGTTGCCGCTGGCGGCAGTCGAGAGCGCTACTCCAACAACAATCAGGATAGTGGTGCCGACCATGGCGGTCTTGCGGCCGATGTAATCGCAAATGAGGCCGACCCCAACTTGGCCGAGGATCTCACCGATGAGCAGCGCGTTGCTCGCTCGTGTCTTGACCTCTGAGGTGTACTGGGCCGCATACAGGATGCTCTGGGTATCAGTGACGGGTCCCCCGTGACGGGACTCACGAAGCAGACGTTGAAGATCGTGGCTTGGTTGTTCTGCCACCCGTCGGAAACCAGCGCGAAGCCCGACGCCATGATGGTGAAGTAGTCAGAAATCTTGGCTGCACGCTCGTCAACGTGGGATCACATTCTTGAGTGAAGGAACTGCTCACGGTCGATCTTCAGATTAGCCTCGCCGTCCTCAAGGACGGCGGGCTCGATACCCTGCTGGGTGTCGGCGACATCGCCAGCGTGCTTCAAGTCCTTCTCCCCCTCGATAGAGCCCTGCGAAGGAGTCTGGTTGTACGTGAGCACCGCGGACATCGTTGAACGCGAATCACACAGTGATGAAATCTTTGACTCCTTGATGCCACGATTTCGTCCAGATTTTATAGTCAGCTGGCGCCCACGCGGAAAAGTCCACAGACCGCGTCTGTTCTTCAGCTCAGGCAGAAGAGAATGCGGACTTCCGTGATGCATGCCCGGTGACTGCGCGCCCATACGGCACAGAGATACGAACGTGCAAGCACCCTCGCTTCTATGCGTGAGGGAACTAGCTGAGCGACGAATCACTTGGTGGAACTCGGATGAGGGGAGACACGTTCATTGTCTTCGAGGTTTCGGAGGATTATCCGGTTCTATTTCGGGCTCTAAGGGCTCGGAAGGCACGTTCCCTCCGTACACCTCTTGTGTGTATCACATCGCATGTACGAATCCATGCAGAAACAGGGCGGAGGGTTCAAGCCCCGGCATCGTACTCCCACGTTCCACAAGGTATGCCGCGGGCAGCAGTCGACCTCCAACGCTCGTGTGTTTGACGTGACGAAACCTCATGGAGAGGTGCAGTCCGAAGTGTGTTTCCGGCTTGCTTCGGACTTGTGTCGCTCCTGGCCGCTGCCGATGGTCGGGTTTGCCGAGACACGAGGAACGGTCGATGGGGGAATGGCACGTGGTTAGGTCGCTTACACGGCGGGCCACCCAGAGGGTATTCTCTATGACAGTCGCCGTAGGTCTCTTCGCTCGCGCTGCTAAGCACACCCTAAGCCCGGCAGCTCAGTGACAGGTCAATGACATGGTCAGGCCGGTCTGACCACGCCCATAAGCAGAAGAAATGGTATTCCGTGGTCAATCTCTCGCTGTATCCTCTGCGCTTCTACCGAGTGATTCCGCCGCGCCGAGAGTGACAGCGTACCGCACTCAACTTGCCATGGGGCACCGGTATCTGACAAAAAGACATCCTGATGACAATCAGGCTGGCCGGCTTCACAACCAGCGAGAGCTGCATTGACCTGTAGGCCCGGTCAAAGAGTAACATCGACCCAAGACACAGCTCCCGCAGTGTTCAAAGGACAACTGTCATGAGTGGGGGCGAGTGGGGCACAGGTCACGGTAAATTACGGCATGCTAGCGTGACAGTCAAGATTATTCCTTGAAGCGGGCAGAAACGACTCTCTTCAGAGCTGCAAAGTCGGCAGCGGAGGCGTAAGCCAATGCACGACAGAGTTGGCAGCAGCGCAGCACCGAGCGTGACCGATCGGAGCTCAGAGGCCACGACGTACTCCTTGATCGGCGACCAACTGCCCGACCGGGCAAAGCGGATCTGAGATCTTCCCCCCGTGCCCTGTGCTCTCGATTGCGATGCGCCGGACTCAATCTGGGGTAGTCACCGCTCTCGAAGCGAGCCGCAGTCAGCACCGCGCCTACGGCGTCTGAAGCAGCTGCAAGGGGTAATCCCCGATCTAAAGTGCAAGCATGCATGCATGTTGCCTCGTCGGGATCCGAACCTGCGGTAAGCCACCGCTCAGGCCCGCCTCCGAACCCATGCCCGCGATCAACAGCGAGCCATACCTCCCTCTGATGTTGACGCTCTGATCCGCTTAACTGTCAACACTCACACCACCCCACACGACCTTGTTGCTCTAACGCAGGGCTCTAGCCTCAGCGTGAACGAGGTGAGTCATCGAGATAGCGCCTATCCTGGACACGGGACTGGCTAGTTACCCGGACGCCCTGCACTAGCGAAAAGCGAGGCGCTCGTCATTCCTTCCCGTTCGATCGCCCTCTGGGTCTTCGTTTCCTCCGAATCTGCCCCTCCGTCGTGCATCTGGACCGGAATGCATCCCCTCTTCCCAGACACGCTATATGCTCAGGGCTCCAGGCGATGCATGCAGACGTCGCGCGACACCCAGCTGATGCCATGCAGTCAGATAGTGCGCGTGTGGCGCCTAAAGCTTGTCTCGATCCGAGACATTCTGGTAGCTGATTGAACTCTTTTACTCAACAGCGTTCATATCCCTCCGCGCCGTGCCAGACCAAGCATACCCTTAAGTCGTCGACATCCTCGACCTCGAGTCTTACATACGAAGACCCTCGGAACCGACCAAGGTGATCTGGCTTTAACAACTCTCCGAGGTGAGCAAGATGCCACCGCGACTGGAACCCGTCTGAGAATTAGACCTGACAAAGCACATAGCCGCAGGAGCTACCTTCGACCTCAATACCCTGGAGTCACGAGAAGCTGTCGATGTTTCGTCCACGCCGCCGATAACGAAGCGCCATGTCTCTCGGCACCGAGACGGCGAGGTATCGCCTGAGGTTGGCGAAGCAGGCGATGATGGAGGATGAGGAAGCACGAGCGCAGGAGCGCAGAGCCCGGCGGAGCGCAAGGAAGGGAGACCCGGCATCGCTTCGCTCCCTCGTGCCTCCGAATGTACCGCTTCCGCCGCTGCCCGTGAGCCCCGTTCTCACGTTCTCAGGACACCGCTGGAGGGTCTTCGCTGACATGAGCAGAGTACACCGCCTCCAGGACCTCGACGACCCAGCATTGTGATCCCTGCTTCTATCCTGCGCAGTACTCCCTCACCCAGACATCGAGACCCAATGCAGGCAGACACCTCAGCCACCGACAGCGACATCTCGGCGGTGTGGGCATTCAGCTGCTCGCCTGACGGCGAGGACTTGGGTCCTCCGAGACCCAGGCGATCCAGCAAGGTCCGCTTCTCGCAAGAGCACATGCCTTCGGCCAACTCGACTCCGCTCGGGTCGCCATTTCGCCCCGAATCGTGCCTTTCACCAATCGACGAGTTCAAGCGCGACCTCGAAACGGCGCGGCGCCAGCTACGCGAAGCCTCGATCGCCTCGTTCGCAGCGGCGACGGCTTCGCCCTCGCAGGGCGGACCGAGCTCGCACCGGATGCACGAGCTATCTCCACCTAGGAGCACGCCCGGGGACTTCAGCCCAAAAGCACTGCCATATCCAAAGATGAGCCGTACTCTCGCTCGACTCAGCGGGTCGTTCGACCCCGAAGCCGCCAAGTCGGCCGCCGAGCAGCCTGTCGCCAGGCCGAGTCCAGCGAGCCGGAAAAGTTCTTGTTCTGGGCCGACACCGACGACGCCGATGACTCCATCGCCATTGAGCGCGTCGTTCAGCTCGAGCGCGTCGGAGGCTGGCTTTGCTCGGGCCTCGACATCGTCCTCGTCGTTCGGTACAGCTGCCTCGGCGCTGCTCATGTCCGATCGCTCACACTCGACGGCCTCTTCGTCGGCCGGCTCGTCGATGAGTCTGGGCTCGTCGATTGTACCTTCGCGGTACACCCTGCTTCCAGCTGCTGAGCCCAGATCTGCAGACCAGGACTCCAACAGAGTGCCTCGGGTGAATCGTCAGGACTGGACAAATGGCGATATTGGCCTGAGCCCTAGGTCGGTCCCACTCGGACGCCCGCCGGCATCCGAGGCTGCCGAGCCGTCCTTCTCGGGCCCGTCGTCTACGCGATCGAGCTTTGCCTTGCCGGCGCCGCATCCGGTACATCCGCTCCCTGCAATCACCCTCTCTTCGCCTTGGGACGCTACAAAGGCCGCTGCAGGCGCTGCCTCGCAAGAAGACCCCTTCGCCGCTAAGGCGATCACGCTCGATGTGCAGATCCACCCGAGCGCATCCATGGTGGCGGCCAAGAGGCGAGACTCGAGGACTGCAGATCTGCCAGCCATGGGGTCGACGCCGCCTCGACGCCCGAGCCTTTCGCCCCGGCCCAAGCTCGTCAAGCGCAAGAGCGTCAACTACGGCCCAATGGGTACGTCGCTCGTACGCCGCGAGAGCAGTGTCTATTCCGACCCGAAGAAGGGTTCCTCCGCCATGGAGGTATTCCTTCCGACGGCGATCATTGAGCCGACTGTCATCGACGAACCAGAGAGCTCTGCTACGAGCACACCGAGGCCCGAGCCAGTCGATTCAGAGTCACCGCCGGTTACACCAGACCCACTGGCTCCTGCCATTGGTGGCAGCGACCCAGGTCGAACCAGGCCGGTGTCTCAGCCCATCAGTTCGGGGTCGAATCTACTGGACCCTATGGTGCGCGCCGCAGCTATCACGTCAGAGCGTCCGCCACCTCCGCCCATCCCTCCCCGATCGCCGCAGCGACTACTGCAGAAACCGCCACTTCCCGCCCCTGCTCGGACGTACGACGGGTGGTCCGGCTCAGACTCTGACGAGGACGATGCGGCGAGCCAGGCCCGCTCGGTCCAGGAAAGACGACAGCGCGCCAAGCTGCTACGACAGCGGACCGCCGCTTCCACTTTAGCGCCATTATCGCCTCCCACTACGCCGGAGAGTTGCAAGCGATCGTGCCTAATAAGTGGCACATCGCACGCTTCGACTTCGAGCAACCGCCTGTTCGCCATGCCGCAGGCGTCCGAAGCCTCGCTCTCGAGCGCGTCGACAGAAGTTGTTACGCCGCCGGCAGGCCAAGGACTTTTTGACCGATTGGCACGAAGCCAGCTCTACTCCCCCTTGGCGGCAAGGAGCGGCAACGCTAGTGCATCGCATTCGGGTCTGTCGACTTCGCCCGCAGCTCGGCAAGGGTTCAACAAGACCGTGTTGCCACCCCCCGGACTAGATATCTCCGACTGGGGACCGCCGGAGATTCTGCTAGACGAGGATTTCGGACAGTGGAAATCGCGCAGTCTCAATGGGTACAAGTCTCGGTCCGACGACAAGCGCCTTGGCAGTGTCGCGGCGCCTGCTCTGGGCCTTTGGGACAACTTGCCCGACGCTTCCATGCTATGGTCGGAGTCCCCGGACCCAACGTGGCACGAGATGACCGACTCTATCGCGGAAATGGACGAGGACGACAGCATCGGCATTGCGATCTAGGTTCAACCTCGGAGGCCTTATCCGATCTGGATCCGCGATCTGCCAGAACTGAGATTTCTGTATCTGTTTGTATGCACACACGCACGTTGTACAGCCCATGCCAACTTTGCTGCAAAGACAGTTTTGGCGCACACGTCGCATGTCTGTCTGACCGGCGTCTGCCAAGCAGCGAGCCACGTTCCTGTCTTGCATGGCGGAACGGAAAAGGCAAATGACGCGCAAATGGGCGAGTCTGGCCAGGCCCAGGCGGAGTTGTGGAGCGGATGAGTCGCTGTTTCGGATGCATCAGGGCCAGCGCCGTCCGGTCTCGGAGCGACCAGGACTGACGGACATGTGCCTCCGGTGAGAGTGAGAGCAAGAGGCAGACGTGCGTGTGGAGCAGACGACGCCTGGACTCTTGCAGGGCGAGACATCCGCCACCAGAGAAGCCATGTTTCAGCAGGACCTGACCGTACCGTGCCTGAATGGTCCAAACGGTCGGTCGGTCCTGGGCGTCGCGTGCCCTCACTTGCAGACAGCGCCGCGCTGTCATGACTCGTCCACCAGCCAGCCTCACTCCCACGACCGCCATCTGATGCATACGGGCCGCGAGGACTGTCAGACCAAGGACACGCACGCATCAGGTATGGGTTTGCATGGGATGTCAAACAAGCCACTCGTGGGTGCGCTGCAGGTGACACATTTGGCAGTGGCTGTGCGCGCGGAATGGACGTGTCCGAGCGGAAAATGGTCTCCGAGCTGCGGTGAGACTGACGAGTCTCGCGTGAATGCTGCGGCCCGGCTGGAAGGTCCGCATGTTGGCGACACTTAGGCCAATTATTCCGCGGGGCGGGAGAAGCAGCACGCTCAGGGTCAGCTGAGGACCGCGCAGGCGCAGCGCCCGCGGGCCAACTGACAGGACATATCGTCATTGGCTAATGGCTGGCGTTGAACTGGCGTCGCGGCTGGCCCCCTGAGGTGCGCGCCGTCCCGCTCGATCTCGTGGCGACCGATCGTTCGCGCATCGGATGCCGCTCCGGCGTTCCTAATGGTGTTTGTCCGATCGATGGTCGTCAACGGCTGCGGCCTCTCGGGAGCATAATGACGGCGTGTCCCTCGCGACGGGTGCGCCGTATTTGACACATGGCTCGGCGAGACATGCTTTTGTCCGCGGCGTGCCGCACCTGCGGGTCAGTGCGGCATGCAAAACCAGCCACCCGCGGACGCGGAAACACGCGCTTCATCAGCGTGTCGCTAAAGACCAAAACAATGGCCTATGGACAATGAACGACTTGGTCTCTAGCGGCTTGGCGCGTGGAATAATAAGCGGTCGCTCGTACAGGAACCCATTGTTGTGCTGGGGCCAAACCCCAGGGAGCGTGGGGGTACCCGCTGTTGCGGGCGATCTGGCGCGGACGCGCCAACTCGGTTCGAATTTGTCCGCGCACAGGGTCAGGGACCCGCCCTAGCCGAAGAGAAGCCTCGGGAACCGGCGGGCCGCGACGCCTGTTGCGTGCTTGGGGGTACATACGTACTCGAAATTAATCAAGCTCGGTGGCGTCGGTCGAGGCGGTATGCACGCGGGACGCCCGGATGACCATCAGATGTCCCGAGGCGCGGACGCACGCTTCCGTATGGGGAACCCGGTCCGACCGATCGAGCCATCTCGTCCCTGCGCCACGGGCCCGGCGTGCTGAACTCGGTCGGTGGGATTTGATGAAGTACGTGGTCAGGTCCCGCTTCGTCGCCGAAGGCCCGTAGCCTGTGCGCCAGAAGCCTCGTCGGACGCGCGCGGGGGCAGAGGGGGGGCGTCACGCTAGTAGATATTTTGAGGCGTCGGTCGGGACGCCGCTGGTGGTTCTAGCTCCGGGCCCGCCATCCCCCTCACGTCGTTGTTCTTTTTTCAGGTGTCGCCTTGTGCGCCTCCGAGCCCAGGCATACGACTCAGGGACCGGCGGTGACAGATTACCCGAACGAGCGCGATCAAAAAGACGTCCGCCGGGGAGATTCTAATCACCTTTGACCCTGAGAGACGCGAGACATGCCTAGGGCCGCTATGCCGAGCGGTGGACCCGCGCTCTATTGCTGGCTTGTTGTGGGCGCAATCTTCGGCCGCGGGATGAGACATGTCCGCTCCCGGCAAGTCAGGGCTGCCAACCACTGAGGCTTAGCCGTTGACAAAGGTGGCGTCTGGGATACCTTTCGGCCTTTGCGAGCGCAGTGCTGTTCCTGGCACAGAGCCAGGCTCAACGGCGTGGAACCCCGGCCGGTTTGATCGACGGGCGCGCGGCACGGGAGCGGTAACTCTCCAGTTGACGAGAGGGAACTGGGCCGTGCCGGCACCTGCACCTTAGATTCCCGTCGCCCTCTCTTGACAGGAATGCGCTGCGGGATGGTGGAACACGCTCCAAGCAGACTGCACCCTCTCAACTCAACGGCACCGTGCCAACATCGCAGACAGCCCCCACGCGCACAGTCACCACTCGCTAACACTCCCATTGCGTTGACACCCTCGTTGGTCTCTCAGCATCAACGTCCCCGCCGGCGATTCACTTTCTTCCACAAGCGCGTGATTACGGTGCCTCGGAGGTAGAGCCTCGACGTCCGAGCCGTGGCCTCCCTTGCACAAACACCCACCCTATCTCTCTCGAGTCTTAGATCTCCCCGCATCTCGCTTCATTGACATTCATTCCCCATCACGCTCCCGCTCGTGCCACAACTACTCCTAGGGCGTGTTCGTGGCGAAGCCATTACGCCTCGCTGTTCGACCTACCCGTAGTCCCCTTCGCACCCGATCCCCGATCGTCGATCCCCCAACTACGCACTAGTGTAGCTCGCTCGCACGATGGCCTCTCGTCCTCTTTCAGCAGACCACCGTCTTCGCCATTTGTACATCCAGGAAGACCCCCGGAGCGGTCGACTTGTTCACAACGACCATCACTCGGGCCCAGGACTGAGCGATAGGCGATCGTCCGGCAGCTCGCCGCTTCTCGTCTCGCCTGCGGACATCGACCGCCGGTCCATCTCGCCGCATAGCATGGCGCCGTCGTTCTCTGCCGACCGACCACAGTACCTCTCGTCCGCGGAGCGACAGGCGTCCCAGACGCTGCTGAGCCTCGTGCACGAGCGCGACAGGCGATCGCCCTCGAACTTGTCCGAGACCATTTCGATGCACTCCGAAGACCACTACTCGGCTGTCGGCGGCGGTCCGCACGTATCGCGTGCTGGACCGTTCTCGGCCCCTCTGGTTCCGAACGGCTCGGGGCCGTACTTCCAGGAAATGCGCCGCCCGTCCAACATCGGTCCCGCGGCCGCCAACCGCCCAGACATGTACCGCCGCCATTCCTCCCATCCGTACGACTACCAGCCTGCGGCCCGCCAGCCGTACACCCCTGCGATCGAGTACCCGCCTGTCCAGATTGGCACTCGCATGCCGATCAGCCGCACCACCAAGGCGTGCAACGCCTGCCGTAGTAGGAAGGTCCGATGTGATGCCGGTGCCAACAACCCAGGCAGCGTCAGCGGCGAGCCGTCCCAGTGCTCGCGATGCCGCGAGGCTGGCGTCGCATGCGTGTACTCCGGTGTGCAGAAGAAGCGTGGGCCGTGCCCAGGGTGCGTCTGACGATCGAGTTTGCCATGCGGACTCTTGCTAACTCGCTGCAGCACTGCGCGACCTGTTGCCAGCGTGATCCGACGACAAGCTTCGCAGAGCGAGATGCGACCCGAGGTCGGGTCGCCAGCGATGCAGCACCGACCGATCTCACCGCCCCAACCGCCATTCATGGGCCCTCGGTCTTCGTACTCGGGCCCACCGCACCCTGCCGCCGCGGGCGGACGGTCGTTCCCCCCGTCGTCCGGTGGCGGATCACCGCATCAGATGCCTTACCACCTGGCCCACCGGCCGTCTGTCGACGACTGGCAGCGGTCTCGCCGGCCCGGAGGCCGCGATGCGGCGCCGTACCATACGCCTCCTCCGCCAGTACCGCAGCACTCGCAGGTGCCGCCGTTCTCGGCGCCGGGCGCCGGCGTCCCCGCCGCCAACGACGACTCGCGCCGCAGGTCGATCCCTACCCCGCCGCTGCCGCCCACGCCTGCCGCCGCGGCAGTCGTCCAGTCCTGGCCGATCGTCGAGCCCCCTCCCCACGTCGCGCCCGCGCCTCAGCGCAAACCCTTCCACCCCGACTTCTCCCTCGTCTCGCCCCCGCCCCTCGCCGTCGGCGACGAACGCCGCGGTAGCTACTTTGGCGACCAGGGCAGGTCGCTCCCGCCCCTCCGCATGGCCATCAGCGGCCGCGCCTCCTTCTTTGACCCGTAGTAGATCTGGACATTCATGGTGTTCCCGTGCTTTGAGCTGTTGTCCCCGCTGTTGTATCGTCAAAACATCACGCATAGAGTCGGTCATGTATACATACATGCAACTGTCAACTTGTGATCCGCTCTCGGAGTGCTGCAGTCGAGTCCCGGCTTGTTTCAGTGTAAGAGCGTGTAAGACAGCACACCCCCGTGTGCCTGGCACGCGCAAGGCAGCCTGTAACGGATGAATGGGGCCTTTACAGCGGCATTGAAGGACAGCGGGAAGTCTCAGGGGGGCGGCTGTAGAGGCCACGGCCAGTACAAGCCCAGGATCGTTTGCCTGTCGAGGGCTTGTCAATCCGGCAAACCCGCCAAGCAACCCGGTCTCTTTGTTGGTGTCCTTTGATGTGCGCCGCACACAGAGCAGCGGTATACAAGTAGACTGGGGGGGGGGGGGGGTGATGTACGAGTGACTGCATGCAAGAGCTTTCTGGCATCATCCCTGTGATACTGGTTCGCCCACCAGAATTAGAATGTTCCACGCCGGCCGAGCGGACCACCGCGACCTGCCATCAATCGTCACTCAGCAGGACTCACGACCGCCTCCGGGCGAATCGGTGACTCTCCCTGTCAGCCCTGCTTCGTCTCTCGCTTACCTCGAGATCGGGACCCGGGGCTCGCGGGCCACAGCCCATCTTCGCGACGCCCTTCCCCCGCAGTATGATTCAGTCCGGACGCCTTCGCTCGAGGCGAGAGGACAGGCTGAGCGGAATCGGCAGAAGCAGCAGATTCGTGATCGTGCGGCTGGCAGGCAGGACGGCAACCCTTTCGCGTCGGCGTCTAGCCGTCCGGCACCTTACTACTCCCAGCCACCGCCATCGGTCGAGCCGTCGCGGTGGGACGGCTCAGAGCGGTCCCTCTCGCCCGCACATGAGTCCCCTGTGAGGACAACACCAGCAAATACCAACCCGTCAGCCTCGCTGCTCGCTACGCCGGGACACCGCGTCCCGTCACGCCAGAGCAGCTCAATGTCCACAACGTCAGGCAGGGCGTCTTTCGTGGGAGACCCGTCCGCTCTGCCACAGGGAATGAGCATTCAACAAGCGCTCGCGCGGTGTCATGACCCCACACTGGGCTGGACACTGCGGTTCTGGGTGACGGTGGCGGATCCTGCCGTGAGTCGAAACACGCCGCTACTTGTTCTGCTGTCGCCTGACCCGTATAGACACTCGAGACTTTCTTCGTCTGCCCATCGACAGGTATGTCAATCAACACTGCAGTGACGCGTGAGCTGACGGGGTGCAGGCCAGACGAGCTGGACTCCTCCTGACGGGGTGTTCATCCTTCCGCGACAAGCCGGGGGCGAATGGTGGGAGCTGACCGACCATTCGAGGGACGATCGAGCGTACTACTACAACACCTTGTCCATGATGACCCAGTGGACCCGACCGCGAGATCAAGCCTTGATCGTCCCTCTCGCATCTATACAGGTACGTCCGAGGCGGAATTGCGCCGGTCATGGCTTGCTGTCGCGTCGCGGCTGATATGGTCAGACGGGCAGGAAGACCACGAGGGATGTTTGAGACTCGTCCCGCCAACGCGCGTGCGAGACAGCCATACAAACACCCCAGGCCGGCCTCTCGGATGTGGCGGGGTTCTCGCGTTGTTTACAGGTGTCCCCTCAGAAGTCTCTCTTCACCCCGGGGGTCTGTGGCCATGCATGCGTGCTTTGAAGCTATCTGTAAGCATACCGGGGAGGCTGGATGACTTGTTCTGGGGATTTGGGCGACCGGTGCGGGTGGCTGTTTCAGATGTCGCACTAGGTTTCCCCCTGTTTGGCCAGCGCGTAAACACTAGCCACCACTGGACGCTTGGGGTGAAGCATATGGTAGCACCGTCCCGCCCACTCGTCACGCGCTCGAGCTCGCCGCCCCACCGGTGTAGGGTAGCATGCGTCCCCTCGCGCCCATTCGTCTCGTTCTTCCATCTTGTTCATTCACTCCATCCCGTTCACTCCATCTTCTCCCTCGACAGCTCCCGGGCAGGTCCCGCTCCCTGCCCCTCTTTCTGAACTTTATCTCCCGTCTACCAATATGACCACCATCATAGGCTCGCGGTGAGTGACGAACCGTGCATCTGTCCGCCGCCCAGGCTGATACGGTGCAGGTCGCCTGTCCTCACTTACGGCCCTTGTGGGCTTTGTTCGCCCGCAGAGGGCTGGCAGGTTGCCAATGAGTTCTTCTCTATCGAGCAGAATGGCACAGACACTGGCATGGTCACCTTCGCCCCCAACTCCAGCATCAGCACCAGCTTCACAGGCAAGCGCTTCACTCGCTGGCCGGAGGTCGTGGCGGTACTGATCACCCCACAGGTAATGCCGTGTCGTTCCGAGTAGGCTACGCTAGCAACACCACTGCGTGGAGGACCTCGCTCAGCATCAACGGCTCGGTCGTCTCCAATACGACCTTGGCTACTGGGCTGCCTATCGGGTTGCACGCTGTCAGGCTGGACCTGGCGCGTGGCGATGGAGCCACGCCCAACAAGGACGACTGGGTCCGGTTCGACGGCTTTGAGGGCAGTCTCGGCGGGATGATCACCGCTCAGACTCGTAACATGACGATCGACGACTCGGCCTGGCGCAACTGGACGGTCATCCTCACGCCGGGCTGGAACATGCTCGAGCAGGACCAGTCCAACTACATCAACGAGGTAAGCAGCTTTGAGCATGCGTCTGTGGCGTCTAGACTGACGCCGGTAGTCGCAGTACGAGGCGGAGCGAGCGACGGCTTCGCGCAACTTCAACTCGTCGCTTTCGTGGACCGAACAGGCGAACGCTGGCAACTCTATCATGTTCAACGGTAGCGCTGTTTGGGTGTACGGCCTGGTCGGCGGCGAGGCGGGCTCGTACGAAGTCATCCTGGACAACGTGACCCAGGGTGTCTACAATGCCGCGGGCGGTCCGAGGGTGTCAGTGCAGCGCACAAGCGGGATCGATGATGACTGAGCTGATGAACTCAGCTACGACACGATCCTGTGGCATGCCTCTAGCCTCGCAGACTCGTACCACAACTTGAGCCTGCGCAACGTCGAAGAAGGCAAGAGGCTGTCGTTTGACCGCCTCGTCGCCACGTCGCGACTGTCAGTCTCCCCACGAGACTCGCTTGCAGCCACACGCTGACCTGACAGGAGCGACCCGCCGCCGCACCAGGTCCCGCTTCCCCCTCCTACGTCCATTCTCCCCCCCACCGCAACGACCAGTACCGCCACCGAGGCCAGCCAGTCAGCCGTGTCAACCGCGATCAGTACCGGCGGATACGTTGGTATCGCCATCGGTATCGGCATCCTCGTGATCGGTCTTCTCGTGTGGGCGTTCACGGTGTGGACCTGCGCGGGGGGCAAGGTCCATCGCCGCCGAGACGTCACGCCGTTCGGCCCGGATGGTCCCAAGGGCCAGGACAAGTCTGTGAGTATTCATTCCGTGACTCGTCAGCCCCGCTGACGAAGACCAAGCACCCGTTCCACGAGCTTAAGACCGTGCCGGGGTACATGAAGAGCCGAGACGTCGCGGCTCGAGAGGCCGAGAAGAAGGAGGCGGACCTCGAGGCTGCAGATAAGCGCACCTCACCCTCGTACCCCCCTCGAGTCGCCACACCCATGTCGTTCTTCACCCGGTCGCCGAAGCCGAAATCGACCCCTCAGTCTGCCCAAGGCCTCAAGATCTCCAAGCCCCTACCAGTCTCTTCTTCCGTCGAACCACTGTGGACAGGCAGAATCTCTGAGGACCCATTCTCGTCCGCTCCGGCGTCCGCCTCGGCCCTCAGCCTGCCTCAGACCTGGGGTGCATCTTACGGGCCCCCGTCTCCGCCCTCGTCCCCGCCAAGGATCCCTCTGCCCGAAGTGCCCACTAGCCCTCAGTCTGGAGCTGCCACACGGGCCACTGCTGCGGGCTCTAGCCTGCATAGTAGCCGCAGCAGCAGCAACAGCAGCCGGAGCAGCAGCACCACTATCGATAACCCTCACCGTCGATCGATTCCTCGGACGGAGCAGGGCGACGTCCGCGACGGCGACGGTGAGGCGGATACTTCGCGGTACACTGTCGGCGGGATCGTCGACAGCTATAATCGCGAGTCGACCGCGACCGACACGACGGGCATCGCGTTCGGGTCGCCGGCCGAGGACAACGTACCGACTCTGCCGGCCCCTGCCCCGGCATCGCCTCAGCTCACTGTCACCCCAAGCCCCAAGCGACGGTTCTTCGGCTTCGGTGCTGGCAAACAAGGTGAGTACCCGTGTGAGCCTGACGCAGTCCCATGCTGACTGGCTGGAACAGGTGGACCCGAGGCAAGCGGGTCGCAGTCGCCGCGAAAGTCAGTCGGGTCCGGATGGCTGTACATGTAGCGCGGGCGCTGTGTTCCTGCTGCTCGGCCAGTTTATCCTGCACCAAGTTGTATAATGCGCTTCTCCAGTGATCCATTTCGGGAAGTGCGATCTTTGTCGTCTTTGTAGTCTCGCGATTCGCTTGTTCTGACTTTTTGGTATGTTTGTAAGAAACACATTTGATATGCATCGATTGAAAACTGTTACGATGCGGATACGGAACGTTGTTTGCTTAGATCATGGACGCGTCGAGGCCCTGCGCAGGTGAGCTTGTGGTATATACGAAGCCTCAGAGCGATGCTTACCAGACCGTTGAGGAACATGTTGGCGTTGTGGAGCTTGATCTGAGCACGAGCCGGGGGTGTTGAGGGGTCACGGGCGGTCTGGACGGTGTGGACGATCTTGTCCCTCAGCGCAGCGACCAGGCTAGTCTGCTGCTCTTCCTGGGCGTTGACGGCGAGGCTGTACGGTCGTCAGTGAGACCTTTGGCAACATCGGACAGGGATTCACGCAGCAGACAGGCCCCAAGCCTCGGCCTCTCGCCGCTCCATCTCGACGCCTTCGCGCTCGACATTGTTCGACATGAGGTAGGCGCCGGGACCGAATGCGGCGCGTTGCGCCACGGCCGACGGGAACGTATCGTTCAGATGCGGCAGCAGGTGCTGCAGGAAGAAGTTGAATGTCGCGTTCCTGCCGCGCGTAAGCTTCGTATCCCAATAAATGCAACAAGGGGACTGACCAGTGCTCGACCTCCTTGACATCAGGCGGGGGCGCCTGCGGGTTCTGCGCTCCCGCAGCAGGAACATTGGTGAGCCGCTTTGCGCGCGAAAGCAGCGCGGTGAAGAGCGCAACACCGGGCTACACGATGATCAGCACGTGTTAACTATATAAACCCGCAGTCGTGACTGACCCTGGTGCGCGCAACGGCGCCGACATTCATGCGCTGGGCGCACACACCCAGCAGACCCGAGATGAGCGACAAGGGACACTGGTTGATGATGATGTCCATTCCGGGGACAACACAATGGAGGAAGTTGTCCGTCTCGGCCTCACGCTTGGCGCGGGCGTCGCGGGCAGCTTTGCTCATGAGCGACATGTCTGCGCTGGGCGGCGGAGCCGCATGTGCGACGACGTCGAGCTGGCTGTACGTCGCGATGAGGAGGGTGAGGAGCGTGAGCGCCTTCTGCTGCGGCAGGTGGCGGAGCAGTCTCGGAATGAGTCGCTGGCCCTTCGTAGGGTTCATCAGCGACACAAATGGGTGCGGGTCGCTTCAGCGCGTCAGCGCTGTCCTCCCATCACCCTGCAAGGGGGACTGACCTGATGTCAAGCGGCTCGGTGATCATGAGTCTGCGCCAGATAGTCTCGAGCGTGTCCGAGCAGCGAGCGTTCCAGGCCTCAATCTCTTCGACGGCCTCCGGGGGCGGCAGGTCTCGCCGGAGCTGCTCCAGCTCGAGCACGAGCGAGTAAATGTCTTCGAGGGCAATCATGACTTGCTTCTTCGTCAGAGGCTGGCGACGCGGGCCGCCGGTGCCCTGGTTCAGCATGGTGATGGGCCGGTTCTCCGGACGCGGGCCTGTCGGAACCGCCAGGACGGGTCGCGGCGCGGCGACGCCACCACGAGACACCTTGCCGAGCGCGCCCTGCAGCGCAGCTGCAAGGTCAGCTCCTGCATACCCGACTAGTACTGGACCTACCGGCGTTGGCGCTCTTCTGGTTCTGGTGGGCGTTGCGCGACTCGACGAGCTTCTTGACCTGGGTGCTCAACTTCTGCATGGTCTGTGTGCCCATCTTGCCGAACCGGTTCCCAGCGGGGCCGGAGACACCGAGGGCCGCGCCTGGCGCGATCTCAACGACGTCGGGGCGCTGCGCCTGAGCCTCCGCCTCGAGTGCGATCTGTCGCCGCTTGAGCGCCGAGTAGACTTGAGCGTAGAAGTCGGACGAGTACGGGTCGGGCGTGACGAGCTGCGAGAGCTGTATCCGGGTGATAAAGTCCTTGTCGGACGAGCCCATCAGGTGGTTGTACCGCGACATGGACTCGATCTTGGCTGTGATGTGCTGGTGCAGCGCCTGCATCCGCGCGAGCTCCTCGGGCGATGGCTGCTTTGGCGGCTGCGGCTGGCCTGGGAACTGAGGCGTCGGCCCCGCCGGAGCGGAAGAGCCGAGTTGGGGGAACATGCTGTCCAGGAGGGCCTTCTGCGTGTCGTAGCCCGACACGCCGAGAGCCGGCATGTTCGGCGGCGTGACCTCGCGGGGAGGGGCCTGCTGCTGCGGCGGCTGCGCGAAAGGAGACGGAGCGGGGGCGTGAGTGGAGAAGGAAGGCTGCTGAGGGTGGGCGAAAGCGGGCTGAGGCTGCTGAGGTGCACTTGACGGAGCCATCTGTCGCTCGACCTCGTGCAGGCTGACCACCTGAGGCTGCTTTGGCGCCTCATTCGGGATCGCCATACGCATCATCTCCGCCTCGATCTCTTCCAGCGACCTTATCTGCCCGCCGGCGGGCGGTGCCGCCGGAGCTCCAGCCGCAGCAGCACTCGGTGGAGGGTTCATCGCTGTCGGTGTCAGTCATGACCTATCCGCTGTTGCCGCGACGACCTCACAGGTTGATGGGTCAGCGCCCCACATTGGTGCCTCGGTCTTGGTTCGCGAGACATCGGCTGGGACGGGCGCCTGTGCCGGAGCAGGCCTGGCAGCCGGCTGCGACGGAGCTGTTGTCTTCGGCTTGGTCGACTTCGCCGTCGACTTGCTAGCGGTTTCTGCACTAGGGTCAATCACTGCAGATGAAGTAGTCCTCAGACTCACTGCTGGTGGTCCTGCTGGCGTAGAAGTCATCCTCCGAGAAGGCAAAGGGGTCCGCGGCGACTTTCGGCTTGTATCGCGAGTGGGTGGACGCAATCGGTCCCTTCGAGGTCGACTTGGTACCGCTCTGAGTCGTCGTCCCGCCTGACGGTTGACCAAAGACAAAGTCGTTCCCTAGCGATCAGTCCGGTCCCTTCGTTCAGCAGAGTTGGAGAGGTAGCTCACCGACCGGTCCGATATCGCCAAAGGTCTCGTCGTTCAGATCATCGTTTCCCTCCAACAGACTGGCACCCATACCATCTCCCCAGGTATACACCGCGAGGTCCTCCTCCTCTCCAGCAGTGGGGAAGCTGAATGCGTCGGTCGTATGAGTCCCCTGGAAGCCTCCGAACCCGCCTGCGCCTGGACCACCGCCGGGTGCTTGCTGATACGCCTGCTGCTGCTGTCCGCCGTACGGCTGCTGCTGCTGCTGCTGCTGGCCTTGCCGCCGCTCTGGAAGCGCGGCATCAAAGCCAAAGAAGCCAGACATGGCTGTTGAAAGCGTACAGATGACTCGTCTAGCAAGAAATGCGATCTGTCAATAGAGAAAGAGACGAAACAGGAGCGATGATGACAGATTGTGCCCCGTGCAACACGCAACGACGCTCGCTCGCTCGCTCGCCGCCAGCCCACAGCCAGGTCCGCCGGGATTCACCTTCCCCGCATTGTGGCGGACAACTCACCGCGGGGCATCTCATCTCATCCACCCGGGCCGGTCATATTCATGCACTGGTCCCATCTTCAATAGGAATACTAGCACACATACACTATGCTTGTCAAGACGTCGTACAGAGACGTGCCGACTAAGGCCAATGGCCGGTCGGGCACCATGCGGATCTACATCATCGAGCCCAACTTGCCCGACTACCCCCAGGCAAAGTTCCCGGGTTGTGTCGTCTTTTCCGAGATCTACCAGGTCACCGGGCCTGTCGAGAGGTAGGTCTGCACACGCAACATACACGTGCATTGCGGCTGATGGCCTCCTCCAGGTTCGCGGCGAATATTGCTTCGGAGGGGTACATCGTCGCGCTGCCGTCCTTTTTTCACGAGTTCGAGGGGCCCGAGGCGATCCCGTACGATACCGAGGGAACCGACCGAGGCAACAAGTACAAGGCGGGTTCGCCTTCTTCTTGAACGAGTCTCATGCTGATGTGACCCAGATTGAGAAGACCGTCGAGGCATATGACGAGGTGAGTAGGGCTGCCTACGCTGTTCTCAGGACGGGCTGCGCTGACAGCCAGGACGCGACACTGTCCGTCGACCTGCTGTGCTCGCTGCCGAACTGTACCGGCCGGATAGCATCGACCGGAATGTGTCTCGGAGGCCACCTCGCACTCCGAGTCAGTCACTCTACCGCCCCTGTGCCCATTACGCTCTAACCCTGGTCGCAGGCTGCATTCGACCCCCGTGTCCTGGCTACCTTCTGCTACTTTGCAACCGAGTGAGTCGCCATCGGTTGGCAAACTGCAAAGCGTGGTGCTGACCCAGAAAGCGTCCACTCTGCAACTCTCGGCAAGGACAAATTGGACGACACGCTCATCAAGATCCGTAACGGCGATTTGAGAGGTAAAGGCGAGATCACCATGGTGTTCGGCAAGCAGGTCAGTCCGGGCGAATATCTAAGGATGTGCCATACTCACGAGACCAGGACACACACGTCGACCGTGCGGGTCGGACACTTATCCGGGACACGTTCGACGACGCCGGTGTAACCCTGAGCGTGAGTCCCGCCTCTCGCGAGCCCGGCCGCCCCGCCATGGATAATCGCTAACATGCCCAGTTTATCGAGGTCCAGGCGCAGCACGCATTCATCCGAGACGAGTCGTCTAAGGGTCGATGGGACGCCGCATTGACTCGCAGCCTGTTCGGCATGATGATGGAGATGTTCACGCGGCTGGTCGCGCGTGACTTAGGCCCTCGGAACAGCACAGGTGCCAAGATCGAGCACGTCTGCTAAGCGCTTGAATCTTATGCATCGAGATTACACAATGAAGATCCGCGGGAAATATACTATGTTTCACACAATGCACAGAGTTTGCGCGGTTCCTGCGAGAGACGGAGCACACGGCTACAGCTGGCGGCTGATGAAGATGGCGCTCGTCTCGGCCATACTGCCGGGCTTGGTCGACACAACCTCGATCTTGGTCTCGAGCCTGCCCGCCGGTAACGGGATAGTCCATCGCATGCCGTGCGGCTTCTCCGTCTCGCCCTTAGGGTAGACGAACTTTGGCAGTGTGCCTGGATTGCCGTTCACTCGTAGTGACACCTCTGGGACGCCCTCGATCGCCGGCGGGGCGCTCGTCGGCGGTGCGGCGGCACCGGTGCCCTCAGATGCGATGGCATCCTTGCTGCTGGGTGGCTCCATGGCAGCCGACGGTGCCGTCTTGGGCGTGGCGATGTACGCCGTGAGCTCGATCTCGGACGTGCTCGATCCGACGACAACAGCGTGTGAGACAACGCCTCGGAAGTTGTGCAGGCGGATAGCCTGCCGCAGTTCCGGGTCCTCCCCGGCGGACGAGAACGCAAAGTCGAGCGACTTGATGGTTGGGACAGGCACCTCTGTCCGATCGGGCATGACGCTGCGCCCTGTCCGCCCAGATGACGGCCCGTCGGCTAGTGGTGGTGGGACGCCAGCAGCCTGTGCGTCGGCGATTCGTTTCCGGTTGGCGTTGGCGGCAAGCATCTGCCGGTACACCTGCATCGCCAATGGCGGTAGCGACGCAGCCCAGGCTTGTTGCTCGTATAGTGGGTACCGGCCCAACGTCGCAACAATCTCCTCGGTGACAACGCCGGCTGGCAAAGCAGGGAGGTAACTCGCTGTTGCAGGCGCGGCAGACGGTGTTGGCACTTGTGACGGGTGCTGTGGGCCCGGCCGGCCGTTCAGAGTCGCCGTCTGAGGTTGTTGAGGAAGTGATGGCGGAGGGACGGACGGCATCTGAGATGGTGGCCCTGAAGGTCGACCGCCAGGCGTAGGTGGTGCCCCTGGAACACCCTTCGCTTTCTGCTGCTGGGCGTGATACGCCGCTATCCGCTTCTTGATGTCGTTCCGATGATAGTTCATGATATCCTGTAACAGTCAGCGGATTTCTTATACCATGTTCCTGGCAAGAACGCACTCTGATCTGCAACGCGTCGCGGAAGACATCACTGTCGTCCTCATTGTACGTCATGGCGTTCTTGCACATGAGGTCGATATCGTCCAAGAATTGATCTGACGTCTCGTATCTCCGAGCAACCATCTTCTCCTGCAGTATGTCAGCCTGGCCCCCTGGACCCCACGCTTCCCTCAAACTTACCTCGATCTCCGCCAGAGAGATCGGTTGGGCGATGGCCTGGTAGTAGTCGCTGAATAGCTTGCGGTCCGGTAATTCCTCGAAGATCTCTGCGATATCTCTTCCGGATCCACTGGACAGTGTCAGCGGTGCGCCAACCATCACTGCCGCCCGGACGCACTCTCTTGCCTTAGCTTCTCGGATACTCCGCAATACAGGCTTGATGAGCTTGTACGTTGTCGGTCCATCCCGCATGTACACGCCTCTCCGCTTCTGTCGTCCGTCCGCCTCGCCGTCCATCGACGCATTTGACGGCCCGCCCATATCCACGTCCTCATCGCCGACGTCTACCGAGGCTCGAGCGGGACCACCGGGCGCGGTAGATCCGCGCCTCGCCTCGGGCTCTTCCGAATCTGAGTGGTCGTGAGGCCGGGTCGACTTGAGGTAGAACGTGCGTGTGAGTTTCTGCCAGGTCAGCGCATTGTACCGGACGTGAATCAGCGACATACGTGCAGCTTCTTCGCCCAGTTGAAGAGGTCCGAGTCTTTCATGTTGTCTGAACGGTCAGCATGGGTCTCAAAAGCACGGCCAGCCGCCCAGACTCACATCGCTTGGCGTTGTTGAAGATCTGCCCCAGATCCGTGGTGACATCTCGAAGCGTCTGGTACTCCCCGTTCTTCAGCTTCGCTTGCACCATTTCGAGACTGAAGGGGTGTTTGATCTGCTCGTAGTAGTCGGGGTATTGCCGCTGTCCAGTCAGTCCCACCGCCCTGCACAGCAATGAGATGCTACACACCTTGCTAGGCAGCTTGATGAACGGTTCTGCGATTGATGTACCGCTGCGAATGCATCAGCACCGGTTTACTGACTGTGTTGATCCACTAGCCGACTCACTCGCTTTCCTTGGTATCAAGGATCTTCCTCACAAGCTCATCACCCAATGCCTTCGCCCGCTCTGGGTCTTTGGGATCGGCCGCATCGTCATCCTTCGCGCCATTGGGTTTCCGGTCTTCTGGCTCATGACTCGGTGTTCGACGCCGCTTGCTTCGCTCCTCGCTGATGATCAAGTTGGGGTTCACGTCCAATCGGCGTTTACGCATACGAGCCCCTGCCGCCCCATCCGCGTCTCCCGCGGCAGAGTCCGTGCCCTTGTCCGCGTTGGTGTCGTGGTCGTCTGCTCCGGTCGCACTCGCAGAATCGCCCTTGACATCATTATTGTTGTTGTTGTTGTTTGTGTCCGAAGACGGATTAATATCCTTCGCGTCTGGCGCGGCGGATTTCGTATCGCTCGCGACTGACGCCGAAGCCGACGCGACTCGAGCTGACGCGCGGGGAGGCATACTGAGCGATGATGGGCTGTATGCAACTGGAAGCTATGCTACGGTGCAATAGAAGACAAATGCAAGATGAGACCATGCGGGGGCTGCCTAGGCGCGCGCCCAAAGGGGGATGATCTCTTTATTCCGTCCCCTCTTTTAACCGTAACTGAGTTTGTTGACAACAACGCCTTGTGACGGGCGGCGGGGCGCACAAAGTCAGTTCCTCGTCGCCGTCCATTGGGTCCATCGTCGTCATACACCTTCTTGCCGCCGGGACCGCGTACCTAGATCTCACTTCGGCACCTCTGGTATCTCCGAGACAACATGTCCGACACACCCACGCAATCACGGCCCCTCGGGCTGTTCATCCAGCCTGCATGCCTGCAGCACAAGTACATCCGCCACAAGGACGCATCCCACATCTTCGAGCGGCCAGAGCGGCTGCGTGCCGTCTTACTCGGCGTCGCCGCTGCAGCCGCAAGGCTCGAACAGGCCGAGGCAGCCGTCAAGGCTGCTGCCGCCGCAGCTGGATCGGCCAGTACGGCGGGAGGTGAACAACCCGCTCAAGACGATCTTAGCGCGCTTCTATCCTCCATGTCGATTCAAGCACCGACCTCGGCTTTACCGCACCACCTCGACATCGTTACTCCGCCGACACCACCGTCTGTCCCTGGGCAGATCCTGCTTCATCACCCGGCACTGCACCTATCGCATGCCACTCCACCAGAAGCCCCGTTTCCCTACCTGGGCGAAGGGTCTAGCGCGGGTGCGGCTGCAGCGCTGCCGTCGTCGCCGTACCTCAAGGACCTGTTCAAATGGGCGAGCGAGGCGATCGAGAACATCAGGACGACCGGAAGCGAGATCCCATCCGGCATGGGACTGAACCAGGGCGACCTGTACCTCGGACCGGGCAGCATCCTCGCTATCGAGGGAGCGGTTCGTTTATCTAAACTGGCCATCCGGACCCGGACAAGCTGACGCTATGCCTAGATCCAGACGGTGTGTCAGGCGATTGACCAGGTCTGCGCCAATCTGTCAACCAAGCTAGAGCCATCTACGCCTCCAGCTCAAGTGGTTGGTGGAGCCGGTACGAATAGCGGGTCGCCGGAGTACTTCGCTGCCCCCGGCCCATCGCGCTTCAACAAGGCGTTCTGCGCAATCAGGCCGCCTGGCCATCATTGCGGAGAGGACAGTCCATCAGGGTACGTGCTCGTTTCTGTCCTGCGCTTAGCGCTGATCCTGTAGCTTCTGCTACGTCAACAATGTGGTCGTCGGGGCCATGCACGCATACCTGCAGCATGACATCGATCGGGCCGTTATCATTGATTTCGACCTTCACCATGGCAAGTCCCAGGCGTTATTTTCTCCGTTTGTCGTGCTCACTCAAAACAGGCAACGGAACCCAGGCTCTAGTCATGCCCCTCAACGCGGCGTCCTTCGCCGAGGACCTGGCAGTCAAAGCGGGGAAGCCCCCAACGTCAATGCGGGGCAAGAATGGCAAGCGGCGGCGGGGCTGGAAAGGGTTCTACGGCTCTGTGCATGACATCGTGAGAGGAGACTGATCTTGATTCGGTACTCTGGCTGATGGGCTGTAGTACAGTTATCCTTGCGAAGTACGTCTCTTCCGGGCTGACGCGGCTACGGCCGAGCTGACCAGCACAGGATGGCGACCTTGACCTCATCAAAGATGCTTCAATCAGCCTTGCTGCGCAAGGCCAATACATGTGAGTCAACTCCTCCCGAGTTTTCGGCCGACTGGGGACTCATCAACCGTGGTGAGAACATCCACCTGCAGCCGTACTCGTCCGAAACAGACTTCTACGAGCGGATATACCCGAAGTATCTCGCTTTGCTGGACAAGGCGAAAGTTTACCTCGACGAGACGGATGCGGATCCGGAGCGGACCATCATCCTTGTCAGGTCAGTGGAGTGGGGCTCGGAGCTCAAACGTGACTGACCGCTGCAGTGCCGGCTTCGACGCTTGCGAGCACGAGTATCAGGCAATGCAGAGGCATGATCGTAGAGTGCCCGTGAGTCCTGAGCTTAGCGCCGAGACTGGGTCTGATGACTCCAGGCTTCCTTCTTCCCAAGGTACACCCGCGATATCGTCGCCTTTGCCGACAAGTACGCGGGCGGAAAAGTTGTCTCTGTGCTGGAAGGTGGATACAGCGATCGGGCATTGACAAGCGCGGCCATGGGCCATGTATTGGGTTTGCTCGACCACCCTGGAGAACCTGCCTGGTGGAGCGAGGCGGAGCTCGTCAATGTGAGTCAGTGCAAGCGGTCAACCGCTTGGTCTCTGACGCCGGGCAGATCGAAAAGGCGACCAAGAAGAAACGAACGGGCAAGCTCGGGCCCTTGCCCCCGGAATACGCTCATCTGTCGCATCTCGCCAGAACGCACGCCATCTTCGCTCATTTCGAGAGTATAGGAGAGACACTCCCACCTTCGGTTGTTAGCACGCCTCAACATGCTGGCACGACTTCGCGCATGGCTTTGAGGGAACGCAAGATGAAGGTCGAGGAAGACATGTCGGTCACGCCTCCGCCGACAGCCGCGCGACGAGGTCGAGGTCGAGGTGCGGCCAGCGCCGCACCGTCTGCGTCCAACACTCCTCGAGGGAAGAACGCAGCTCAGAAGCAAGCACCGCCGCTGCCTCCATTGCCGGTCGGACTCGGCGCGGAACTTCATCAATCCGCGTCTTTGACCGCCTCGTCGTCCATGCCCATATTCAGTGCTGCTGCTGCAGATAGCCCGCAGAGCAAGCCTACTGCGCAGGACACCTCGGCCGACGATCTCCTCGCGAGGGCGCTGGCCGGCGTCGACCTCGACCAGTCCCCTTCGAAGCCAGCGGCCAAGACCGCCGCTCCCGCGCAAGCGAACTCCGGGCCTATGTTCGCTCAGAACAAGCCCATGGTTGATTCGCGGCAGTACCATCCGCCCGCGGAACCACGCCCTTGGAATACCGCACACATCCCCTTCGCCTCCGCTCCAGCTCCGGCTCCACCTGCGACCGAGCAAGGTACCAGCCAGGACCCGCCGCCAAGGATCATCCTACGGTTCCCCAAACTTCCCCGGCCCGAGCCGGAGAACACGGTCAGGTCTGATGCTGCGCCATCGCATGACGTACAGAGCTCGAAATCCACGTACCAAGGTGCACCCTTCTCAGGCAGTGGGTCCGGTGGACAACAGCCTTAACTTGAGAACGGGCCTTGATAGGCGGGCGGCTCGTTGGATGCCATGCATGATGTGTATGACCGCTGATGCTGCTGCTGCGCTTCCTTTGCTTACAATGCTGATAGCCTGCCGCGTAAGAATCGGATCCTGCGGAACCCGGCCTAGGCTCCGATCTGGTCGGCGACGAAGGTGTTCTTCTCCAGCTAGATTGATCAGTAGGAGGAAGACTGGCGGACGTCGATCTGTCTTCGGTACTGACTTCTTCTTGCAACAGACCTTTTATCTCCTCTACGTACTCGGTCTTGACGAGAAGGTGCGTCTCGTCCACTGACGGGGATGAGCCATGACTACTGGCCGAACATAGCTGGCTAGGAAGAGCCTACTCACCGTCTTTCATGACGAATTTGCTTGGCCCTAGCCTTCCTGAATCGAGATGAAGCAGAATCTGCTTGGCCGCAGAGTCGCTGCACCAATTAGCCGCCTTACAGACAAGGCAATCGATCAACAGCGACATTCGCATCCGCAGGACAAACGAGTCGTGCCTGCTGTGATCCCCTTTGCAGGACTCACCACGTGACAAGCGTTCCCTGGGTGAGTCGGACCTTGTACGGATCGTCCATAGGGACGTCCATGGCGCCTCAGCGACAATGCTCGGCCCGGTGATGCGCCTCGGCGCAGATGTTCTGAAGGAAAGGAACGAGGAATCCAGGATCTCCTGGCACAAACCTCATCGGCAAACGCAGATGCGGAGCTCCACACGGTTCCGCACGGTTATCACATCACCCAATCGCGGATCAGCCCTATCAACTGAGATTTCGGACAACCACGGCCCGAGCCGTTGCGCCCTCGAGGTAACAGTCGATAATTCTGGAACAGCGTTCGTGTTGATCTTGCTTCGAAGCCTTGCTACAGCGCCTCATCAGGACAACCAGAGTGAAAGCTTCGCCAACAAGCGAGATACGATATGACGTCCCAGCCGGTATGCCAGTTCTCAGACCGGCTGTCCTCGGCCATCTCGTCGGCCGAAGGCCTGCACTCGCATGATGGCGGACAGACGATGCATGTGCACGGTGGTGAGCGCCCAGGAGGAGCTGGACACGGACACGACCACCATTCTGGCACGTTCACCCCCGACGAGCACGGTCACACGCACGAACACCTCGAACATGCGGGTCAGTCGAGTTGGAACCTGCGTAGCGATACTGGTATGAATGGGGCAACTTGTGCTGACGCCCGCAGGCAAGTTCGCTGAACGTGATATGCCTGACTACACCGGAAGAGACTGGAAGGAGCGCGGCTTCACTGTTGGCATTGGAGGGTAAGTTTTACCTGGTCTTCCCATGTCTCCCCGAGGTCTGCTGACTCAGCGCAGCCCCGTCGGATCAGGCAAGACGGCTACACTGCTCGCACTGTGCCGCGCCCTCCGTGACGACTACAATATCGGTACGTGCCATCGGTAAACCCTGAGATGAGGGCGCTGACTTTGTAGCCGCCGTGACAAACGACATCTTCACGCGGGAGGACCAGGAGTTCTTGATCCGGAACGAGGCGCTCGAGGCGTCGCGGATTCGCGCTATCGAGACGGGCGGATGCCCACACGCTGCTATCCGAGAGGACATCAGCGCCAACATGCACGCCCTGGAGGAGCTTCAGGCTGAGTTCGAGACCGAGCTGCTGTTCGTTGAGAGCGGAGGCGACAACCTCGCCGGTCAGTCGGGGCTGCATCCGCTATACAGGGTGCTAAGCTGACATATTGTAGCTAACTACTCGCGAGAGCTGGCCGACTACATCATCTACGTGATTGACGTGTCTGGCGGCGACAAGATCCCTCGGAAGGGCGGCCCCGGTATCTCGCAGTCAGATCTGTTGATCATCAACAAGGTGGGTGTCTTTCACCAGGCACAGTATACGGTATTGAAGGGCAGATTGATCTCGCTCCCCACGTCGGAGCATCGCTGGATGTCATGCGCCGGGACGCGGCGTTGATGCGTGACACGGGTCCCACGCTCTTCACGTCGATCCGAAACGGCGAGGGTGTATCTGACGTTGTGGACGCGATCTTGAGTGCGTGGCGAGCGAGCGGTGCTGTCGGCAAGGGCAAAGCCAAGGCCAAAGCTCAGACCCAGACGGCATAGCCAGTTTGGTTTTCTTCCTTAGCTTGTATGCCACGTATAGAGACCGCCACATTGCTTGCTTGCTGTGCATGCCGGAGCGGGCGTGACAGCCACCGAGGGATGATTCATCCATCCCCATAGCACGCGCGCCCGGTCAGCGGAATTACCGGATTGGGGAACCCAGGTGAGTTACCCCAGACTACCCCGCGGGGGATACACAACCTCCTGGGCTGGGCCCCGAGGCGGAGGAAAGTGGTCAAGTGATCACTTGACCACGGAGGGATGCTTAGTGTGTCGCACCAACCCGGCTCATTCCGCTCTCTCCCCTGTCCTGCGCAGCACTCACACTCGGCGCCTTATCCTGCCCCCTCTCTCGACTCTCGGTCTCTCTCCGGCCCGTGCCCGGACAGCGCGACACGTATATATAGCCAGACCCCATGCATCCCCGTCTCCTCTTCTGTACTTCTCACTGTCTACCCAGTGATCACTGCCACTTTCATCACGTCTTGACACCCGCGCGCCTTATCTAGCTCAGCCCACAGCTCAATCATCACCATGGCAGACCTCGGTATCTCCCCCACCGAGTGAGTGCTCTCCGCGACGTCTCACGGACTACCCCCTGGTCCTGTGCCATCGCCGCTGCCTTCCGTGGTTCACCTGCTAACATCTCCTAGCTCGACCTCCTCCGGTATGTTCCCCTGCCAAGGCACACTCTGTACCCGACCCTACACCTGACTGCCTGCCATCCCGCGTTCGCATCTCTCTGTCATGCCTGAACACCTCCCCCTAGCCTTCCACCCTCGCCTCACCCTCCGCCACATCCACCCTGACTCCAGACGATCCCCTTCCCCGTCGCCATGGTGCTCGGTCCTCGTGCCCCGTGCTGACCTTCCCAGTCGAGATCAACGACTGCATGTTCTGCGAGCACAGCCTCGAGGTGTGCAAGGCCTGTGACTTTGACGGCCGAGAGGGTGAGCCACTACCCCTTCGCGTCTGGTTCACCGCTGACACATCTATCAGACAACGACGCCATGATGGGGTGAGCCATTGGTCTCAAGCCAAATCTGGCATACGACTAATGACCAGCTTCGACGCCGCGCCGCGAGCGCCGCTCGAGCTCCCGGCATACTACAAGTCGAGCAAGGACGGCTCGTACCTGTGCAAGCAGCACGGCAACTCTGGCTGCAAGTCGTGCTGTAAGTCACAAAGAACGAGTAGCGCCGGAGGATGTGGCTGACAACGTAGTCGGCTGGAAGAAGCAGATCCAGAAGCTGCACAAGGAAGGCAAGAAGAACGCCAAGAAGACCGACACCGGCACCAACCTGTACTAAGTACGCCGGATCGTTCCGAGGCGTCGAGCGAGGTGTTTGTGGGGTGACTCTTCTTGTCGCATTGCATCGCATCGGTCCGGTCTCTGGTCCCAGTCGTTCATGTTTGTTAGTCATCCCGAGTTGTAGTATACCAGAAATACCAGTTGTTCAATCAAGTCGAAAGTTGTAGATACCAACATGCAGTGAAGCATGAACGATGTGCATCCATACCCATACCCTTGGCATGCGAGAAGCTATCGACCACCGCCTCCGCCGAACAGGCTGCCCATCAGGCTCTGCAGCATGTCGTTCTGCCCCCGCGGGGCTGGTATCAGGAACACATTGGTCGCGATCTGCGACAGCGCCTACATCATCAGTACGGAGATTCAGTCTCTTCGGCTCGACCGAGCCCACCTCCTGCACTTCACGCTGTGCGATGACGCCGCTGGCGCCGCTTGCCCGGGTGTACCGCCCGCACAGAGCCTGCCATTCCCGTCCCATACCCCCTGTCGTGCCTCTGGCCTCGACGCCACTCACGCCTGGGGCAGGCGCGCGCTGCACAGCAATCAGGGCGAGCTGGCAGAAGTTGAGCGACGGCGACGTCGTGACTTGTAGCGAGGCCAACGGACCATCGCCTGGCGACGGCAGCGTCGACGAAGGAGGGAACAGTGCGCGGGCTGAAGGCGAGGCGCGGGAAGATGACAGGTGGGAGAGGAAGGTGCTCAGGAAGGTCAGAGAGGGGAGGATGTTCGGTGGGCGCTGGGCCAGGAAGCTGTGACCGTCTCAGCATCTGGACTTGACCCGGTTGCTGGATAGCGGACTCACGGTAGCGTCCCGCGAAGGGCGTATGGACCTGGGTCCTGGCTTCCGTTGTCGCACCTTCGGTCATCAACAACGGGATCCACACACGGCTTCCAGAGCTAGGGTTGGCTTACCACTCAAACATCATGTCTGCCAGCAGCCGCGCACCGTCCCTGGTTCCCGCAGCCAGCAGGTGTGACTCAGCGACGATGAATTGTCTGTCTGCAACGCAGTCAGCGTGATATACTATCTGTACTGCGCCTGACAGACGCACCTTTGTAGAACAGCTCGCCGAGGTACTGGTGCAGTGCCGGGTCACCCGTCGGGCACTCGCCATGTTGTGATGTCCACTTGATCGCAGCGTCCGCGAGCTTCTTCCGCCACGGCCCCTGTGCGGGAGCCAAGGCCAGGAGCTGTGTGATGTTCGCTGATTCATCAGCCCATCCGGTCAAGGACTACCATGCCCAATTCGCATTCCGCTGCCCAGTTGGCCTGATGCTCACCTCGTGTCTTGTCGTCCACGGGCTTCTCGGCATGACTGAGGACATCCACCATCTTGACGCCGAGTTCGCTACCGCTACCACCCTCGCCGAGCTTGAGCAGCTCCCGGGCGACGCTAAACAGGATCTCGACAGCGACGTCCGGGTGTGCCGAGCTGATTCGCGCCGTGGTGGTCAACGCTTTCTGGTGTGCAGAGTACGGGTTCGGCGACGGAGGCTGCAGCAGCGCCAGGATCGGTGGCAGCAGGCCCTCGACCGTCGGCGTCTTGGTCGCTCGCGGCGGCATCTTGACTCCACCAGTCTCTGAGACAAAGCAAGGAGAGGTAGATAAGTCGGGAAAGGCGTAGAACGCGTTGATGCAGTGCGGGGACGGGTCATGTGACGTAAACCCTCCTCTGGTGACTACTCCTCCTCAAGATCTAGCATTTGGTCGTGAAGCGTCTAGTATGTGTACAACGCGACTCTGGTCCCGCCAGAGCGCTACCTGCCGCCCTTCCATGACCCTGCAAACTTGTGCTCCACCATCGCTTGGGCGTCTGATGCCATGTCAATTGGATATTCATTGCTGGGCGGGCGCCACTCACCCCATGGCCATCCGGCGCCAAAGTTGCCCACGCCGGGCGAGAAACCAGTCACAGGCAGGATCACCACGTCGCCGACCCGCAAGGGCTGCCTCAGATCTTTCAAGTCTGGCCAGACGAGTTCGAACTTGGCTTGCAGGTATCTGCCATCGTTAGCCTTGCGCCATTGCCCTTCGGGACCGGCGACTCACCCCAAGACGGCGTCTGACCAGACACTGGGTCCTGTCCATTGCATGACGCCGAGCGGTCCGCCAAATTTCGGCTCATCAAGAACCGTGATGCCTGCGATACTGTTCGCGTTCTCATGTTCGCCGGCATCCTTGTACGCCTGGACCTTGGCCTGGTGCTCGTGTGCCCATGTCACAGCCTGGCCAGTGGCGTGCGTGACGCGCAGAAGGGCAGAGAGCGATACGGGGTGGAACGGTGCTGCAGCCATCGTCCACTGTGCGATTTGTAGCTAACGGAATGAGCCAATAGGTCATGCTCGGAAGAACAGGACTTACTGGACGAGGCCACCATTCTTGCCAATCCGTTCTGTCCCCGACATCGGCCTCGATGCCGACCACCAGACTGGGCTTGCCCAGGACCGAGTCCTGGTCTTCCCCATTGAGAATGCGCACTTTCTGGTCCTCTGACATCCATCCCTCGCCATCTCGATACAGCCGCGCTCCGCCGCCCCATTTTCGGGGCTCTTTCAGGACCTGCGTGTCTGTATCTGAGTAGATGCCGCCTTCGAGCGCGAGCAGGAGGTACCGCAGCATGTCCGAGTGCTGCATGTCAGCGCATTACCATGTAGCAGAACAACCGACTCACTAGGATACCGCTTGGCAGTGCATCCCACACGATCTGCATCCGCGAACGGGCGACCTTGTCCTGGATATACGTCGCCGCGTCGCTGCAGCACCATCAGCGTCAATCCCAAAGGACACACGTAGCAAACTTGCTCGTCGGTGACCATGTGGTACTCCCATCCGCGCATATTATCCCCCTTCCACGTCTTGACCTCGTTCGAGTCGTCATTATCGTGATTCTTGGCCGTCTGCCACACGTTTTTGACACGATCCCACGCCTCGGTCCGCGGCCAGTCGCCAGTCGACGGGTCGGAGAGGTACCCCTCGACGACGGGCTTCATCTGCGCGGCGAGTTCCCGCGGGAAGCCGATGTCCACGAACTCGAGGATTTGCCGGCGGAACTCGGGAAGGGTGGTAGGTCCGAGGTTGTACTTCTCGTCTGCCTCGCGGCCCAGACCCGAGAGCGCGGGCTTCGTCAGGTCGGACCCTATGTTTGGTGGCCAAGGGGACAAGCCGGCGTAGATATGGTCCGGCTCGATATCCAATCCCCACTGGTCGATAGGCCGAGCTGTTCTGTCAGCCACAAGTCCCTGGAGCCATACGACAAGCACTTGCCTGGCGTGAAAGGAAGGACCGGCTCGCCAGGGAGGATAGAGGCAATCTCGTTGCTCATCAGAGATATTGGGTCCAGCTGCGACGGTTGCAAGAACAGCCATCCGGCAAAGATGAACAGCGCCCCGGCACCAATCGCCTGCGTCAGGCTCCGCCTGGACCGAAGCGATGTACGGCGCACTGGCGCGGCGGACGCCCTAGTGCTTCCGCCTGGACCAGGCAGCCCATCAAAGTCATCTTTGAGCGAAATGGTAAATGGCGTGCTATGCGTGCTTGAGATGATCCTGTCCGGAGGCGTGATGCTTCGGCCCATGATGCCGCCTAGTGATGTCCGAGGCGACGAAGATGTGCTGGACAAAGGCGACATGGTTATGGTTTTCGAAGGATGCTGCGGGGGCAGGATATTGAGGCTGAAACAGCCGAAAATAGCACCGCCAGGCGATGCTCGTTTCACCCTTTGTACCTCGTCCTTCCGGCGGTCGATCTCGGGACTATCAGGGGCACAATGGAGTCAGCGATCCAGGCTCAGGCTGAGTCTCGAGTACAGCCCCTTCAGCGTGTCGAGAGCTATCCCGTGCTGATGCACGGATGAAAGAGCGGCAAGCTGCGAAGGCGGACTGCGCAAACGATGCGATGACGAAATGCCAAAGTCGCAATCTCTTTCCAGGCACCGAAGGGATCTCCGCGAGCGGGCCAGATTCATGCTTTCTCACGATGTTCATAGCGATACAGGACGCGTACGGACAGTATCTCCATACTTTCTCTCCTCCTCAACGTAGAGTGGTCCCTCGACCTCCGCGCGGAGGTGGCCAAGTTGTGCTTCATGAGACTCAGCATCCGAGATACCCGAACCCGACGAATGGAAGAAGGCCATGTGGCCGTAGCGAGTATCCTTTGGCGCCTGGGGTGACTTGTACGTCCACCCCTTGAACGCGAGTCTGCCGGTCTCAGCACGATCTCGATTATTTGCAGGTGTACTGACTGCTTGCGGATCTCCAGAAGTTTGTTGCCGTGCTGCTTGTGCCCCAGCAGAGGGTCCTTGACGATATCTGTCCCTGGCGCTCCGGCTGCCGCGAGCGGGACGTCGGGTATGCCTACTTCAAAGTGCTTTGTGTCGTCGTCGGCCGCCAAGTCGGGCTGATATGGTGCTTCCGAGCACCATAGATCTGCACGTCAGACTGCATCGCCGCGCGGCACGCACTCTCCCAGTCTATGCCGTTGAACCACGGATGCCCCTTGATCTCCTGCGCGCCATCGCTCCCCAGCAGCGAGATATCCGGCCCTGACCCGCGCAAGGTGCTCATCTCGAGGCTGGTAGCTGTTCGTGTCCGCACGGACGACAGTTCCGATGTAGGACCGGACCCCAGCCGGTCTTCCGGCTCGCACAGCAGGTGGGTCAGGAGGTCGGTACATTCGGGGCTCAGGCGCGGATGGGTCGGGAATCGTAGGTACTTCTTCCAGTTCAAGCTGGGCGCGAGGTGAGCTATGACTGCTGTGCAGACCTCAAGGCGAGACGCTCACATCTTCTGCCGAGTGACATGACGCTGAGTCGTCAGCTTGGCTGGCAACATTGCGCACGAGCTACTGACCGAGCTGCTGACGAATGGCGGGTAACCGTACAGGCATTCATACACTGCGGTCAGCTCTGTGTATCGCCTAGACCTACTGATCACTCCCAAGCTCCACCAGTCGCAGCTGAACCCATAGCCTTGCCCGCGAATCACCTCCGGCGCCATATACGAGTTGGTCCTACCGGTCAGCCCCGCCAAGCATAGCATGCAGGAGGTACTTGCCCACAGACAGAGTACGCGAGCCGCTTCCTGTTCTTCTCTCTCCACGTGAGGACTCCCTTGCCTTCATCCAACCACTCCTTGCCCATGATACGCTCGACGTCCTGCCTGCGCATCTTACGCTTAGCCGTGCCGCCGTTGACAGGGTACTCGAGGTCGATACCGTGTTTCTTCAGCAGCGCTTGCCGCTGCTGCTCGTAGTAGTTGGTATCATGGGCCCAATGCAAGTCCGTGGCTAGACCGAAGTCCGACACGCGGATATGTCCGTCCGGGGTGAACAGGAAATTGTCCGGCTTGATGTCTCTGTGGATGTACCCGAGTGCGTGCGTCTCCTGTAAAGCGAGCACCATCTCAGCGATGTAGAACCGCGTCATGCTCTCGCTGAAAGTGTCCCTCTCCACCAGCAGATTCAGAAGGTCCCCGCCGCCCATGTAGTCCAGCACGAGGTACAGGTGGTCCTGGTCTTGAAAGGCGTAGAACAGCTTGACTATCCAAGAGGGCGCGTCGCCGTGACGGGGAGTCGCGAAGGCTCGGCTGGACGCAGCGGCAGCCAAGAGGTCCTTTTCCGCCTTGACGTGCCCTTCTTGGGATTTGCGCAGCATGCTCGTTCCGTCAGCGTCTAGTCTTCGCAACACAGACCTACTCTGCTTTGCGGAGTTGCTTGATGGCCATGAGCTTGCCAGACTGCCTCTCGCGCGCGATCCGGACGACGCCGAACGCTCCGTGGCCAATCACTCGGCCCATCTCGAACGCCTTGGCATCGACTTTGCGCCGCCGCTCACGTAGCATCCGCGTCTCCTCCGCGGCCAGCTCGTCTCGCAAAGCTTGCCTGTCCTGCTCGGACAGGTGCCTGTTCTGAGGCATGAGGAAGCTCGCCTCGAGCTGGTCTAGCCGCCGAGCGCGGTCGACTGCGTAGTTGCCCGTCGGAGCCGCGGTCTGCCGGGCAGCTGTGGCCGGTGCGCGGATAAGAGCATGGTAGTACTGCTCAAAGTACAGGGCCACGGACATGGCCCGCTCGAGTGACTCCAGCTGAGGCTTGGCTACCCTGAAGGGCATGGGTGGGCACTCTTCCTGCGGAGGGCTAGCACTCGCTGCCCGGCCGGGCACGCCCTCCGCGATCGGGGCCAGCTCGCCTCTCTCGATTCTGGGCGTGAGAGGCGACAAGGTGGCAATGGCACCGCGCGGGATGTCGAATCCGGACAGGCCCTGGGCAGATTTCGGCGGCGAGCGTCCCTTCGGTGGCAGCGGAGGCGGGACGGGTGGCAGTGTATCGAAGTATCCTCGAAGCGCGAGATTAGCGATCATCCGCGGCGTGTCGGCTCCCAGCAGGTCGGGCGCGATAGACCGCTGGGTGTCGTGGCCGGCCCTGGGGTTCAAGCCTGGAGACAGGGTCGAGTAGATTGACGATGGCATGCCGTTCACGACGTGCAGGCCGCCGACTCCTCGTCTGCCAGCGTCAGCGCGGGCCACGCCCAAGAATCCAGTGAGACGGCTCGCTTACACCGAAGCCTGGTTCTCTACCCCAGCCTTGCGAGCCCGCGCGGTCGCATCAACGACCGCGGCGATGGCCCTCGCCTGCTGCTCCACAGCTCGAGCTCTCACCACGCGCTTGACCGACTGAGCCCAGGCTGGGTCTGGCATCAGTGCGGATCCCCAGCAAAGCACTCACCCCCTAGCCTATCCTGTAGACCTTCCGCCGACCATCGCAACAACAGCTCAGAGGCTTCTTCGTAGCTCGAGGCGTGGAAGATGTGCCTGGCGGTTAGGAGCGGGACTCCAGCCGTAGAGCCTACCTGAAGTCCCTGGGCTGGCTGATCTGTCGCTTGTCCACTACTCGCTTCTTGAGAGGCTTACTCTGAGCCCGGACTGGCCTAGGTTGGACAGGATTCCGCACGTCTCCAGCCGGCAGATCGCTCGAATGAGGCAAGCCTGTTGGCGGAGGTGGCACTGCAGGCGGGTCGGCCGGGCCCGGACGAAGGTCCAGCCTCATTCCGCCAGCGCTCAAAGTCCCGAAGAACCCGCCCGAGCTCATGAGCGTGTCGCTCAGCCGGCCGGGCGTCGACGCCACGAGATTGACGAGGTCGAGAAAGCCGGGGTGGACGTGGGCGGCAGAACCGCTATTAGCCATAGTGATAGGTGCTCTGCTTGAAGACGCACGTCGGACGTGTACCTCCGGTAGCCAGTCCAGGCATGTATGCGGCACAGTGCCCAGTGGGGACACCGCCGGGTGGCGACTCGTCTAGTGAGTACACCGACGAGGGTCTGACAGGACACGAGATCTGGTCAGTACAGACATGCAGGCCGGGCACTGCCCCGCTAAGGCGTGACAGCAGCGACACAATCAGTCTCGCACGGCCCGTGTGCTTGGTATGTGACGTGACTGTCCCTGGACAAAGCGCTCGGACCACGGCGAGCGGTCAGTGACAGGGTGTGTCAGAAGAGTCAGCGATGAGCGGTGAGGGCGGGGGCCTGCCCGTACAGCGGATGAGTCGACACTATCCTGATGAACGATCGAGACAGCAGGAGCCAACAGAGACTGCGGCGACACCGGAGAGCAAATATGCCCTGCTGGATCGACCTGAAACCATGTCTCTTTCCGCGTCAAGGACGTTTCGGCTGAACCCGACGGTCCGTCGGCACCTGACCCCATGACGCCGGCGTTCAAGCTATGCATAGGACATATGCCCCTTTCTTATTTGCTATTGTTGTAAGTGTCTAGATCTTGCCCTTGAGGAGGTTACGGATCATCTCGCGGCCGGTGATGCGGACGGTGTGGTACAGCGTCTCAAAGTCGAGTGTGGAGAAGAACGTGTCGGCGAAACCGAACGGCAGCATGAGCGGGATCCAGCCTGTACGCGGTGTCAGTCGCTGCACTCCACGTAGGTGTCACAGTGGACTCACCCTGCGCGTACTCGAGTGCCCAGGTCTCGGGGGCCATGCCGTACTGCCTTGCAACGCCGCGAGGCATAAAGTTGACGTCGCCGGGGTTGTAGATGTCTCGGGTGAGCTGGCCCGGCGCGTACGCCGTCTGCTGGCCCGTCAGGATGTGGAAGTAGTCGTCGGCAGTGTGTCGGCCCGTGTGGCCCTCTGTCCCGATCGCACTCCCGAAAATGATCAGGTACCTGCGCAAAGGGGCGCGTCAGCGCCCCGTGTACCCCCGGAACGGCCAGAGCCCGACTCACTCGGTGATGCTGGCATGGATGATGAACATGCTGCCCATGGCGCCGCCGGCATTGTTGAACACCCATTCGCGCGGGTTCTGGAAGTCGGTGCAGAAGTTGGCCTCAGGGTGGTCCTTGACAAGCTGGTCAATGAGCGACTGCACGATGATCGTGGCGTTTTGCGAGTCGCCAGACATCTTGGCCGTCTCCAGCGCAGTCAGCACAGACGTGTGCAGCTGCCCGGGCGTCATCGTGTAGAAGATGTGCTACACGTGCGTCAGCACTGAGATCACCGAGCCGCAGGGCATGCATGCCGGGTACGGCCAGCACTCACGTTGATGCTGTTCATGTAGGTGTAGAGAGCAGCCAGACCAGCGACGATCAGCGCGCGGAAGCCCCACTTGCCGAGCGCAGAGGGCGGAGGCGTGTGAGGGCGCTGAGCGCCCTGCGCTTTCTGTCCAGGAGCCATGTTGTGTGGGTATGTTCAGAGCAGTACAGGACCGATAGCCACTTGGGTTTCCCCCCGTTTGCCTTTTATTTTCTTTTGGCGCAAGCCAGTCGCGCTCAATGCCGTCGTACGAGAAGATCACGTGACAAAGTAAACATGGTTCGATCCGTTGCGCCGTTGTGAGCCTATTTGTTGCATCCTTGGCTGCGGGTTCGTTCACGTTCTGCATGGTATTATGTACAACAGGGCATCTATCTGGGTAGTAGGTATGGGCAAATGTCCGTGATCATTGAGCTCTTATGCGAGACACCGGTCTGCCCGCCGGAAGAGCCCGTTGAGGCTGCGGGAATTGACCGAGCGAGAGGTCTTGAGGCCGGCTGAGCCGTTGGCGGCGGCGGCGGAGTCCACGACGGGGGCCCAGTCGGACACAGGTGTGGCTGGCGCCGAAGGCGCAGTGGATCTTGGCGAGGCGATCTCGACCTCTAGGGACATACCGTGGAAGTCGGATGTGGCGTGGTAAGGCTGGACCGCTGGCGATCCGGCCGTGTTCGGGCGGAAGAGCTGGCCTCGGCCGCCGTCGTCCAGCCCGAGACCCTTCATGCTGGCTGTGATGGGCTCGGCGGACAGCGGCGAGGCACGAACGAGGCGCGAGCCGTCTCGCTCCGTCGGCCTACGCGATAGCATCCCTGGTCGAGACGACGCTCCAAAGGCCGGCGGGCCGCCGGCAGACGACGCAAGAGACGATGTCGAGGGGCAAGATGGAGAAGAAGGGACAAAGGCCGGGGCGGTTGATGGCCGCTGCCTGACGCGAGACTTTGTTCCGCGGATAGACGGGTGCTGCTGCTCCTCCGTTGGCGGAGAAGGGGGAAGCGGCGTGTCGGGCAGAGAACTGGCCTGCGATGTGCGTCGTTCGGCGTCCGGTCGAGGCGAGAACAGCATCGGGTACTTGAACGCCGGCGCGGTCGCCGAAGCAGCTGGCAGCTGGCGCGCCAGCGCCGTTGATGCCGATGGGTGGATCCACACAGACAAGTTGACCATCATGGCCTGTGAGTGAAAGTCGGGGAAGTAGCCCGAGATCGGCGCACTGCCGTCCTCTAGCAGGACTGGCTCGGCAGCCGTAGGCGGGTACCTGCTGGTGTCAGCCTCGCCCAGACGGTTGTGCCGGTAGGTGATCCTGGACTCACGGCCATGGCATGCGTCCGCCTTTGAGCCCCCCGCGCTCTTCAATGACGACGAGCTCCTCCTCGGACATCTCCACGCGCCATAGCACGACTTTGTCGAGCTGGTCAGCTAGGCGGCCGTCGGCGCGTAGCACCGCCGCCTTGAGCTCGTTCACGCTGGCGGACGGCAGAACATCGACGACAGTTGGTGGTAGTCGGTGTTGCTGCTGAGTCTGTTGTCTGCTGCGCAACCCCTCAGACGGGGCGAAGTGCGCCAGGAACGACGACGGAGGTTGTTCTGTCGAGACGTCAGTGTCGATGCTCACGTATCTCAGTCCGCGTACGACTCACCCGACACTGGTGCTCGTGTTGGCCGGACCAAGATGGAAATGCTGTCTGCTGAAGACAGATGCGACGGCCACCAGTCCTGGACGCGCGGGTTCGCGCTGTCTTTGGGGGAGCCCTGCTGCCAGTCATCTGGGCCGAGACTGGATCGCAGCTGCGACGGGTCGTCCAGGGAGTAGCACGCGAACGAGGTGATCAGGTCGACGGGGTAGTGGTATCGCTCGACATATGTTCGAGCCTGGTAGTACGCCTGCCAGGGGATATGCGTCTGTGCAGGAGTCAGCGTGGTGCCGCCGGCGGCTGAGCAGCCTGGCTCACCTTGAAAATGCTCATGCCTGTCCGGCCGACCCGGTCATAGATCTCTTCCCTGATAGCGTCGACCGTGTCGTGCGCGCTGACTTCGATGTAGAACAGCTCGTCTTCGAGCGGTTGTGACTCGGTGCTGATGTGGTCGACGGCGACACGAAGCCGCAGCATCGGCACGGCCTTGCTCATAGGCGAGTCGGGCGCCTGCGAAGCCACGAGCGTGGACGTGATGGACGATGCGGGTGACTGGCCGGCACTGCTGCTCTTCTTCTTCTTCGAGAAGAAGCCCATCTTGCTGTTTGGGTTGTCCGAGTAGTCGTGCGAGATGAACTGTTACAGAGACAAAGTCTGGCGATGAGGGATTATAGAGAGAATGCTGCAAGACAGGATGACCGAGGTCGCGGACACGCACATACATACATACTAAGCCCACGTCGAGACCGGTCTATGATGCTGTGTGCGCTTCGGAATGATTCCCAGCAGATGGCGGCGGCGGCGGCGGCGGCGGCGGCGCTGGGCGAGGCGCGCCGCACGGGCAAGATTGGCCGCCTCGAAGTGAAGCCGCCATGGTCCCGGCCCTTGCTGAGAGGCGTCGCCCATCCCGCTTAGGGGCCAAGGTGGGAATGACTCTGAGCGCAAAAGGTTGCAGGAACCGAAGATCATTTACGACGTCGCATGACGCCTCCCCGGACGCCTGGCCCGGCCGGTCGGTTCGTTAGACTCGAGACTCTCAGGCCCCGTGCCCGGCTCGCGTAGCGTAAGTTACGCTGACCGATGACCTGGGAAGTGGGTTCCTGAGCCGGAGCCGGTCGCCCGTCCGTCCGTCCCTAAGGGCAAGCGCCCACGCTCATCAACCGGACGCCAATATTCCCACCCACCCTGTGCTCAGCTCAGCAGGCATGCATGCATGCGTGCAGTGTGTGAAAGCGGGGTTTGCTCACGGGCGAGGTCAGACGGGCGTCTCGGGCATGAAGTGGCGTCCGGCCGGACCGACGCCATGCCGCCCCCGCAACCGGTCATTGCCTTCCGGAACAGGGAACACGACGGTCCGCCGCCGCCGCCGCATTCCAGGCCTAGGAACCGAGACATTCACCCCTGCACCCTGCACACAGGTAGACTCGTCTCCATGCATGCGAGCGTGAGAATATGGGGTGCACGAGGGACCAAGGTACAGGCAGGTACTGGCTGATGCATGGCAATGGGTTAGGCTCAATGAGGCGGAGGTACACACAGGGGTGAGGCTGGGCCACTAGTCTACTTTGGCAGACACCGCATGCACCCATGCATGCATGCACGCATCGAGAGGGCATGCACGGGCCGGAGAGCGCCGAGCGTGTCATTATCTGGAAGGAGCTCTCGGTGCGGATCCGCACCAGAGGGTTCCGGAGACACGGACCCGGAACAGCTCCAGCACCCCTTGCGCGTCGATCCAGGTGACGCCCAACGACGCTCGGTGGTGGACGATGATGAGTATGGCTTATAGCAGCCGAGGAGGCGTGCCGGCAGGTGTTCGGCAGCTGGCATGGCTGCAGGCGAGCTGTCGCCTACATGCTGGATGCATGCATGTGGGCATCGTTACAGCATGGGTCGCGTTGGAACCGTACGGATCTGGCAAATACAGCAACGGTGGGCGATCCGATCAGGGAAAGATCCGCAAAACATTTTCCGCGCGCCACCGTCAGCCGGCTTCCGACACCCACCGAAGTGGCGTCCGCCGGAAGTGGCAGAATCTGTCCTGAGCCCGCCATCGCATGCATCGGCGCAGCCGGCTCACCTCGGCCGACGAGGCAGGGACAGGTTCACGCTAGCATGGTCTGGCAGTACGTGAATTCTTAGACAGCAAAGAGTGTCTTGGCAGTACCAAGAATGCCAGTGCGATCTGCATCGTTAAGCTGGAATCGAGCCATCCTCGCTTCGTCTGAACAAGCTCTTGGCATAGCAAAGAAACGTTCGTGTTTATGCATCAATATAGGCGTCTCGGTTCCTCCTTGTCCAGGCCTTCGCTTGCTTTAACGATGCACAGTACTATACGGGGCTGTGTGGCGTGGCTCCGGCGAGGCACTAAGGCTTCGGCAATTACGGGCTATGTTCGCGGAACAACCCTCCTACTTTGAGCCTCCTGACAGCCACCTGACTTTCCGAGTCTGACTGAACGGATTCGAGGACCTGTTCGGACCGCGGTCGACCGACGCATGGTCGTCCACCTCGTCGAGGCCAGGGCCGAAGGAGTTCCTTGGCCCGTTGGGTCCCACTTCGGTATCTGGCGAGAAGACCGACACGCCCGCTTCGTACAGGCTGATTCGGTTCGTGTTCGGGTCGGACGAGTTTGACCGACTCAGCGCCAGCTGAGGTGGCCTGTGGGCCACTCGAGGAGGTGTGAGGGTGCCCTGACCACTAGCTTGTGCAGGGCGAAAGGTCGCGGTACTGGCTCGGTCTGTGGCCGACCTCGATGCCGGTTCGTCCTCTGATCCCTTGAGCGGCTCGGTGTACATGGGAGCGAGTCTCATCGACCCGCCGAGGGACGTCACGGATGGCCGCCTGTCCCCGCCGATATCCATAGCGAGCTCTTGTCGCTGGTCGGCCTCGAGTTGACGCCGTGACTTGTCTCGCTTGTCCTGAGCGCTGAGGATCAGGTCCCTGTCCTTAGGATCCGCTGGCCGGCGGTCGTCACGTCGAGGCCGGGGAGGCACTGGACCCGTTCGGCCCTGAAGACGAGGATACGCGGCGGCAGCGGAGTTTCCGTCAGGTTGGCGAACGTCGCGGCCGTGGTGTTGGTTGTCGCCGTGATCGTCGTACACGGTCTGGACCCACTCCACAGCATACGGGTTGGAACGCGCCTCATTAGGCGCGCGCAACGTGCTGGACTCGACGTTACCGCTTGTCTGGCCCATGAACGGGTCGAACGGCGAGCTGGCGAAAGTGGTGCTAATCCGCTTAAATGACAGCGGCACGATCTGTGACAGGCGTGAGGCGCGCTTGACACCGCCCGGCGAACTCGGCCTCGACGATTCCGGGCTCGAGACCTCATCGACAGGACGGACCCCCGCAACTGTGCTTGGGACCGGGTCCGCGTTAACAGCTCGGATCGGCCGCGAGTAGTTATACTTCTGCCCGTCTGGAGCTTCTGCCACTTCGCGATTGACGGGTTCTGGTCCGGCTGGACGAGACGCGACGGGCAGCGTTCGCGCGAAGAAGGCCGAAATCGCCGTCAGGGTCGAGAGAGGGCGGTTGGTCAGCCTCTTGGAGTGCAAGTCCAGAGTGAGCTATCCAGATCAGCCAATGCCATTCCGGCCTGGTGAGGCGGGAGACTCACTCGAACGCGCTTGGTCTCTGAACCGGCGAAGCTCTGAGGCGATGTCCGACCACGTGCTCCTCCCTGCGGACTGGTCGTCTCGCTCTCGATCTCCTGGAATTTACGCTCCCAGTAATCACCGTCCGTCTCGCGCCCCCCGGCAGCAGGCTTCTCGGCGAACACGTCCTCGTCCCACTCGTCCGACTCTTTGCGCTGTCTTCTGCGGCGACACCAGAGCAGCAACAGGACCAAGAGAATGATGCCGACAACGGCTCCGGCGATACCAGCCGCGAGGGGAACGGTGCTTGGTGATGTGGTGTCGGTCCCAGACGTGCCCGCCCCAGCCACAGCTGAGTCAGAAGGATCCGCCGCACTCGATACGGTAGCCCCGGCATTGCCTCCACCGAAGGTGCTCGTGGGCGACCGGCGCGTCGTGCTACCAGACGTCGTGCCCTGCGTGCCAGCGTGCGTCGTGCCGATGGCTGTACTTGACGTGGTCGAGGCTCCGGCCACTCTGGTGCCGCTGGCGGTGGAGGATGACGGAGTCGTCGAGTGCGCAGCGGGCGCTTGTGTCGTGGAGGGGGCCGGCGCGGCAGCGGTCGTGCTTGTCTGGGACGACACAGGAGCCGGCGCTGGCCCCTGCGTCTCCGTACATGGGTAGTAGAGCGTCCGCTGCGGCACGACACTCGGGACCGTGACGACCGTCTCGACCAGGCTGGACAGGGTCTGGGTCTGCAGCGGTCCTTTGAGCTCTGGCTTGCCGTCGGCAAGGTCCATGCCGGGCATCTGCGGCGAGACAGTCGTCCATGTCGTGTAGTAGCTCGTGGTCTGGACGATCTGTGTTGTTCCCCACAGGGTCACCGAAGGCGACAGAGAGCACGCCATGGTGTCGGGTTTCTCGCTTGGTGCGACTCGTCTGGCTTCCTTTGTTGCGCCAGTCGAGACTTAGCGACCGGTCCGGTTCCAGTGGCAAAAGCCACCCCTCGCGTTGCTGAGTACACTAGGCGTTATCCTATTGAGATTGACACCGTGGTCGTCGTGTCCATGCGCGGTAAGTTGAGTGGTTGAGATGCGGATTAAGGAAGCGGAAGTGTGAGGATGAAGGAAGACGGATCACGCCCAATCTGTAGTCGACACCATCGAGCTGACTGGTGACTCCTGCGTGTCGAAGGGACTTCCCCGTGTCTTCGTGGTGCAAAGTGCCTTTAGGTATCGCTAAAGGCCTGTACGGCTCGCCATTTCAGCCGGATTACCGCTCTAGGTCGCCGTGTCCGTTAACAGCGATGTATACCGCCTCAGATCGGATCTCTGGGCGACGGAGACGGTTTGTTCATATCCGCCAACTCCGACGGAGAGGCCTTGCTTGTTAGCATCACGCGAGCGATGCCATCAAATTTGCCCAAGCACTCACACCTGAGCAGCACCGTCCAGACCGTCCCTCCTACCCAGCGACTCCCCTGCCGTCCCTCAGCCATAGTGGGCCATGCCGATCAGTACGCCGATGCATCGGACGCAACGCCGAAAAGAGCGCGCTGGGTGTCAAAGGAACGGCGAGAGGCCAGACACTGAGCATCAGTGGTGCTGAAACCTTCACCGTCGGGCCCTCCTTTGCGCTGTGTCCGATTTGCTTGTCGTCTTTTGTAGAACTCTCCCTGTAGATAGGTGAGGCGCGTCGCATATGTCAAGGGAGCGCCTGTCCGGTCTGCGCGGTGTCACGGGTATATGATATCAGTCATGGACCGGTCGTGTCCTCAAGCAAGTCAGCATAACCGGCGTCAGCAGGAGCTTTGAGTAATGGCAGTCACCCAGCAGCAGCGTTCTCCCAACGCGTGCCGATACCTCGGACCGAACGAAGAAGCCTTCATCGGTCCCCTGTGCAGCACTTACGAGGTGAGCCCTTGACGCGGCGACACCATACGCCGCAGCTAATACCCCCGTAGGCTACTCTTGCGCTCGTGAAGAAGCACTGTCCTGGGATTGCCACCGTGCCCAACCAGCAGATCGTCATCCAGCTCGGCTTCGAGGGCGCTCAGCAGGGAGCGCAGAACACCTTGTTCCGGATCTTGCCCGAAGTCTGGCCTGCCGCTGTCTCGGACTCGCTGCCGATCGTGTACGTCTCGTCTGCCGGCCAAGGCCAGCAGAGCGCGCGCAACACGATGCATGTCGAGCTCGTTGAGGACGGACCCGCGGAAAAGATCGAGAAGCCAGTCTCTGTCATGCCAAAAAACGCGCCCAATCCGTCGCCCTCGACTGCAGCGCTGACCTGGGATGACCTGGTCAGGCAGAGTGCCTTACTCGGTATCAGAGGTTATGGCGACAGGTAGAAGTCAAGCTGGGGCGATATCTCTACTCGTATACCTGTACATAGCATGAAGAACAGGATGGAAAGACACTGTGAAGTTGCCATCCCGACCCAGACGCGGCCGTTTCCCCACCCTATGATGCGGTTCCCCACTTGACGCCTTGACCGTTCTCGGCCGGACTCTGTCCTCTCATCACTACTCACCATCATGGACATCTCAACTCAGCAGGCAGCGACCCTAGACAACGATCACATCTTCGAGGAGTTCGAGACGTACCCGTTTTCCAGTGATGCCGACTTCAAGGTATGCCAGCCCACTTGGGCCACTCGCTTGTCGCGTGACTGACCTTGGCGGTCTAGGCGGGACTACCGTCGGTGATCTCGGCGATCCGGGGGCAAAAGCGATCTGCAGCTCAGATCGACGAGATGATTGCTAGAGCTCAGTGGTTCTATTTCTGCCGCCTGAAAGGGCTGTCTATCCCATTCGAAGCGGTCGTGGCGGCTCAGCAGCGTAAAGGCAGGAACGACATCACGGCCATATCGTCCTTGCCACCAGCGGCGGCAACGCCCAGCGGGCAGGACGCGGACGAGCGTGGGCGGCGGCAGACCGAAGCGCTGGCTCAGCTCAACGACCTCGCAGAAGCTAGGCGACTGGTCGAGTCTGGCGAGAACGCCAATCCGCATACAGCCCCGCTAGAGACGAACATTGCAGGCGGGAGTCACGACGCGCAGGCCGGGATGAGCTTTGAGATGCTGGCCAAGTTGATCTCGGAAGGTCGTGCCGACGAGATCGCCGACCAGAACGTCGTCCCGGATGCTCTGAACGTACGTTCTCCCACGCAGCGCGACCTCTGCGCCTTTGTAGCCGGGCACTAACCCTTCTCGCAGGAAGCGCCACCGTCCGAATCTGTCATGGCGTCAAGACCGAAGCCATGGGAGCAGGCTGCGTTACAGACCCGGCCGCAGGGTTGATCCACCGCTAGCTCTCCCCCTACTTTGTTGCGTGCGAAGCTACCAGACGGTTGCGGGCCGAAGCCATCGCGCCACTCTTGGCGTCATCCTTTCGCTCGGCCCCACGAGCGCCTGATGATCGACAATCGTCGTCGAGGCATCTCGCCTTGCATGTTAGACGACAAGCGGGCCGGGGACAATTGAGGAGAAGACTGATCTAGTCTACAAGCAGAAGCCAACGAGATGTCCCACATTTCGTAACGGATGCACCACTCGTGTTCCCAGCGCCTGCAATGCCCACTTTCTGAAAAGAGATGCGCCAGCGCTTCGCGCTGTCACTTTGCAGCTGATAGGTCCAAATCATACATGCAACCGGAAACCATCGTGTCTGGTCATGAGATGCTAAATCTAGACCATCTGGTGGACCAGCTTGGACATGTGCTTCTCCCTGTTGCCGGTGTCACCGCCCTCGACGTAGCCGATGAACTTCCTGGGGCGCCAGCCGCCGTTGGGGTTGGACAGCTTGAAGGGCCAGAGCGCCGAGGTGGCCTGCTTGAAGTTGGGGCCGCAGGTGGCAATCTCGTGGACAAGGTCCTCCATGCCTGAAAGCACCCGTCAGCGCGAAGCGCTACAAGCAGCACTCAAGGGAGCACTCAAACTTACAGATGATGCCGAACTTGCCGAGCTGCTTCTCGATGATGGCGTTGTCGGTGATGGGGATCCTGGAGCCGTCGACCTTGGCGTATCCGCGCTTGTAGACGAGCTCTCGGATGGCCTTGAGGTTGACCTCGCCGTAGGTGATGTAAGGAGCGACGAGGGTGAGCATCTGCTGCGTCGCCTTGGTCACTCGGACAAAGACACCGTTGTTGATCTGTCGCAGTCGGAGGAGCTGGAGGATCTTGCGGGGCTTGGGGGCGATCTTGGAGATACTTCGGGCGAGTCAGCGCCGGCTCGCGGAGAGCACCTCGCCCTTCGGGCGAGGAGACGGTGGACTCACCCCTTCAGCCTGACGACAAAGTACACCTTGGGCTGAGCCTCAACGTAGAAGTCGCCCGTCTTCCTCGCCTCCCGCTTGAGCCGGATGTCCTCCTTCTCGGCCTGGAGGTACTCCTTCGTGTACTGGTCCGCTCGCTTGAAGATGACCTTGCGCTTGGCCTGGGCGTCCTGGCGTTGTCAGCCGTCCGCAAGGTGCGTCTGGGGGGAAAGAGCGGCAGGGGGAGGGAGGAGAGTTCAGCCCCGAAAGATGGTTAATTTACAGCAGCATCGTAGACCTAGCCGTATGACTTGTGAAAGTTTTTGCATCATGTATGCGGAAGAGATGGCGAAGGGAAGGGATGTGAGGTGAAGGGTCGAGGGCCAGAACACAACTCCATCCCTGGTCGCCTGACCGAAGTCGGTACCGTCGGGAGGTGGGAGACTGGAATCGCGAACAAGATCAAACGCTCACCTTCTTGGCCTGAGCAGCGGCCTGGAGCTTGGCCTCCCGGGTGGCCTCGTTGACCCGGCGCTTCTTGAGGAGCGTCTCGGGGACCGCGACTTGCTGTAAATGGTCAGTTATTGCTTGCGGCAAGATTTTCCGTCCTGATGTCGTTCGAGCGAGCCTCCTCCTGTCCCTTCGTCGCTGATCTCCTCTGCCCCGGCCGGCGGCGTGCGAAGACCCGTTACGGATCAGACGACGCCTGAATCCTGCACACTGCGATCCCGCCATGGCATGCCAGACCTCCAACATCCTCCCGCTCGAACGACACCCAGCAACCGCAGAAGTTCGAAACTCACGTCAGCGGTGGGAACGCTGCTTGGTATCAGTGTCTGCTCATGATCTACGTGCCGCACTGGAAGAGACTGACCTGGTGGAAGGGGCCATTTTGTCGATTGAAGGGTTGAAGGATGAAGGACTTGTAGAGATGGTTGGAAACGTTTTGGGACGCAACGGCAGACGCAGCACCGTGTGGGCCAGCAGGGGAGGGAAGCACAGTGCAGAGTCTGCGAGCCAGCGAGCCAGCGCCCGGCAGGGCGGCGCCTGGCTGGGGTCGCACCAAGGCACAGCGCCGGCGGGGGACCCAGCCATGATTTCGCCAATTTTCTTTCATGTCGTAAATGCCGCAAAACGCCGATACACCAGTTGATCCCGTCCAGCCAAATTTGGGTCTGCACACCGTATCACCAATTCCACGTCAGGCTTCATCCCCGCAGACCACTCCTCCCTGCTCGGTGCGAAACTGTCCAAGTGCCAACTCGTCTCGTCTTCTCTCAAAAACCATCACATCTCCGAACGATAAGCCTGCGCTCGACGCTTAAACCGGTTTACGTCTAAGATGGTGCGTGTCGGCGTTCAGCGCGGCGGTGTGGTCGTACCGAGCAGAAGCAACCAACACAAGGATGCTTCGCGTACTCGGGACGATTCGCCGCGCTGGGACGATCGTCTAAACCTGTCGCTGACTGTGACAGTCCAACGAACTCGCTGCCACCTACGCCGCGTTGATCCTTGCCGACGAGGGCATTGAGATCACCGTGAGTCTTCCATCCCCGTAGACGTTTGGCCTGGTCGCTAACGCGACCGCAGGGCGACAAGATCACCACCCTGACCACCGCCGCCAAGGTCGAGGTCGAGCCCATCTGGGCCTCGCTCCTCGCCAAGGCCCTCGAGGGCAAGGACGTCAAGGACATGCTCACCAACGTCGGTGGTGGTGGTGCCCCTGCCGCTGCCGCTGCTGGTGGTGCCCCCGCCGCCGCTGGCGGCGCCGCCGAGGAGGCCCCCAAGGAGGAGAAGAAGGAGGAGGCCAAGGAGGAGTCCGACGACGACATGGTGAGTTGCTGCGGGTACAAAGGCGCGAGCCTAGGAATCCTCGCGAGCAGGCACTGATTTGTGCAGGGCTTCGGTCTCTTCGACTAAACGCCTCGCGTCGCGCGATTACCTGCCGACCTCTGGAGTCCCGGTGTATGAGGATCTTTACATGCATCGTCTCCCTTTCTTCAGCAATCCCCTCAGTCTCGGTGTTCATGACGGTTTGCAGAATAAGCGGTCTTGACCGTCGAATTGAGCCTTGCCGCTGTGGTTGCGCGACGTGTGGTCAGCGGAAACAGCGCGTGCCCTGGGCTTCCCGCTTTCGCTTTTCCTATCTCGTGTTCGCACTGCGAATATCGCTCTTGCCATATAACAGCGCGTGGTTGACCGCGAATGCCCCTCTAGCACGTGCCGAATCAAGCCCGCTACAGTGTTTCGAAATGGGGGCATTGACTAGCCCATCCTGCCACCTTGCATGCACCTTAGCCTCAGCTTTGCGAAGCGGGGATGGCCTGGTCGAGCTAGCGGGTCTGCGCTCTGCGACCGGTCGACCGGGACGCAGCCCGAAGTGCGAAATGGCTCCAACCCGAAGAACGGCCCGCTTGACGCTAATTGCTGCCACCTGGTGGCCTAAGCCGCTGGACCTGACCAGGGACGGGCTTTAGCTTCGGGATGCGCGGATCCAACTTGCGGTCGTGCGACGACGATAATGAGTATGGGACGATCAACCCGGCTCTGTGCTGCTCATGAACAACATCACCTGCTACAGCAACGTCCAAAGCGGTGCATAGCTAGAAGCATATACTGGATTCGACTCTGGACTGCGGGAATCACATGCCCGCGCGCCGACTTTGAATGACGTCTTGAAATCTCCGAGCGGACACTACTGCCGGCGCCGAGCAACTTCGCCACCGCCGTCGTCCCACTTCGCTTTGGCGCCGCCCGCCCTCTCGAGTGTTCCCCTTTGTCCCTCTATAGATTGCTCGACAAGTAGTGGTCTATCTCGGCTGCGTCGCCGAAGCAGATAATTGCAAGCCTTCGGGGTCGAGATCTCCGAGGAACGAACGAACCCTGCGGAGGCCCGAATTATCCGTCCACGCAGACCGCACCGCGCATTTTCCTTTGAGTCGCAGCACGAGGCGTCTATGTACCAGCACAGCGACAGTCCGCCACCGTTCGAACCGGCTTCGTCGACGACAACGACGATGCAAGGCCCGGCACCGGCCGGTTGGGCGCCGTTCCAGCAGTACTGGCCCGGCCAAGCGGTGTACTATGGTGGAACGTATTGGCGGTGCGAGGCGCCGCATAGCAGTGGGCCCGAGCATGTTTCAGCGGTAGGTCTTTGCTTCGGCGAGGTCAGACTCTGACTCTGTCGCTGACCTGATAGCCTACGCAAAACCTCCATCTCTGGACGCCGTTGTCATCGACCGGTCCTCCAAACCTACACTATGGGCAGGACCAGCCCGGGGGGTTGAACGCGTATTGTCCTGGCCCATCGGCTCCAGCGTACTCCGCTTCGTTTCCTGGCGGTCCCTACGATAACAGCATCCACTCTCCTCTGCCTCAGCCGATGCCATCAAAGCCTCCTTTCGTGCAGGACGAGCGAGACACCTCGCCGTCGTCGCAGGGTTCAGACGAGACTGTCAAGAACGAGAAAGGTGGCGTGGGCATGCAAGCGGGGTACGGCTCGAACAGCAGTGTGCAGGACCGCTTCTCCTACATGGTCAACAAGGCTGGCGACTCGTTGCGATACTTGACCATGCAAGAGGAAAGCCGGAAGGCGCGAGACAAGAGCGAGCTCGAGGACGAGGTCAAGGGCAAGCGGGTCTGGCGAGTCGGCGGTATCGGCGTGTGGACCTATAGCCTCGATGGGGCCGAAGAGGCCGTCAAGCGAGACCTCTGGAGCAAGTGGGCGAGAAAGCACGACAGGGCAAAGTGGCTCGAAGTGTCGCGGACGCGCACCGAGTTCTACACGAGGGGTAAGTCGCCGACGTTCTCAGCGGAGCTGACCAGCAGAGTCCAAGGGTGTCAAGCCGCTGTATATGTGGAAACTGGTCGAGGGCGGAGGGCGTTCTTTCCCGCACGACGCGTTGCCGATCGGAAGGGAGGAGGATGGGCAGATCCTGTATGCCGCTCGAACGTGGCACGAGGGAGGTCTTCACCCTGGAAAGTGAGTCTAGGGCAAGCCGCAGAACGTGTGCGCGCGCTGACACACAGCAGGGCTGCACCTCACCTGCCGAACGGCGTGTCCATCTCGTACGGTGGCGCGGAGCTCACGTGCGACGCGTACGAGATCCTGTGCGGGCCAGGTGATCCGGAACTCCTCAAGTGGATGACGTTCCGCCACGGCGAGAGCGCGCGCGTCGAAGGGTGGCAGCCGGTCGAAGGCGGTCGCGAGGCGGATGGATCGGCTCTCCTGCTCGCCAAGGGTCTCTGGGAGAAGTGAGCTACCAGTACGCTTCATGCAGACAAAGCTGACATTTGCGCAGCGGCGATCATCCAGGCAGTGAGCGGCGAGCAGTGACGCTGGCTGGGACAGTACTGACGCCGGTACAGAATGCCTGATCAATGACGACCACGCCTGCGTCGGATGGGGCGGCGGCGAGGTCTGGGTCCGCCCGTTCCAGATCCTGGCATACAGCACGGGGCATCGACGATGAGCCGGTTCGCCTGATTTCCCGAGCCCCCAATCACATACCAGATCCTGCTTGCTTAAACGTGTATGTAGCGATAGAAAAACCACCCAAATAGCGCATATCGCCCAACATATACACGATCGGCGGGAATCGCACCTCTGCATATACACACACGACGGCAGTCGAACAAGGACACTTCGCGATACTCCGTCTCTCCACGACTCAACATACACGCCGATCAGCGACTCTCTGCTCGATGTAGCTGACCCTCAGGCACATGATGTACACACATGGCTATGCATCATGACGCTGGCCACATTCGTTCAACTATAAGCATTGCGTTCGATAGGTGCGACGATCAGCACCCCAGGATCATACCATTCGTCTTGAGCGTCTCCCACTGCGAGTCCCGGCGCGCCGAGGATCGCATCGCGCCGCGCCGCCTCACGCCGCTCGACTCTGCGGGTGCCACGAACGGCTCGGTGAAGGGCATGCCCTCGGTGATTGTGGCAATCACAGTTTCGAGGTTGGCAGGGATGTCGTTGGGTCCGGGCTGGCCGGCGGCCTCCTCGCGCAGACCACTCTCTGCCACTTCAGGCTGGTCCACAACGACCCACGTGCTGGCTTTAAGCGATGCGGGGGTCGTGGCTGAAGCCGGAGCAGACGGGGCCGTTTCGACCTTGTCCTCCTGATCACGGTCGCGCGAGGCGGGTGCAGAGGAGATCAGGATGAGAGGCAGGTTTGCCGTGCTTGTGCATGGCCAAGCCTCGGGCAGGACGCGGAACCTGGCGTTCTTAGCCGGTCCGTCGACGGCTGCCGCAGCCGAGTCGCCGGCGCCGTGCATCTGCAGGACAATCTCGTGCTTGCCGAGAGATGCCAGGCTGGGGCAGTGCGCCTGCACGAGCGCGATGGTCTCCTGATTCACAAGTCAGCGGCTCGGTCATGTGTCTTGATTGGTGCAACTGCGACTCACGGCGAAAGACGATGCCATGGGGCCGATGAATGCCTCGGAGGCGGTCTCGGGGAGGTATCGTGCGAGAGACATGATGTGCCACTTGTCCAATTCAAGCCTGAGCAGTGGTGTCGGTCTGGGCAGAGGAGTGATGTCAGATGAAGGTCCGCCCCCCAATCAGTCTTATAGCTCGACCGTCAAGGGGTGAATGCATGGTATTCCTCCTGCTCGTCGGGCTGATCTCTACGATCCGTACAAAGGAGTGAACAACTCGATCGGCGCGATTCGCCATACAAAGGAGCTTGACCCCTTGTCTCTGCGCCCGTGCTAGGCAGATCTCTGCTGACATGACACCATCGAGCTGTTAAACATTATACTCCATGCATTCCTTTCTTCTCCGGGGGTACAGGACAAAGCCCGATGAGGGCGATCTACCGCCTCGCGAGGCGGGCGTCCCTGTTTTGCTGGTGCTGCTTGTTCCTCAAATGCACCTCAAAGTTTTGTAGTGTCTCGCCAGGTCCAAGAGTGTAAACCTTGCCGGGGCTAATGACCGTCAGCACTCATTCTACGCCCGGATGCCCATTGCTCACCAGTCGAGACACCGGATGCGCCACTCGGCGGGCGTGCCAGGCGGCTGATTCGCCTTGGGCACGACGCTGAACAGGTCGTTGGGGAACTTGTTGCGCTTGTAATCTTCCACCACGCGCTGTGCCCACTCCGGCGGCTGCTTGGTCAGCCATGCACATGCGATACTGAACGCTCAGACACACCTCGGGAGCATGAGCTTTGGGCTTGCTGGGGACGGCCGGAGGTGGCGGCTGAGAAGGAGGCGCAGCGGACGCTTGTGGCTGCGACACCTTGCGCTTCTTCCTGCTTCCCCACTCGGAATCCTCCGAATCGCTATCGCTGCCTGACGAGTTGTCGTCCGAGTCATCGTCGTCGTCGTTACCGTCGGTTCGGCGCTGCTTGTCCGGGGTGGGCGGCGTGCCCAACCCGCGAGACAGCCCATCGGGTGCGAGCGTCGCATCGAGCGGGTTCCGCCGCTGTTGGGCACCGTTGGGCGGGTGGGCGCCACCGGCAGGAGATCCGGGGGACTCAGGCTTGACGCTCGCCTGACGCAGCTCGTCCAGCCTCGCGGGCAGGACGGGCTTGCTGTCTTCCGGTTCGGGCGAGTCGCCACCACCTCGACCACCGGGGTGGCCGTTCATGCCCCGCTTGCGCGGCAGAGGAGACGAAGTCTCGCTGACAGAGTCCTCTCTCAAGGCGCGCTTTGTTCCAGTCATCAAAGGCGTCTCGCTGCCCATCGCGACCGACCCTTCGCGCGCGGACATCGGCGAGGCGCGGCTGATACCCCGCGAAGGACGAGCCGGCTTGCGAGATCGCGACAAGGAAGCGGCCGTTGCGGCGGGCAAGGGCGATGGCGGTGCGGGAAGGGGCAGGTCCTGAGCCAAAAGGTTGATGTTGGCCTGAGCCGCAATGGCAGCAGCGCGTCGACTCGAGGTGGCTTGCGCGGGAGCCGCGATCACGGACGAGCTGTCCAGTACGGGCAGAGGTCTGACGGCGCCGTTGGGGCCGATGCTGTTCAGCAAGGACCGGTGCGTCTTGAGCGGCTCTCGATCGGGCAGCTGCACGCCGCGTCGAGCTCGCGTCGTCCGCTTCTTCCGCTTGGCCTCCTTCTCCCGGTCCTTCTCCAGCATCGCAACGTCTTCCTCAGTGTACGTCGTGAAGATGGGCGTGAACGTCGACATGGCAACGTCTTCTTTCCGGAAAACTGCCTGCAAGGGCGGCAAGAATGCCGAGCGCACCTCGTCGTCCTGGATGAAGCCGGAGTTGTGTGCGTGGCCGACCAAAAACAGCGACCGCTTATGCACGATGATCTGCTCGTGGATGTCATGCGCAATGGCCGTGCTATCACGAGTCAGCACAAGTCCGCTCCACATTTCTGGCACTCACGTGAATTCTGAGCTCAGGCCCAGTTCCTTCGTGTAGCACTCGGCAAACTCCTCGGGCGTCACCGACGAGTTGAGGTCCCATTCAAATGTGTCCGACAGGTTTTGCGTCCCGACGATGATGTCGACCTTGATGAGAATACGCAGGTCGTCCTCAGAGACGGGCTGCTTCTCCCAGTCCTCCATGAGCTCGTCGACCGTCATTGGCGCTTCGTCGAGGTACTCGGCATCGACGTCGACGCCGACGACCTGGACCTCCTGCTTGACTGGCACATCGCCGTTGGCACCTCCGGGCGTTTCGATCTGCTCCTCCTGCGCCGGTGGCTGAGCGTCGGAATCAGCGGAGTCCACCTTGATGGATTCCTCCGCATTGGCCGCAGGAGACGCATCCGGCATCTTCTCATCCTCGTCGTCGCTGTCGCCCTCGTCGTCAGCATCCATGTCGTACTGCTTCTTGACGCGCTCGAACGCTTCGAACAGGGCGCGCCCGTCGGTCCCGGTGTCGCCCTCCGGATCGAGCTTGCCCTTGAGGGCAGCACGACCTTGCCTTCGGGGTAAGAGCGGCATGACCTGGCTCTGGAACTCGCGAACGCGTTCGTGTACTGCGGCAGTGATCTTGGGCACGAACGGTCCTGGCGGGAGCGAAAAGTCTTCGCACAGTGAGCGGGCGAACACTTCGGGCGTGACGACCGAGTCGGAGATGTTCCACATGAACGTGTCCTTGATCCGCCACTGATCGTGCTCGAGGTCAAGCCGAACAGGGATGATCAGGTCGTCCACCTCGGCCACGGCTTTGAGCTGCGCCTTGGTACTAAGCAGTCAGCGGTGTCGCCCCGAGAAGGTGAACCAACACTTACAACCTGAGCTCTTTCCTGCCGCGGTGAGACGTCCTCGCGCGGAGGTGCTGCTTGTCCTGAGGCCAGATGATCTGGAGCCTTTGGGCTGGAGGTCGGGGTCGCTCGCCCTTGCGCAGCATCCACCACGCCGTCTCCATGTCGGTCCTCTGTGCCCACTTGACCATCTTGCCGCGCAGCCGATCCTTCTGCTCGCCCATCATCCTGATGTACGCCTGGTCCCGCGCCATCCATTCTTGCATGTTGCGCTTATCGCTCTCCGACAACGGCGGCAGGCGGCCGCCGAACGTCGGGTCGACCGTCTCGTCGATCTCGTTGATCGGCAGAGGCTGGATGTGCGTGAACGGCAGATTGGGCTTGAGGCGCTCGCGCCACTCTTCCAGCGGCACGAACGGGCCAGGGTGGGCCGCCTGTTGCGGCGTGCCAGAGGGCAGTTCGCCACCGGTGCCCGGAGCATTGGCGGATCGGGGCGGAACACCCGTGGTTGGCGTGGCGCTGCCGTGCGAGGGGATCCAAGTTGGAGGAGGCATGCCGCTCGTGATGGGCATCTTGGTATCCGGCGGGACAGCCGACTTGCTGTCCCTGAGCATCGAGTTTGACACTCGTCGAGCAAGCTCGGCGGGCCCGGCGCCTGGTGCGGGCGAGTCCATCGGGCCTGTAATTGACGTCCGGTTCCCGCTCGGTCCGGGAGTAGGCGACGACTGCCCAGCGAGGTTCTGCATCAGCCGTTGCTGGGCGGCAGGCGGCAGACTCGCCGTGCCCGGCATGGCGGTCTGCGGTGTCTGCTGCTGCTGCTGTTGCGGCTGCGTGGGCTGTGGCGGCTGCGCCTGCTGCATCTGCTGGGGCGTCTGGCCTAGCTGTCCGACCGAAGCTGCAGGAGTGACGGGCGACGGGCCCGGACCGCTGCCTGCGCCTGGTGGCGGCGGGACTCGGATGCCCATCGACTGCAAGAGCGCAAACGGTGGTTGACGGCCAGACATGTACGTCAACTGCGTCATGCGCGCAACGACATCGGGCGGCACCACGCCGCTCTGTAGCATCCGCGCGGCGTTTTGCGTGGCCATCAGCATGGTCGGCTGGCTCTTCTGCATCTGCTCAATCGCGTTCGAATCGCTCAGGAGGTTGATGTGTCCGAACAGCCGCCAGTCGAAGGGGAAGTCGGTCGTGTTGACCCCGTTGATAGCGCCGGCCTGGTTACCTTGACTCATGAGCGAAGACTGCTGTGGTGTCGGCATGCCTGGCCGCGACATCTGAGGCGTCTGCGACTGGCCCTGCTGAGGAGTAGGCATGGATGCAACCGTCGGCGTAGGCGTGTTCTGCTGCTGCTGCTGCTGCGCCTGCTGCGCCTGTTGCTGTTGCTGCTGATTGAACATAGCCATCGCTGCCATCTGCTGCTGCGGAGTAGCCTGGAAATTGGGCGGCATTCCCTGCACTCCTGGCCCCATCTGCGGCATGCCATTCTGCTGTCCTCCGACCGGTGTCATAGCCTGATATGATTGGTTTGACCCTGTGGCCGTCTGGCCATTCAGGCCGATAGATCCCGGTACTGGCCGGTTCTGGGGCGTGCCCGCCTGGACAGGCGAAGCGGATGCGGAGGGGTGCTGCATCATACCGGGCTGAGGCGTCTGCGGCATTTGCTGTTGCTGCTGCTGATGCTGCGAATGGTTCGATGGCGCTGGCGACGGGGCTGTCGGCATGCCGTGTCCCCCTGGTGGCATGCTAGGAGGGGGCGTGCCACTCGAGTTGAATGGCGCTGGCGATTGACCGTGCTGCGATGGATGAGGCGAAGGAGCGCGATGCGATGCAGACGATGCCGGACGGGGAGGAGCCATGTGGTGGGGCAAGCTCGACACCGGCTGCGACTGCTGCTGTTGCTGTCCAGGCGCCACAGAACCTTGTCGTCCAGCGTTGCTCGGGTCTTGCTGCTGCTGTCCGGCCTGACCCATCTGAGTCCCAGGACCGCCTTGTTGTTGCGGCTGTTGTTGCTGTTGTTGTTGCTGCTGCTGCTGCTGCTGCTGTGCGGCCTGGCCGGCGAACATGGACAGCATCCGCTGCTGCAGCATCGACATCTGGACCTGCTGTTGCTGCTGTGGCAGGCTCTGGAACCCGGGGTTCTGCAGCATCTGTTGATATTGCTGTTGAATGATCATCTGCTGCTGCGGTGTCGGCTGGAACCGTTGACTTGTCCCAGGCATGCCCAAGCCCGGCACGGGGGATTGCTGGTTCTGGCCGTTCGCGCCAAACTGCGGCCCCTGGCCAGCCTGCTGCTGCTGCTGTTGCTGTGGCTGCTGCATACCCGGTATTGGTGGTGGCGGCATGGATCCGTGATGTGAGGGCGTGGGCGTTGACGGAGCGGGCGGACGGGCTGGGCTCGCGACGCTCTGCGGCGACGCGCTCCGATTAGCCATAGCCTGCTGCTGCAGGCGGGCGATATCGGGGGACATCGGCGAACCGTGCGATTGCTGGGACATGAGCTGCTGTATCCGTGCTTGCTGGAGCGCTTGCGCCTGAAGTGCCGCGCCCTGCGGCATTGGTTGCCCAGGCTGGAAGTTGCCGAGTGTTGGCGGCATCTGGCCGGACTGGCCACCGGGGCCGCCGCCGCCAGGTCCGCCGAGGTTGCCCATGTTGGCGCCGAGACCGCCCATCTGGCCCATGGGTCCGCCTATCTGGGGGACCATGGTCCCGCTGTTCATCTGCGGTCCCATGCCTGGCCGCTGCTGCATCATCCCCGGAGGCATGCCCTGTCCTGGTCCTTGACCGGGCATCGGTCCCAGTCCGAGACCCTGCTGATTCCGCATCGCCGCCAACAGCGCTTGCGGGTTCATCTGACCGCCTTGCTGCATACCGTCCATCATCCCGCCTTGTCCTCCGCCTGGCATTTGCTGCTGCTGCTGCTGCTGCTGCTGTTGTTGCTGCTGCGCTTGCATGCTCGCCATGGCCATTTGAAGCTGTTGTTGCGTGAACTGCTGGCCGGGTCCGCCGCTGCCTTGCGCCTGAGCGGCTTGAGAGAACTGCTGCAGCATAGCGAGTTGACGGGGGTTCATTCCGCCAACGCCCCCTCCGCCGCCGGGTTGACCGCCTGGTAGTCCCATCTGCGACGGTCGGAACCCGCCCTGTTGCTGTTGTTGGTGCTGTTGTTGCAGCGCCATCATCTGCTGCATCGTCGACGGGCCGGGTCCGCCTTGGCCGGACGAGCCGCCTCCGAGCATCGGCGAGCTCATGTTGCCCGGCTGGAAGTTGTTCCCTCCGTATTGTGGTTGTTGTTGCCCTTGCTGCGGCTGTTGAGGGAACGCCATGCCGTTGAAGCCATACTGCTGCGACGGCGATAGCGCAGCCTGGTTCGCTGGCGAGGGTGCGGACATTGCGTCACCGACTGAAAGAATCGCCTTTCACCGCGTCCTGATACCGCATCAGCCAGACGTAACAAAGGTGTCGCAGCAGCCAGTAACCTACCTGCTGAGGGTCATAACAAGCTTTGGAACACGAACACCGAGGAGCCCAAAAGATAAGATAACGGGTGACGGGGTTCTAGGATCGCGAGCGCCACGACGTGGGGATTAGGTCCAGATCGAATGCGACCTGCGCAGGTCGACTGAACACGTGTCCCAGGCGTTGTTGACGGGTCGAAGAGATTGTGCGTGCAGCAGGGGCGCGTACCTGTCTTGCGAGCGGGCGTGCGTGTGTCTGCTGGAACCTGAACGTTTGGCCCGGGGGGGTTGGATCGTCGCCAAGCTCTGGCGGGACGATGAGTGCCGGTGCCTTCCCGTGAGTACAGCTCAAAGGCTTGTGGGTACTGTCTCGCTGGACTTTTCCGGCTGCTTGGGTAAGACCTGGGGGTGGTGGGGTGGCTGTGAGTCGGTTGTAGGGCGGACGGGCTTGAGGGTGCTTGGGTGTAATGTTTGTGCTGGGTCCGGAGATGTTCGGGGTGTGACGCGTAATAGGGCAGAGGGCGTAGGCCGGGGCGCACAAGGTGCCGAACTCGGAACTCGGTTCAGTCCTTTCCAGCCCAACAACGGCGGTCATCGCCGCTCTCGTCATTACGGGGTTTTGATATATCATCCCTCCCTTTTCTACAACCCCTCGCCACACGGCAGTTATTGCCGCTGGCTGTCAGCTGCGGCGCCGCCCGCCTACGCGGTGCGTCCACAGCTGGTTCATCATCCAGTTCAGCTCTTCCTCTTCATCCGTTACTGTATCAGACTCGGCGTTCGTGGTTACTCCTGCTTCCCGCTCCGTCCGCATCTCTCGCCAAACTGTAGGTCTTCACAACCCAACCAATCTCGAGCATGTCGAGCCCTCGGTCCGCGCGCTCGCTCGCGCTTTTGCGGACACCGCCGCGGATCCGCCGCGCGTTGGGTCAAAGCTGCCCTTTCGAGGCAGCGGCGGTAGCGGGTGCTGGAACTCGTGACACTATACGATCGCGCGGTCTCCCTTCGAGTCTGCATCCGTAATGATGCCAGACGCGTCGAGAAAGCACAGAAGCCGGTGTTATCACCCGTCTTCAGCAAGCAAGCAAAATGGCGCAAGCGAGCGCGCGGGCAAGCGAGCGCGCGGGCAAGCGAGCGCGTGCACACAGCCGTGCGGCTGCGGCGGGGGCTTGACCAGTTCCACTTGAATCGCGATGAGGACCGAACGAGAAGAACAACGGCTTACAATGTGTTTTCGCGCTGTCTTACTACCTGAACCGACCACGCTCGCTTGTCTTCAATTACAGTTCTCCTTCGCCTTTTAGCCAAACAGCAAAACAGCATGTCCCGACCTGACGAGGAAGAGCTTGTCGACTACGACGAGGCGGCTGAGGAGACGACGTTCGCGCCCGCGACGACCGAGGTCGCCAAGACCGAGGGCGGTGACAAGAAGGGCTCTTATGTCGGTATCCACTCGACCGGCTTCAGGTCAGTCCGCTGCTACATGCGAGATCTGGCTTCCGCTGACGTTCTGCAGAGATTTCCTCCTGAAGCCCGAGCTCGTCCGAGCCATCTCCGACCTGGGTTTCGAGCACCCCTCGGAGGGTCAGTCAGGTCTCTTTGTATTTGAGTGTGTCGTTTGCTGACCCCCGCAGTCCAGCAGGAGTGCATTCCCCAGGCTATCCTCGGCACTGATGTTCTGTGTCAGGCCAAGTCTGGTATGGGTAAGACGGCCGTGTTCGTCCTTGCCTGCCTGCAGCAGATGTGAGTCGTCCCTTTACCTGCGGCAGGGATCGCTGCTTACGCTGCGAAGCGAGCCTGTGGATGGCGAGGTGTCCATCATCATTCTGTGCCACACCCGAGAGCTGGCGTACCAGATCCGCAACGAGTTTGCCCGTTTCTCAAAGTTCATGACTGCCGTCCGAACCTCGGTCTTCTACGGCGGCACGCCCATCTCCGCCGACCAGGAGCTTCTCGCCAACAAGGAGAAGTGCCCCCACATCGTCGTCGGCACCCCCGGCCGAATGATGGCTCTCGTTAGGGACAAGAAGTTGAACGCCAGCAAGGTCAAGCACTTCGTCCTCGACGAGTGCGACAAGATGTTGGAGCAGCTCGGTTAGTTTTTCTTCGGCGTCTGGTCAGCCCCTTCCCCCATCTCATCGACAAAATCCTCCCATCTTGCTGCGCAGTGCGGAGCGTTTCGGCCGCTTCGTATCCGGCCAGCAGAACGACCGACGTGTACGGCCATCAAGGGGCGTCAACGGGAACCATGTCCCCGCCAGCGCAAGGTCGCTCTCTAGCCCTGGTCTAGGGCGGCGCGATCCTGCGGCTGGTGTCAGGCAAACAGGCCTTCAACGGCCAGCAAAGTGACCTACACTGTGATCCGCGGTCAAGCACTTGTCGGTCACTATTAAGGCCCTCGCTTTTACCACCTCCCGCACGACTCGTTCTTTGGAGGAACGCGCGCAACATGGCAAACAGTACACTGACCCCGACAATAGACATGCGACGAGACGTCCAGGAGATCTTCCGCGCCACGCCCCACCACAAGCAGGTCATGATGTTCTCGGCTACTCTGTCCAAGGACATCCGCGCCACCTGCAAGAAGTTCATGCAGAGCGTAAGTGATCCGCGCCGAGCCGCACGTGTGGCAATTGGCTGATAGACGACAGCCTCTCGAGATTTACGTCGACGATGAGACCAAGCTTACGCTGCACGGTCTCCAGCAGTACTACCTCAAGCTCGAGGAGGCTCAGAAGAACAGGAAGCTCAACGACCTGCTCGACAACCTCGAGTTCAACCAGGTCTGCATCTTCGTCAAGTCGGTCGCGCGTGCCACCCAGCTCGACGCCCTGCTTCAGGAGTGCAACTTCCCCTCCATCTGCATCCACTCTGCCCTGTCCCAGCCTGAGCGGTGAGTTGCGATCGCCCGTCAAACCAGCCTGGGTCCATCGCTGATCCGTTAGTATCTCGCGGTTCCAGCAGTTCAAGGCTTTCGAGAAGCGTATTCTCGTCGCCACCGACATCTTCGGCCGAGGTATCGACGTCGAGCGAGTCAACGTCGTCATCAACTACGACGCTCCCGCCGACGCTGACTCTTACCTCCACCGAGTTGGCCGAGCTGGTCGTTTCGGTACCAAGGGTCTGGGTAAGTGTCCCCCGCCGCGCGTTCAATCCAGTGCTGATGCCCGACAGCCATCTCGTTCGTCTCGAGCGAGGCCGACACCGAGGTTCTGCAGAAGATCCAGGAGAGGTTCACCGTCGCCATCCCCACTCTGCCCGACACTGTCGACCCCGCCACTTACAGTGAGTTGTGTGCTCTGCGCCTAGTCGAACGTCCGCTCACCATCATTAGTGACCTCGTAAACGGACGGCTTTGCCCTGTCGCTTCTCCTGGTCTGTATCTCTTCGGCGTGTGGTTCGGCTTCTTTTTGTATCGGGGTGAATGGTCGCCAACTGCGGCTCTTCGCCGCAAAATCAAAATATGCATTCTCGGTGATCTGTCTGAATCCCATCCAGACTGGAGCCAAATACGCTTGACGTCATGATGTTTATCCGAGGCATCTGTGCCCGCCTTCGCATTTTGGCGCGATCTCTGCCTTCTTGTGACCGGTTCCTACAGCATCGAGGCCGCATTGTCGTCTTCCAGTCGCCTTCTGCATCATGCCAGCAGCTATGGTCGGGACTCCGCCGCAAGACGAGCCACTCTCCGATGAAGATGACAAGGAGTCCCTCGACGAGGACTACGAGGCTCAGCGTGCTGAAACGATAAGGTGTGTCACCTTTTGCGGGGTCTTGATGCACTGTACTTACCGGGTCGAAGGCAGAACAATGCACTGCTCGCACAGCTGGGCCTCGACTCCGGACTGGGCGTGAAACCGAAGCGAGAGGTGACAGGCCAGAACGGCTCAAAGGCGGAAGGCCTCTCGTCAGCCGAACTCAAGGCCAAGCGGGAGGCGCGGGCGAAGGAGATGCAGCGCAGGAGAGAGGTCATGGCTGCTGTTGGGCCGTCCCGACGGAGCGGACGGGTGGCGGCCATGCAGGAGAAAGCAGGCGAGGAGCGGTGAGTCCACCCGGCCTCGCGTCTGGGATGTGGCATTCGACAAGTTCGAGCGGGCTGTCCGGCGTGTCGCTCGGCAGACGTGAACCTGGATCTTCTGCGTTTCGTCGGCTAGTCATCAAGCAGAGTGAGGAAGTGGCTGACATCATCTTAACAGATCGCGTCGAGCTCGAGCAGGATCATCCCTTTCACCACCACCGTCACCAAAACGCCAGCGCTTTGACCCTATCCCCAAAGCACAGAGCATCGCGATACCCTCAGGCCCCGAGTACGACACAGACGAGATCGGCTCAAGCACACACTATGAGCGTCAACCTCGGCCCGGAAGGCTGTCTGACGGGACGCTCGTGTTCGAAGGACGGTGGAAGGGGGTGTTCATTCCGAACCTCACACCCGAGGAGATGTTCAAGGGAGGAGCGTTCGGCGGCGCCTTCTTCTGGTCAGCCACCTTGTATCACTCGCGATGACGGTGGCTGATGCTGATGTGCGTGTAGCGACGAATACTCACAAGTACTCCGGCAGCGGATGGAAGCCGAGGCGGACGTCGCGGCCCTGCCATTCACGCTGCCGGCCGAGATGGTCGAAACGCACCTTACCCGCCCGGTCCCAGAAGGCGAGGTCAATAGGTGGAAAGTCCGCGCAGGCCAGTCGTTACAGGAGTGGGAAAAGGCGGGGTGGATCTGGGCGGGAGATCCGCGAGGATGGGCACAGTGGTATACGCGATTCTGGGACGGACGCCGATGCGAAGACGACGAGCGACAGATTCGACGGTGTAAGCCTTGTCAGCCACACACGGGCCAGTGCTGACGATCAGGGCTCAAGGCGTGTGGACCGACAGGGCGATTCAAGCGAAGCCTGGTCAAGAAGATACATGCCGCTGGCGGACACGCGGCGATTGAGGAAGAAGAAGTCGGCGCCGTGCTGCGGCAGTGCCTGTGGCAGTGGGGATATGAGCTCACCAAGTCGGAGTACGACAAGGCTATGGCCGGTACAGGCTGAGCGAGGGCGCGACAGAGGCCTACGTGATGCTGGCGGAGACAGTGGCGGTCCCCGCAGTGGACTTCTAGCATGTGGACAGACTGCGTGGCCACTACTGTATACATACAAACAAGAGATACTACAATCTGCAACATACTGGAAGATGTACATCACCGCATCATGCCTCCGTTCATGACATACTGCCCGTTCATACCCATCATCATCTGCTGCGTCTGTGGCTGTTGCTGCTGCTGCTGCTGCATTTGCCATGGTTGTTGCTGCTGATATTGCATCTGATATGGCGCCTGTCCTTGCGATTGCGCCATGCCGGTCATCATGCCGTGCTGCATGCCCATCGAGAGCGGTGACTGGCCGTACGGCGATGATCCAAAGTTGGGCGTTTGCATCGGGACGTGCAGCTGGTTCTGGAAAGACGACGGCTGGAATGACTGATACTGTGATGGCGAGCCGGCCGCGAATTGCGCCTGAAGGTGTTGCTGCTGCTGCATGAACATGGCTTGTTGGTTCTGGTCGTTGAAAGTGCCGCCAAAGCTCGACTGGGCGTACATCTGCGGCGCGAGCGCTTGCTGAGCTGTTGTGCCCATGTTGCCACCATTTGAGAAGCTGGGCGACATGCCGAAAGAGCCGGTCATGCCGCTGGAGCTTGACGACCAGCCCATGGGGGTACTGCCGTTGGCGAGGTTGGCGTACATTGCCTGGTTGTTCGGGCTGTACGCCATGCCGCCGTTCGGTTGACTGTTGAGCTGGAGGGGCAGGGTGCTAGTGCTTGGTCCCGACACGTCAATGAGCAGGGGTGCCGTGCCCGACGGTGCTGAAGCCGAGAGGGCACGCGCGACCGAAGTGGGGACCGGACGGGTCTGCACAGGTGGCGCTGCGGCGGGCTTGACAGGGCTGATAACTCGCGGGATAGCGGGTAGATCACGCTCCTTGTACCCGCCGGCCGCCGGCGAAGCACCAGCGAGGCCACTCGAGGTCGATGTGCTGCCCACAGGCAGCCTGCCGTCTCGCTCTCGAGCGCGATTGAGACTCGTTGGCGCAGGACGGCTCGCAGTCCCGGCACTTGCGCCCGCCTTGAACGCGCCTTGTTCGTACTTCCGCCGAATATACTTCTCCATATCCGAGTCACGCTCGTCGCCGGTGATCGAGTGCGGTGGTGGATTGAGAGACTCGTTGGGGTTCCAGATCGCGTTGGATGCGTTGTTGCCGATGTTACGCATGTTGTTGATCTGGTCACGCGTCCAGTCGTCCAGCGTCACCGACTTTCTGCATGAGGTGTGAGTCTCGGGTCCTGAAGCCTCCTGACTAGGCGAGGAGTGGACTCACACTCTTGATCTGTGAGTGCCGAGCTTGCGATGGATGCTCGCGCAGGACACGCAGAGGAATATGCCGAGGTTGACACTGGCCCACCGCGGCGAGGAGCTGTGGCAGTCTGCGCAGTTGCCTAGCAGCGGTTTCAGCCAAATGCTCGAGACGAAGGATCCTTCTCCAGGCTCACTGTTTCCTGGCAGCTTGAGGATCTCCTCGAGCATGCGCTCATGACGCTTGTCCATCTTGTCGATTGTCGCTAGATGTCTCGGAGACGGGCAGACTAGAATAGCAAGATCTGCGAGTGCTAGGCGGGGCGGTGTATCCAAAGGTCTAGGCGCAGGTAGACTATGGGAGCAGTAAGTTCTCCTTGGCCTCGAGAGGATACGGTATCACGGCAGATCCTCAAGTCGGAGTGACGGGTCGTGGAGTCAGTTTCAGTGTCAAGACAAATGACACAGTCGCGCTCCTTGAACTTCGTGGTCCATGCGCGACGAGACAAGTTCCGACGGAAACAACAGCGTAACGGGTGGCGAAGGATTCGTGGCGAGCCCGCGATCCGCTGAACTGCTGCAGATTGATGGAGGGTTTGTCGATTCCCGAGGCCTTAACATCGACACTTGACTGCTCCCACCACGCGTCTCCGCGTCTTACACTGGCGCCGGCGGAGCCCTTCGTGCATGCCGCGGACCCTGCGACAGACGTGGAACCCCACATCTCCAGTCATACAGTAGCCGGCCGGAACTTTGATTGGTGGCCCTTGTTCATTCTGATATCTTCACACATGGCTGGTGACAAGCCTTTTCTCCTTATGCTGCCAGTTCTTAAGCGGAATATAGGCCCCGTACTCCTCAAACCGTCAGATATGGCCAAGTGAGTGCTGCAAGACTCGTCGCGAGGCGAGGCTGTGGGTCTAAAACGGTACTACCCCGTCCGAAAGAGAGATCCCTGGGTTCATTGGCTCATGGGTGGCGAGTAAACGCCGGTGTCTCGGGGACTCATCATCAGTATGAGGGATCCAAGCAGCAGGGCTTCATGCCGCGCGCCGTATGTCGGAAGGGGGTTGCACAGTCACGAGGCGCGACCCAGCCGTGCAGTTCCTGTCTCCAAGCAAAAGATTGTATAAGATCCCGACCAGGCCAAGCTTTAAGGCCTCCCCGTGCACCCGCTCGTATTCATTGCTACTTGATCGAGGATGGGTCAGGGGTTCCAGACGGACGCGGAACAGACCGGGAAGACGTACACTTAGGGATGTACAGTATTGAGATCCATGAAACAAGCAGAGATGTCTCCAACTCAGGGGGCGATTGACTTGGTGAAGATGATCTTGTGATGGCTCCGGTAGGCAATAGCCAGGGCCGCGGTAAGACGAGACCCCCAGACCGATCACACCGGGGCTTCGGCTTCACTTGTCCCTCGCGGCGTGCAAGGATCTTCCTGAACATGGGAGCATCAATCTCGTAGCGAGGACTGGCCTTCCATCAGTTCCCGAGTCTCCCGGCTCGCTGGTGGTATCCTCCTTTCATGGGGCGTCGCATTCGAGAAGCGAGCTTCGCTGCTGCTTTCATCGTGTGCGGGGGCATGTCAAACTGCCTGTCTTAAGGCAGCACCGCCGCTGCGGCGTGGAGAGGAGTCGTGGAAGGAGGGCAGGACAGTAAAAGGGAGGGCGTCAACCTCGTTTATAGAGCATTCATACCGGGCACTGTCTCAGGTATAAAGCCTGTCCCCCCAGGGGTATGTATGCCTTGCTTTCAGCAAGCATACATAACCTTTCGACCATCGATCCATAAACGCTCTAATCATGCAACAATCGGCAGCGTCCGCCTTCCTAATGGTGCCCCCAGCCCTGCAGATAGGGTCCCTGTGCCACCGACTCAAGCGACTGAATAGTTCGGATGACCCGAGCGAAGTCAGCGAGAGAAGAGCGGTCGGCCTGGACCTGGCAAGGTCGGCGATGGGGTTTACGAAAACCGCCGCTACGGCCTTCGGCCTCGATGCGACTGACTTCTGGGTCGATCATCTCCTCCCATCCAGGTGCCCCGCAGATCCCTGCGAGGAGCTACAGGCCAGAGAGACGAAGATGGTCTATACCACGAGGAGCCTGGGCTGGGAACGAGATGTTGAAGGTATGCGCAGCCACCTCCATAGTTCATTCCAAGAGTATGCGACGCTCGAGCAAGCCCTCACTCTACAGATGGAATCACCCGCCCTCGAGGTGGCGAAGGATCTCGAGACGCGCTTCAACGAGCACTTGACCAAGTACAGCCAAGGCTTCAACAAGCTCTCCGTGGATGAGCAGAAACGCATCCGAGAAGATTTGGCCAAGGCCACCACAGATGCCCAAGACCGGATCACCGAGCTGATCAATGACCCGAGTTCGGAGCTTCCTCTTGAGACGATGTCGCAGGAGGCGCGGGCCTCTGCGTTCGAGACACGTGTGCTGTCCAACTTCGATGCTTGGCGAAGCACCACAGCGACGTTCAGGGACACTGTGCGGAAGTCTTTCCTGTCGACAGCCACCGGCAAGGAGAGCCAAGACGCCTAGTCGGGTCGAACTGATGCCCTGTTCATATCTACTGTACATAGTTAGCTCTCGTTCGTGAGCTTGGTTCCTGTGCATGAATGCCGTTTGTCAATAACAACCATGACTCAAGGATGAGCTCCATCACCATGACCATGTCACCGTAACATGCCCATACAGAGGACATCCCCGCCATCCAGCCATGAGACGATCATTTGATCCTTTATCCGCGACCAGCCCCCCTCCCCCCACCCTCACATTGAGTCATGAGCCACGCCGAAGAGCTTTCGTCGCGAGCCTTCGCACTATCGAGTCGGACACACTAGCGAGCCCCAAAATCCCAAGACCCTTCAGCTCCTGGCATACCCCTCGGTTGCGAGCGAGTCAACGGATGATTATTCGTTTGCGGTGGACATGAAAGGTGAAGGCCCTGAAGGCGAAGGGCCAAGCCAGCCAGCCTCGCGCCGCCCCTGGTATATATGATAGACGTCGCGCGCTGCCTGTTCAAGGGTACAGCTTACTGACCGGTTCATCTCACCAACTGACACTGCTCTGACGGCACATTCAGCTCGCCGAAATGACGGACAAGTTCTCCAGGGCAATCGACGCGTTCGAAGCCCAATGCGTCACGGCCAAGAAGAACCTCGCAACCATGCCATGCATCAGCTTGACATCGGCGGATTCAGCGGACGATACTGAGACACTCGATCGCACCCTCGCGGCTCATCTCGCGGCACAATGGGCTGAAGGCAACAAGTACGCTGCGACCGAGGTACTCTCCGGAGTGATCAGAGGGCTCACCGGTGTCCTCGATGCTGTCCGCAAAACCGCGGGGACAGACTGCCCGGAAAACCCGGAGTGGCCACCTCTCCCGGAGCCGACCATGGGCAGGTCTCACCTGAAAGAACTGGTGGAAGAAACAAGTAGACAGGTCTCGGGTCTCATGACAGCGGTCCAGTCAGCGGACTTGCAGACGATCGCCACTATCCAGGCAGGCCTGAAACAACGTCTAGCGAGACTGGCAAGGCACGAGAAAGCCCTGGACCACGCTTCGCGTCACGACTCGAGCTACGACCTAGACTCCCAGTTCGCCGAGTATAAGGCTGAGCACGAACAAGCATGGAAGTGCATGTCACATACAGAGCAGAGGAGCGTCGTCAACCTCATCAGCGTCGTGAAGGAAAGGGCTCAGAAGCGGATCAGCAGTGTGCTGCCGCAGTTGACAGAACAAGCGCTCGACTCGAGGGACGCACAGGCTAAGTTTAGCCGCCGGGCGAATCTCCTGGTGCTGGAGAACTGGCCGACCTGGCTACAAACCTCCAGGATCTATAGGACAGAGGTTAAGCGCCAGTATGCCAAGAAGAACGTGGTCATCCAATTCTAGGTCTGCGCCCGCTTCCTACAGGCGGTCAGCGGCCGCCAGTCCCGCTCGTCTTCTTGTTGCACCATCATGTGCATTGTGCTGCAGTAACACATGCATTCCGCTAGAAAGCTGACCGCACAACGGATGATTCATGCATACTCCAGGCACGTCGCTGGATCCCATGCGCAATAGTCTGTGCGGCCTCTCCTGCGCCGAGGTGCGGTACATTCTCATCAAAACAACCCCTCTTACTCCCAAATGACGGCCACGTATCGTCTCGACGGTGCGCGCAGAACGGCTGTCAAGCTAGTCCGCAGTCTGTTGGAGGCCTCCGTCCCTGCTGGGTCCGTAGACGGAGGCTTAGACATTGCCTGCCTCTCATTCGGGGATAGCCCGACCTTAGGCGGTCGCGATGAAAGCGTTGAATCGTTGTCTATTGGTGCCCGTCGCATGCCCAGTCGGCGCAAGGACGGCAAGCGCTGTGGCGGTGGGAGCAGCAGTGCCGGGAAGTCCAGCTGCTCAGCAGGCAAGAACGACAGGTCGAGCATCTGAGCACCTGATGAGCGGGAGTCGTTGGCGGCGGAAGACGGTTCGTTCTCACCTGCAGCACTAGAAGCTTCCTACCGAGAATAGCCCAACCGCGCTTCAGCTCCTCGGGACCCTGCTTCAATCGACATCCCGCAAGCCCTAGGTCACGGAGGGATGCCGGTAGAACGTTCACCAAGCGCTCGAGGTCCGCAACGTGCGAAAAGGCGAGGTTGAGCGAGGTAAGCGCTAGGGCGGAGAAGCTTGGAACCTCTCGCAGGATGGCTATCGGCGCGGGATGGGCAGTAAGCGGAAGGTGGTGTAGCTCCGGGGCGTCGATCTCCACTTCCTCCCAGTCCTCCGTCTCTCCTACTTCGTCGTCGATTGCTGAGTGACCAAGTGGAGAGGCAGGCGGGTCTGGCGGATCGATCGGCGGTACAATGAGGATGGAGCGCAGAGATGAGTCCGCGAGTCTGACTGGCGATGCCTCTGGCTGTACAGATGACAGAAGCAGCAGCGAGAGCTTGAGATGCGGATCGAGGTAGCACAGATTGGCCTCGAGGAGCTTACCCAGGGTGATAGTGCCGGCCGGCTGGGCTGATGCCGTTTCGGGCGCTGAGAGCAGCGCCTGGGGATCGTCGAAGTGAACCGGCGTCGAATCGTGCAGATGGCGAAGCACAGCGTGCAGGCAGTGCTCGACAAGGCGAGACGGTCCCACCATCGGACCAGGGCGATGCTGGGTAGTCGGTGGGAACAGCTCACCAGCTCGCAATAGCTGTTGGGAAGTCGCAGGAATCTGAGGCCCTCGCCCTTCCCCGGAGCCCTGGCCGTGGCAAGAGCGGGTGCTCGATCCTGATGGTCGGCGCCAAGAAGGCGGAGGCGCAGGCCCGGCAACCGTCCTAGATGCCTGTCGTTGTGATACATGTTCTCGCCTCAACAGCTCAGCCCTGGACAGTCAGCGAGACCCATCGTTCCAGCAGAGCCGCTCACGGATGAACGGCGTGGTCGCCCTCTGTAGGTGGCAAGCTGGTCGATGCGACGGCGCTAGCAAGAGGTCCAGGCATCCATGCCTCTGCAGCATCCCCGCCAGTTCGCGACACCGACGACGTATCGCGGAGCACCGGCCGGTGAACCCGTGCCGAAGCGATCAAGTCATTGACGCTTCGTTGCCTGTTCTCCCGAGTCTGAGAGGACGTCGAAGACGACGACGCGATGAGGTGCTTGAAGCTCAGGACATGCTTGGGCATGCGTCTGTACTCTACGCAGACACGATGGTCGAGCCTGATAGACAAGAAACCGAGCAGCGATCACTTGCCGGCGGAATAAGGTGTGGTGGCGTGGGCTGCTCTCGTGTTCGGGTGACGTTGACACCTGGTCGAGGATGAGCCAATCGGACCGGGAAAGACCAGCGAAGCGACAAGGGACCATGAATAGTCCTCGGGGAAGGATATGCATAATCGCGGGGGCCGCGGGCTGATCGGCCATGCATGCTTCGTGATGACACCCGCGGGGCCTTTGCAGCAGCCGGCCCGGGAACGTGTCCCCTTGGTCATCAAGCTCATGCATTGCACCGAGGTGCAAGCGAGCCCGTCGGTCATCACCTTGCCCACCCTCGTTGTCGTCGTCGTCGCCTCCGCCAATCCACCCACGACTGCTAGGCTCCGCCTCATGCTCCGTCAGGCCTGATTTCCAGGGCCGAGGTAATTGTCGAGCGGGGAAGAGCAGACGCGTACACCGACCAGTATTAAAGGCTCCGACCATGTGCACTCGGTGACGGATGGCGTATGCACCCCGGGCAGCTGGACGGATAACGGATCGGAAGGCACGACATCACGCGACTCACCGAAGCTCGGCCATGTCAGACACTGCATAGGCATTGTCTGTCTCACGTTCGCACTCTTACACCCGACACCGACGCTTCCTGGGTTCCCATCAACACCTTATCCATCTACCATAAATACCTTTCGACAGCCCCTCGGATCGCCTTGCACGCCTCATCTTGTGCTGTACCTGCGCCTCAAGCCGACCTCGGTCAGCCACTTCACGACCACTGAACCAGCCTACCCGCGCAGTAACGGCGACGCCATGGACACACGGCTGGATGCCCCGAAACCATAAACCACTCCAGCCGCTCAAACGCATCCTTTCCCCAAGCAGGCCGATCCCCCCCACCGGAACAAATCTTTATTGACACAAAGGGACGTCCGGTCTCGCTCTCCGAGCCGTCTCCGCGTCCAAGGGGGTCCCGGATCGACGGCGGCACAGCGGCGCGCACTGAAGACACTAGGAGACCACGCTGCAGAGGCGCAGCTGAGAGGCGCGAGTGTTTCACCTTGCGGGTTCTTCTCAGTCGCATCAACAACAACCGCCCAAAAGAGCACTCACGCCGCGCGTTCAACACATCACGCGGCAGGCGGCTGGTTGACGCCCGGTTGTTGGGGCAGTTCAGCGCCCCTCGCGGTTCTGTGCAACTCGCGATTCGCGTCCAGCCAGCCATTCCCCAGGTCTCGGCCAAGGTCACACCGTGCGACCAAACACTGCCAGCCTCTGTCGTACGACCGCGAGCGTCCCCTCTCCGAGCTCGATAAATAGCCTGTTTGCAGCAAGATGTCCCATCATCATCACCACCACCACCACTCTGTCGAGCACGACGAACGCAAGTTAGCTATGTTGGCGGCACGACACAATCTCATCATCCCCGGTGGTCCCTCTCGGCAAGCATCAGGCCTCTCTGCCCAGTCTGGCGGTTCAGGCGCCCACACGCCAGCCATGGCAGGCAGCGGGGCCAGTACTCCCGCTTCGCAACACAGCAAGAGCATTCCCAAGTCGAGCAGCGTCGCCCACCGGCTCATGCACATCTTCGAGTCGACCAAGCACGCCTACTTTGACGCTACGGTCACTGTCCACGGGCTCGGCGATGTCCTCGTCGAGGGCGACTTTGAAGCCCACTGGAAGTTCAAGACGCGCAAGCCCGTTCAGAGTGGTAAGTCCGAGTTTAGCGGCGAGGCTCAATAACGCAAACTGACGGAGAACAGCCATCCATCCGAAGCCGTCTCTACCCAACCTCAAGCTCCAGCAGAAGCCCTCAGCGCCATCTTCGACGAATGCGTCCACTCCATCGCTCTCCTCGCTTGACAGTGGGCCATGCACGGCCAAAGCGCCTTCGGTCCGCCCGCGAGCACCAACTCTCTCGATTACTCCCGTCTCCTCATCCCATGTCGGCGGGCTGCCTCGGTCCGTCACAACCCCTCTTTCTATCGACACACCCATCATTCGCACGCCGGTACCACGCGCCGTGTCGGGCAAGGACAAGAAATCCTCGGACCCGACACCCCTGCGGCACAGTATCCAGCCACGTACAGAGTCGAGCACGTCCATGTCGCGGGCATCGTCAGCGAGCTCGTCCAAAGTCGTCACCGCCGAGCCAGAGCCAATCGCTCAGGCGGAGGTCTCGCCTTCTACGACAGACATCAGCAACGACGCGGAGAGGCGCGGAAGCGGCAGCGGATCGGGCGAGAGCGCATCTCGCAGCTCTGGCGAGAAACCCAGCTCGAGCCCGAGCAGCTCCATCCAGGTCTCGGTGCCCAATCAGAGTCAGCCGAGTCTTCACGCCTGTTCCCCCCTCAGCGCTGTCAAGCGCAGCCCCGCCGGTTATTCCCCGTTATCCGCCTCATCATCCCTCTCGTTTCTGTCCGTCCCAAATCCACGGCCATATGTTGTCCCGCCCACGCGGTCCGGCACCGGCCCATCCGCCAGCATCATTATGGATCGGGTGCCGTCGCGGCCGAATCTAAACCGGGACCCGACAGCGCGCACCATCAGCACCGTCGACGAGGCGGACCCCGAGTTACAAGACCCGTCAAGGTCGTCATCGTTGATCGCTCAGATCGCCCGCCCGCTTCGACGGCGCAGTCGCAGCTCGACACACGTCCAGACGCAGGGTCAGAAGCCAGCGGACAAGCCTCGACTGGAGCGTAGTGACTCCCGGCATCACGTCCACCGTCATGCGAACCACTCGTCTTCGCATCGCAAGGGAGTCATACCCCGCAAACGATGCAAATTCAGCTCCGTGACGTGGGACTATGAACTTCAGCACAAGGTGTCTATCCCTATATCTTCGACGTACGCCGACCCAGACGCCGAGACCGCCGGCCAGCCACGCCAGACAGCGGCGTCGGGCCGACCCCGTCCCTTGTTGAGCAAAGGCGAAGCTGTCCTCCATCTGTCGGTGTACACCTATGCCGCGACGCACGAGGAAGACAACGACCAGGACCGCCAACAAGCTGGACGAAAGCTCGGCTCGACGCATCAGGGGCAGTCGACGTCGAAGCTCGCCCAATCCTCCAAGGCAGCGCGCGAGCTGTACGGCAAGCTGCAGATTGATCTTGCTCAATTCGCCGGAAGGGGAACCACCACTCGGCGGTTCCTTTTCAGCGAGCGGCCTGACAACTCGACCATCAAGGTATGTCATGTTCTGATGATAGTAAAGGACCGTGCTGACAGCTAGGTCACGGTCAACCTCAAGTACATCGGAGGGGAAAAGTCATGGCTTCCGTGAGTGGCCGGAAATGACAGACGGACAGCGTCATGCTGACCATCACAGGCCGGAGCTCAAAGGCCATCGTCTGGTCACCATGTCGGGTCTCAGCGGGGATTCCGCGCAGGTTCGAGACAGTGCGTAGCTAGTTGGTGTTAGTTTGCGAGGCTCCAGCTGACGCGTCCCCAGTTCCCATGCTGCGAACCCACTCTGACTCGTCCTCGACATCCGATACATCATATCTGTCGCTCGCGACTAATCCCTCACAACCGGGACTTGCATCCTCGACGAGCCTGCTGAGGCTCACGCGGTCCCGCTCACAAAACGCGTTGACAGTTTCACCAGCTTCCGGTGGCCCACCTGGCGCGCCGACCCATGTGGGTCAACTACTGCAGCCGCCCGAGATCACTTCCGCGGCGTGGGCCGCATCGTGTCCACGGCGGCCAAAGCTGTCGTCTCGGCACCTTGTGCAGGGACCACTAGCCGATTGGCGCGAGTACGCCGACTCGTGGCAGATGCCCGGCGCGACGGGACAGACCCTCGGGGTTGAGCACAGCTCTTCGCCCTATTTCAGCCGGTCTGGTCCGTCGTCGCCAACCACTATCCATCACCTGCTATCTCCTGGACTCGAGTCGCCGACCACGCCAATCGCGAGGCTCGACGGCGCGTATCGCTACACCCCGTCTCCGTTCGGCCCGGTGTCAATGCTTACGGCCCCGGGGCAGATTTCCGGCTTGCGCGGCCCATCGCCATCCCCTCGGCCACAGCGCCTCTCGTCCAAGCATTTCTTCCGGGGCGGCAAAGACGCGGCGGAAACCGGACGCTATCACCACTCCTCAGGATTGAACGCACTCAGCCCCGACGTGCTCGTCGAGGCGGTATTCAACCCTGTTGCGGCCACGGACGAGGGACCGCTCACATTCGTCCCCGATTGCTCCGAGGACGACGTCGACGTGACTCGTGTACCGAAGGAGGAGGATGTGATCGAGCGTGCAATGACGCAGAGCGGCCGCGAGGGCGACTCCGCCGATAATGCGCCAGGCCACAGCTCCGCCGAAACGTCTTTCGGTACCGCCCCCTCGGCAGGTACAGCTTCAAAGAAGGATGTACCACCCGGGACGCCAGATCTGAACGCCAGTGCAACGCACGGCAACAACGAAATTCTCATCACGCCCCCGCACCGCATCGGCGGCTGGACCAAGATGAAGCAGCGGGCTCAGCAAGAGCGCGAGAGGAAGGAGCGCGAGAGCCAGCGCGCGGCCAACCAGGCCACAGCGGCCACCTAGACGCCTTGAAGGTCATTACATGCAGATCAACCTTTGTACGAGTATCTTGATGTATCTCTAGTTGCTCAAGAGTATATGCGCCTGCCGGTCTGAGTCAGAGCGCCTCACACAGTGGCTTGAGCCCATCTCTGCCTTTGACGATCGCCGAGATCCGTCAAGCCTCAGACGACGGATAGCACGCTCTCAATCTGCCACGCCGGCGTCAGCTGTCAGCTGTCAGCTGTCTAGCCGCTGAGTAGCCTTTCATAGGCACTTGCACTTGTGACCCGGGCTGTACGCAGCAGGAACAGCCGCGGAAGGCACCAGGACATCACAACACGAAAATGTGCCTCTTTGTGCCAGACGCCACGGCACGTCCTTCAGAACGTACACACGCCGTGATGCTACGCTAACAGGTTGTGCGGGGTTCTCTGCACGGGGGCCTCTCGATCGTGCCTGTGCGCAGGTGTCCAACTCTCGACATGTTTGCTCATCCGCAGCAGGTCCGACGAGATGTGGTAACTCTCTCGAGAGCGCGGGTCGAACCGAGTGTGTACGTGTCGCGAGAAACCATTGCATCCTGATCCAGCCAAATCAAGCATAGTGTACAAAACGAAAAGCTCAAATGAGCCGGATCTTTGTACCGAATACAAAGATTCGGCTCAAGATGTGCCACTGGTGAAATGGAATTAAGGCTATGGGCGTATGAAGAAACTTTTATGTGTAGGATTAGGTCGGGTCGCTCGGGACGCCGCCTCATTGCCTCCAGCCGTCCGTCTGCTGTTGCTGCGGGAAACTGCCCGGGTACGAGTTGGTCAATGGCGGGGGACCGGCCTAGTCTGTCAGCACGAAAGTTTGAGTGGCCCGCATGAATGCTTACCTCTGGGTTATACATGTCGCCTTGAGACCGGCCGTAGACATCGACGGAGCCGTAGCCGAGGCTGGAGCGAGGCATGTGGTGTGGTGGAGGGGGCAGAGTGGGACCCGAGGAGGATGCGGAAGTGGGCGAATGGTGTGGCTGGGAAGGGTACGAATGGGAGTCATAGCGGACCGGAGCAGACTGAGGGTATCGATCTACGGAAGCGGAGTGCGGGGGGACAGGCTGAGAGCGTGGGTCAGACGGGAACACGGACGAGGATGGGGACGGCAGGTATGGGGAAGCGGAAGGCGCCTGTAAAATCGAATCTGTCAGCATGCTAGTCGGGGTCCTAACCCGGGGGACGGGGAGGTGCGTGCGAGGCGCACCGTGCCCTCGACAGAAGGTCAAACAGAGATGCTGGTAAGAGCAACGTGTTCGACGCCGGCCGGAGACACTGCCAATGACGGAGAGAGGACAGCAGGACTGGGTGTGTGCGCCAAGCAGCAGCAGCACCCGTGTCTGGCCTCTCTGTCCAGGCACAGATACAGCAAACGGCGCCGAGTCGTGCTCACCTAAGCGTTGCCTATCGCCACTCTCCCCATCCGGCCGGGGGCAAGTTGTTGCTGCTCACCCCGTATCCACCGTTGCCAGCCCCGTTGCCATTGCCGCCACGGCCGCCGTTGCCGTTGCCGTTGCCACCCTGCGGACCCGGGTTACCCCCGTGTCCAGCTTCACCTCGGGGAGACGCGACGCCACCCTGGCCGCCGTAACTCACTCCTCCGAAGCCTTCGGGTTTCGCCTCCCAGTCCTTGTGCGAACCGGACGGGCCAGGCTCTCCCGGTTGTGGGGCCATGTGGCCGTAGTTGACCTTGTACGCGTACAGCTGGCGACGGAGATCGGCGTTCTCCTCGCGCAGGTACGCGTTCTCGGCCTGCACCTGGTTGTAGTCCTTGGGCTGCGGGGACATGGGCCCTCCCATGCGCTGTCCGCCGTAGCCAGCCTGACCCATCCGTCGGGACTCTTCCAGTTGAGCAGTAAGCAACTGCACGCTCTCCTCAAGCTGCCAGATGTAAGCTATGGGACATCACCAAACGCGAACAACGTACCTGCTTGAGGTGCGCCTTGCGCTTCTCTCGGTGCCTCCTCTGAGCCTTGGCATTCCGAGACCGGTTGTCTCCGTCGGCGTCCATGTTGGCGGCGCCGTTCAAAGCTGCGGATGCAGGTCCGCTGTCTTCAGAGCCAAACTGCGCCGTCGTGGCGGACAGGTTGGCCGGTGCGGACATGGTGTTGTGGTGTTGTTCACGAGATCGAGGGGCCGAAGAGGATATCAAGGGTGCACGCGGAGCGGAACTAGTGTAGCGCGTGGGCGGTACCGGTCAGGTGTTTATGCGAGACGGTTGTTAACCTGGTCGTTACAGCAATGGATGGTGGTTGGAAGATACCGGCAGCTGACCAGACAATGTCGAAAGGCCTTTTCGGAAGAGATCGTGGAGTGCTAATTGGGTCGCCGGGGTGTTTATGCTAAGGAGAGTGGGGAAACGGCGCTGCGGGTGGAAATGCCGATTTGGAGCGCGTAAGGCCGGCTGTATGGGAATGCTGGAGCAACCGACAGGTCCTTAGATTTCGGCAAGGAGGCGCAGGACGATGTCGAGAGGCGGCGTTGGGTTGACGGCGGCGAATGACGGCTTTGCCGAGATGCGATCTGTCGGATGGTCGTCGGGGTACGAGAGGTGATGTAGGCTTTATGCGAACTCTTTCGAAAGCGTAGAACGGCTTGCACAGATGCGTTTCTATGCAGATTCAAGCTTTTGAAGAAGTGTTGTCTCTTGCAACAATCAGTTGGTGTTGTAGAGAAGTGAGGCGATGCACGGTGGCGAGCTGGGATAGGCTGCGCTAGCGTCCAATCGGGTACTTTAATTAGGGGATCAGCCGTGGGCCGGGACCGAGTGCGAGATCCAGCTGTGGGTCTGCCGCGGAAGGGCGATCAAGGATGCGGGGGAGGATGGGTGCCGACGGGCGAGCCTAGCAATCACGAGGATTCCAGCGGTCGGCCCAGTGGTGGTTGAGCCGAGAGAACGACGAGCCGGGCCGAGCAAAGTCGGCAAGGACGGTGTTGCGCTATCGCCGTAGCGCGTTGGCTACGGGTGAGCAGGCAGGAATGGGGTGAGGAGCGAGACGGAGTTCGGGCGCCGAACTCTTGGTACAGGCAATAAACGATCGGCGTCGGCGTAGCGGAGCTTTGGCCGATCCGACGAGGTGGGTGATGGGCTTGGGCAGGCGGAGCGGTGTGGATGCTAAGCAAGGGCGATCAGCACTGGGCCATGCATAGGTGAGCCTTTAGGCTGCGTGGGTGCGAGTAGATACTAGTGCCGGGGCCAGTTGGATGGGATGGGATGGTACGGCCGAGCGGCTTGCTCGGCACGACCCAGCAGTGCAGGCGGGCGTGAAGGAGGTGGAGTGACGAGAGGGTTTGCAAAGCCCGGAGGTATGGAAAAGGGCGCTAAAAAGCTGGGTCGAGGGCCCAAGAGGAGAAGGGTGTACGTATTCGCGATCGAGATCAGACTACGGCACTCTGCCGTCTCCACTGCTCGCCCCCGCAAGCCAGCCGAATCAGCGCACCGATGGCTCCTCCTTTCCTCTTGACCCAGACCGCCCGAACCCATACCCCAAGCAGACCATCCTTCCAACAGTATTGACTACTCACGTGGCGGGGTGTTGTAGAGCTGTCTGACCGTGCGTGGCGAGCGGATTGCTTGCTTGATGCAGGTGCTTTCGATAAGCAGAGACGAAAATACAGTGTTTACGGGGGTACGAGAGGGAAACGGCAGCGTTATGTACTGTTATGCGAATGGACCCCTTTTCCAACCCGCGGGATCAGAATTTGATAATATCGCCACTTGACCTTCTCGACCCGGGCAAGCACACCGTATGTATGCATGCATTCCGGGCGCGGGGACTGGTGGGCCTGAGCACTGCTAAGCGGCTGTAGGCGGGGAGCAGCCGATCGCGGCTGACCGCATCGCGTTTCGGGCTCGAGCTTTTCTCTTCTGCATCAGCGAGAGCGTTCACGCGTGAGACCAGAGGGTCCCGCCGCCGAAGCTTTCAAACACCGTAAGGTAACGCTGTTTGCCTTTTCTCCGGTCTGAACCCTTGCCCTCCCTGGCCCCGGAGACACACTTCAGAATCACTCGCCCACATCCTCGCCGCCGGTGCCGCGGTCGACCGAGCCGTCGGCGAGCCTCTGCCCGGCTTGGCCACGGGAGTAATCTGACGGGCTCGCTCGGTGCATGGATAGGAGCCAAGAGGCTGGAAAGCCCGCGGCGGGTGCAGGCCCTGAGCAAGAAGTAGACCAACTGGTTCTATCGGGATGCCGTACTCCTCTCGGACCTGCCGTGCGGGGGAATCGCGTGCTGCCATCATCGCTTGTGGCCATCTCGCCGCGTCTCGGCGGTCTCAGCAGGCATGCGTGTCAAGCGCTGCCCGGACTTGACACCTCTGGCAGTGCAAGTCATTTCATACAGCATCACTCGCGATATCGATCCAATGCATGCATCCGCTGTATCCGGCTGTCACCGCAGTGCATGCATGCATGTCGCTTACTTGTGACGTGGGCGATCTGGGAGTCTGCCTCGATGGTCAGCGAAGAAGCGAGTTGGCAGTTCCGTTGGAAGCGGTCTCCCCATCAGGGACAGCGATTTAATAAGGCGTCGTGTGGCTGTGGCTGAACACGCAAGCATCACCACATCCTGACGCAAGCATTCACCGTCCACATGTACTTGTCTACGGCATCCCGTCCACGGAACAGATCCACCCGACGCCTGCAGGGGTTTTAGGCTAAACAATACGCCGTATTGGTCACCATCGGCCGGAGAGCCTCATCGCGAGGCAGGAATGCATCATCAGCACGCTGGACTGCGCTTGGCATCGTGGCAGCGTGACGACCTCGAGAGCGGCACCGATGCCTACGAGGCGCTCACATGTCAGCGATGATCGCGTCAGTGAGCTCTGTTCCTAGGTAACTTACGCCAGCTGCAGCACACTCGCAACACGTGTTCATTCTTTGCTGCACCCTCACCGCTATGTATTCACTGTATCACACCAGCTACAACTTGACCCAGCTGCCACTTTCGCGCCTGATGGCTGATGCCTTCTTGCCGCCATTCTTGAGCTTGAGCCTGACCGTCTTGATCTCGAAGCCTCGGAAGTCGAGCTTGATGTAGAAGTCGTTCTCGCCCGCGTTCTCGCTGCCAGACAGCTTATTGGCAGGGTACATCTTGAGGATTTCAACGTGGTCTTCGAGCAGGTTGACCAGTTCAGCCGATGAGACGTCCATATCGGAGCTACGCAGGCATGTCAGCGACCAAGCCGCGGGAAGCTGCAACGGTGAAGGTGGCGGAGGAGGGTTTGTCTCCGAAGAAGCATCCGAGATCCGCTATCTTGACGGCAAGATGACGAGAAGGGAGATCATCACGATAGTGACTCAACCGTCTCGGCACCGCCATGACCCCACAGTTGGCGCCAGGCGGAGATTCCAGCGAGCGAGAAAAAGCAAGAATGACGGTAAAATGCACTCACAACTTGATGGTGACGCCCTTGGCGTGGCCGCCAAACTGCTCGAAAAGACGGACGATGAGCGTCGTCTCGCCCTTCTCGACGTCGTCTTCGCCCCGCTTGACTGCCTGGATCATGACGTTGCGCGCGCTCGGGGCGCCGATGGGCGTCGTCTCTGACCCAGGGCCGAAAGACACCTTCTCGGGCGTGTACCGTACTGGCCCGCGTCAGCGCTCATATATCTCGTATCCCTAGCACGAGACTCACGGGCCATGGGGATGTTGAAGGCCGTGGCGACCTGGGGCACATCGCTCTCGGCAAAGGTGCCGACGTGTGGGTAAATAGCCCACTGAATGCGGTGCGTGCCCATGTCGCAATTGGCATCTGGCGACGTAGGGCCACGTAACAGCGACAGGCGCATGATGTTGCCCTCGGTGGCGCTGCCCTGTCAGCACCGTCCGTGCAAGGGATCGCTGGCCAGTACTCACTATCCATACTTGCAGTCATTGAGGATGGCGACACCGTAGCCGTACTCGGACAGGTCTGCAAACTTGTGACCACAGACCTCGAACCTGCCCGGCGGTCAGCCTATGCCCATAATCGCCCTTGTCGGGACCCACTTGGCCGCGTCCCAGCTGGTGTTTCGGTGAGTCGGTCGCGCCACGACACCAAATTGGGTGTCGTAGATGGCATTCTCGGCAGAGATGTCGAAGGGGATCTCGACTGGCACGTTCGTCAGACTTAGGTATCAAAACGGAATTGTAAGACTTACACTTGAGGAACTGGTGCTTCTCGCGCCAATCGCTGCCGGCCGTCAGCTTCGCTCTCCCAAACAGACAACCTTGCTACTCACATGACGGCCGAGAACCTGATCAGACTCCTGGCGTCCTTCTTGAGCGAGGCTAGATACGTCAGAACCTTTTCAATCGCTCGACAGGGCCCATCGCCAACACATACCCGCGATGGCATCCACCGAGATCTAAGTTGCTCAGCATTGTCTATCGCACCGTTCCACATTATGTGCTCACCTCGACTTCCATGAGACTCTGGCCGATCCGGAGGCTTGCGCCAAGCGTGGCGCGCAGGGGCCCGCTCTCCATGACGCGGACATTGCCGAACTTGAGGTGGGTCTGCTTCTCGAGGTGGAACTGGTCGACGTCCCATGCGTCCCAGAAGTTGGGGTGGTCTTCCATAATGACCATACCGCCAGTCTGGCCCTCTGTGATGAGCTCGCGCCTGGGAATCAGCCGATGTCACATATGGAGCCCATGTCTCGCATGACGCACTCGGCCTCCTTGTCGTAGACGCTGGTGATGCGGCCGTCCTTGATCTCGACACTAAGGGATCCGTTCTCCAGCATAAAGGCGTCCACGCCGGTCTGGGTAGCTACGTGGTGTTAGTAAGGTTCGCGCGGCACGGTGGAAGTGGACGACTTACCCGACGCGCGCTGAACGTCCGCGAACATGCCCTTGGTGCGGCCGACGGCACACTCGGCGGCATCACTCGCGTCGACAAGGACGTAGCCGGTCTTGCCGTCCTTGGACACCTGGGCGCTCACGCTCTTGAGGCCCTTGTGCTGCGCCGTCGGCACGGCCATGACCGCCTGACGGGGGTACTCGGGCAGCGTGTTGACCGCGAAAATGGTGCCCTCGGCAGAGACGGTGTCCTCGGTGAGAGGCTTCGACTTGGGGTACAGGATAGCGTACGCCTCTTCCATCACCTCGCCCATGTTCTTCCGGATCCCGGCGTACTTCTCCTCGGCATCCTCGTAGATCTGCCTTACTTCAGCACCATCACCTCGACATGAAGGAGGCTTACCATGCCGATACCGCTACCGGGAAGGACATCGTGGAACTGGCAAAGCAGGAGGTCCTCCCACGCCGCATCGATCCTCTGCCATCGTCAACGACATCCTCACTCGCTTCCGCTCGCGGACTGACCTTCTTGGCCTTGGCGTAGTCGAAGGACGGGTCCTGGAGACTGGCCATGAAGACTGCGTACTCGGCCAAACGCATGATGATCTCTGACTTGCGATTACCCTTCTTGATCGACCCGTGCGTAGTGTACGTAGCCCTGCGCACATGAGCACGAGTGATAAGGGAGAGTCTGAGTGGGTGGACGTACCGGTGGAACTCGGCGTAGAGCTCGCCTCGCCAGGTGGGCAGCATCTTGCCGTTGTGGGTCTCCTCCCTGAGAGACTCGAAGAACTGGTCAAAGCTGCCGCCCATCTTGAGCAGAGGCAGCTGGCCGCCAGCATCGTGGCGCTTGCCGACGGCTCGCGCTCGGCGCAGCTTCTCGAGCATGGGCGGAGTGGGCCCGCCTCCACCATCGCCGTTACCGTACAACAGGAGAGACTGCGCTGCGGAGCGTCAATCGAGGTAACCCGGGGATGCGTGCAAAGGCACACTCACAGGTGATCTCCATGTTCTGGTGGCCGGTCATGCCTCGTCGGATGTCATCCATGTTACACCTGCAGAGGCTCAGCTGAGGCATCTGACAGCTCGCGGTCAAACTGACTGGCTGTTGTAGTTGTTGACAGGGGTCAAATGGGTTAAGATCTGCGAGTTGTCGAGACCGACCCAGTTGAATGAGGTGTGCGGGAACTTGTTGGTGTTGTTCCACGACATCTTCTGGGTGAAGAAGTTGTTGCAGCCCGCCAATCGGGCGATCTGCGGCAGCTGGGAGGAGTAGCCGACTGCGCACCGTTAGGGCCGTAACTGCCACCACTGGGAGGGCTTACAAGTGTCTGGGAGGACAAAAGTGACTGGCTTGAAGCCGAATCGGGACTCATAGAAGCGCTGTCCGTAGAGGAACTGCCTGACGAGCGCTTCGCCGTTAGGCATGTTGCAGTCCATCTCGACCCAAGTAGCGCCGACGGGCTGGAACCGGCCTTCGGCGGTGTACTGCTTGATGCGGCTGAAGAGGGTGGGGTACTGCTGCTCGACCCACTTGAACTGCTGGGCCTGGGTGGCGGAGAACCGGTGCTCGGGGTACCTGTCCATGAGGTCGAGCTGGGTCGACCAGGACCTGGCCGATTTCTGTTGCGTGACGGAGAAGGGCCAGAGCCAGGCGGTGTCGATATGGCAATGACCGACGCCCCAAAGCGTGCCGGTCTGCTTGTCGGCGTGCTCGCCCTCCTTCTGGATCTGCTTCTGCCACGCTTCGCCGAGGACGAGTTCGGCCGTCTTGCGGCACTCGGCGACGCTCTCGAGGCTGCCCGTCTTGAACACGTTCATGATCTCGTTGGCGACCCACTGCGCCTTCATCGACAGCGGCGTGTCGCGCGGGAGCTCGTCTTTGAGCTGGTTGATCGAGTCGAAGTCATACATTAGCCGCCAGGCCTCCATGTTCGGCACGACCAGGTCCGCCGACTCGAGCTGGAACTGCCGGTTCGGGTCGGGTTCGTCCAGGTGCGAAATGCCGAACATCTGATTACACGACGCCTCGATATAGTAATGCGCCGTGCCCGCCTTCCGCGCCTCCGGCGAGATGATGAACTCGACTCGCCGGTCCCCCTCGTGCCCGCCCGTCAGGCCTGAGGACCATCAGTACGCCTGAAAGGCGGTCAAAAGGTACCAACCTACCCTGCAGAGGGTCACCGTCGGTGGTAAAGACCATGGCCTCGCCGCCGCAGTCGAACTCGAGCTGGACGCGCTCATAGTCCTCCCACTCCTTCGGAATCCGGAGCGTGACGCGGAACCAGTGGTTGCTCCAGCTGGGACCGAACCAGTCGCCCTTCTTGGCCGGCTTGTAGTTGCCCCGCTTGGCTTCCTCGAACAGCGGCTTTGCCCGTCCGCCGGGCGAGTACACCTCGAGCTTGACGTGCTCGAGGTCGTCTTTCCGGTGCGCGACCAGCAAGGCAGACAGGTTGTAGTCTGCGAAGTGTCCGCCCTGCATTTTGGTGAGCCCGGACACAAGCCTTCCTTTCGGCGTTTCCACGTACGATGAACTCGCCCAGTCGGCCCCTCACCGACTCGAGGTGCTTAGGTCCTGGCTCATCAGCAGCCAGCCCGTAGTATCCAATCGGCTAAACTCACGCGCCTCATACTCGAGCTGAGGGTACGGCTTGGATCGCTGATGGCTGAGATTTCTCGCCGACATGATGGTACGCAGGCGTTTGGTCACCCAACTGCCGGGTACTCCTTATTTATAATCTGCTGAGCTCGCGCTTGCCCGAAGACCCGAGTCCGATATGTACTCCCGCTTGTGGTATGCTGCCAGCCCGAAGAGCGTATCAAAGGCCACGACCAGAAGGCGAGGAGAGGGGGTGCTGCGCTGGATGGCCTGGCTGGCTGCTGGCTTCGGCGATGACCGTGAGATCTCCCGCGCTGGACGCCGCTTAAATCGGCGATCGGCCGGGTCGCCGCATTTCCCCCGAGGAGAACCCCACCTCCACCCCGGACTTTCTGCGTGGCATATGAGACCTGACCGGTCCGGTCGCACGCGCGAGATAAAGACAAGCAAGCAGTGCATACGGACAGACTTGCTGCAAGGGGCTAGATCCTGGCACTGGAGAGCGCGGCCTGTGGGGTATTTTGACCGGCCTGGCGGAACCATGGGATCTCGGTCAGCCATTGCTGCTCGAAGGCAGACACGTTTCGGGCGTAGATAGACGTCGTGATGGCCTGCACGTCAGCGTCATCGGGACAGAGACACACTCAGAAAGCAAGCTCACCAGTTCGTCGTACAAGATGGCAGGCACCTTCTTGCTCATGAGGACAGAGCTCGGATGGATCTTGACTTGCTGCCGCTTGTCAGCCTCATGTGCTTATCATCTCCGCCGCATCGCGCGACCCACCAGATTGCCCGCAGTCTGGCGATAGGTGCCGTCGGCAGTGATGATCGCCGAGTTCATGAACAAGCCCTGCAGCAGGCTCTTGCCGACGCGGTCAAAGTCGCTCCCACAGCTGACGTCTGGGTCTCGCCCCTCGCGGACGGCCAGCTCGCATAGCTGCTCCCTGATCTTGAGCGCGTGCGCCAGTGTCTTGGAGTTCACGTAGTTCTCCTTGCACCACTTGGCGACTCCTCCGCCTGCGCCGCCGGCATGGCCTTCTTCTCGGATAGCCATATATCCTCGGAAGGCATTCAGGCCGGTGAGGTGGTCGCCGTCGCGGTGGAGGAACTTTGTCCGCGCCTTGGCGATCTCTTCGCGCTCGTTAGACCGGTCGATCCATAGAGGTCCGGCATTCACCAGCGACAGGATGTCGATGATCTCTGACGGGCAAGCAAGGTCAAATGATGCGAGCAGAATGCGAGCGTGCGTTGGGTCAAGCGGGTACGACAGCATAGACCGGCCAAGCGGGGTCAAGCTCGTCGGTGATGACAGGGCTGACAGGCCAGCCAGCGTTTGGAAGGCCGCAAGAACTGCGAGAGTCAGCGCCCGCGACCGAGCCCGTTCCGTGCAGCTGAGAGACTCACTTGGCTCGCGGCCTGGACTGTCGATATACTCGAACGCGAAAGGGTCCTGGCCCATGGCGACAAGCTGCAACACCGCCGATGCGAGATTGCAGCGCTGGATCTCCGGAGCGTCGAACTCGGCCAACGCGTCGAACGCGCCCTTCGTGTAGAGACGGTAGCACTCTCCTTCGCGCTGCGGGTGGTCAGCGCCACATACCGTCCGCCGCGTCTTAGACACACCTCTCGTCCAGCTCGGCCAGTCCTTTGCCATGCGGCTGCTTTCGAGATGTGCTTCTTCTTCAGGTGCTCAATCGCTATTGGGGATCAACACAATCTTCCAGCGTGCTTCCGACGCCGTCCCACTTACCTCCAGACTGCCTGAAGATGTACTCCTTTTCCTTCTTGAATCCCGAGTCGATCACGTACGACACGCCAGGAATAGTGATACTCGTCTCGGCAATGTTCGTCGCGATGATGACCCGCCTGGACCCCTCCGGCGCAGGGACAAAGATCTTGGCCTGCGCGGCAGGCGGCAACGAGGCGTACAGCGGCAAAACGGTGATCTTGGCCTTGTCCTCTGGCAAGTCCTTGCTAGCCCGGCGGAGCACCTCTGCACACGACTCGATCTCGTCCGAGCCTTTCGAGGAGTCAGCCATCGGTGCGAGCGCTGGTTCTGCCTCGACCCACCAGGCATGAAGACAAGGATGTCGCCTGCGGAGTTAGGAGAACAGTGGATGCTGAGAGCCTGCTTGGCCGCCGCCTCGATGAAATCGTCGACGGGCTCGACGGCGTGACGCGTTCCGACGGGGTACATACGTCCCTTAACGATCAATGCGTCGCGGCCGCTTCGGGAGGATCAGCTGGGCTGGAGTCGACCGGAGGAGGACTCACGTTTCGAAGAAGCGGGTGAATTTGCTTGGATCAAGCGTGGCAGACATGACGACGATCTTGAGCGGGCGCACGTCTCGCTTCTTGACTGCCGCCGAGCTGGAACTCTCGCCATCCATCTCTTGTTCAGGGTCGCCCGCCTGGCTGAGCTGCTTGCGTACTCGCTGGATCTTCTTCAGAGCACCGCAGATAAAGTCGGTGTTGAGTGTCCGCTCGTGTGCCTCGTCGACAATAACTATGTCGTACTTGAGCAGCAGATCCAGACCGGCCTCCTTGCCGTCGTCTGCCGCGTCGTCACCCGCCCCGTTCTCTTCCCGCCGCGAGCTGGCCAATTCCCTGCCATGGTCAGTCGCCCTCGGGGTCATTCAGCACATGAGACATACCGCATCAAGACACCTTCTGTCAAGTACCGGATCCCTGTCCTGGCACTCGTGGCGTCCTCGAATCTGACGGTGTACCCGACCTCGTCCCCGAGCGCGGTGCCCATCTCAGCTGAGACCCGCTGCGCCAAGCCGATAGCAGGCAGCCGTCTTGGCTGTGTGCAGGCGATACGTGGCGCACGGCCAAAATGCTCAGTCGATAGGGCGTGCCGCCGCAGAAGTTGAGGAAGTTGGGTCGACTTGCCACATCCCGTCTCGCCAATGATCTGCGCTCTTGATCAGTAGCCGGCTGGATTCGAGAGCAGTAAACACTGACGATGGTCGTGTCGTGCGACATGATATCTTCCAGAATCGTTCTTCTGCCTGTACATTTATCAGTCATGGTTCACTGTTACCGCCCTTGTGCACAGACTGACCTTGGTAGAATGGGAGCTGCTGACGGGCTTCGAACAGCCTCTCCGCTTCCTTCCTTCGAGCGCCTGCACCCTCATCTCTGCCTGAAGCACCTCCGATCTTGTTTTTCTGCCGGACTTCGGGACCATTGCCTGACACTTTCCGCTTCTTGACATCGACAGGCTTGCCATCCGAGCCATTCGTCGCTTTAAAAGCCGCCTTACCCTTCTGGGTCAGCCGCTGATCAGGCTCCGTCTCGTCGTCGGAACCGTCAGAGTCGCTCAGAAAGTTGGCGACCCTCTTCTCAGACATCTTGGAAGGCTTTGACGGCCCTGCTTCTGCGTTCGTGATGGCCATAATGACGGACTTGACTGCTATACGAAATGTAAACAGGCCTCTTGTCCGAAATCTTCAGTGACATGACCGGTTGCTTCCGTCGGAAACAATGAATCCCGGATGACGGCGGCCCAAGGACCGGAGATGTTGATGCCTGCTACAGCGTGAGCTGTACCCTTTGAGCGAGTCTGGACACACCTCGCTCTGAACGTAGGCTTGTAGAGCAGCCACACGGCATCATGAGCCGCCGCGACGTCGACGAGGCCGCAGGTAAGTCCTTCTCGCTCTGGGCGCGGGGCGCCAGTCATGCGGTACCTGACATCCCACTTAGTGCTCAAGCTGTATGGCATCTCGTCCCTCCAGCCTCAACAGTGGGAACTGGTCGATCACGACAAAGATGGGCCACTCGCGGGCGCTTTGACTGGCGAAGACGGGTCGATCGTCGAAGGTGTAGACCCTCTTGGCCTTCGAGGCCGATTGACCGGGTATGCCCCTCCCTCTCTTCCCCCATGCTGCGGACTGACCCGTTCAGAGCTAAGGACCTGGACATCAAGACACGTGAGCTACGGGCGCCAGAGGTGAGGCTCCGCTGAAGACTTAAAACAGGTGCCGCAACATCGCTGTCGTCAAAAGCCTTCGACCCGAAAGTCTTCCTGTCAACGTACCATCCCGACGCGTCATATGCCGACCTGAGATCCAGCATCTCGCATCTTGAGCGAGCGATCGAGTCGCGCTCCGAGGCCGTCAGGATCCTGGTCGAGGAGAACTTTGATCGTTTCGTGGCTGTCAAGGCGTGCAGTGATGGTCAGTGAGGTCCACACGCCGAAGACTACAGGCGCTGATACGGTGCAGTGGTATCGCGCGATATGAGGGAAGGGTTCCTCGCCGAAGACACAGATCATGGGACGCGAGAGCTTAGAGAAATCTTCAAGGGTGGGTGAACGCAATCTGGTTTGGGGCTTCAATGGCTGACGCTTGGGTAGTCGCCGGTCATAGAGCCGATCAGGTCTTCCTCCCTGTCTTGGAGAACGCGGTCAAGGCCCAGAAGCTCCGCTCGACTCTCGGCGTGTTTGAGAAGTCCAAGTTCCTATTCAACCTGCCCGGATCCCTCCTCGAGTCAATCAACTCGGTGCGCATACTCCACAAGTCTGAGCTGTGCGGACTGACCGGCTCCAGGGCAGATACGAGCAAGCCCTGCGCGACTATAAGAAAGGCGTCTTTCTTAAGCAAACGAAGACGGGGCAGTACATCCCCGGAGTGGCTGCAACGACGCCTCAGCAGAAAGAGCAACAGAAGCGGGTGTTCGATAAAGTGTGGACGTCGGTCGAGAAGATCATGGGCGATATGAGGGCCAAGCTCGACGACAGTCTGAGAGACCCGTCTCGATCCGTCGAGGAGCAAGAGCGCACCATTGAGTCGGTCTTTCCCCTACTACGCGGAGCTATGCTGGGTGTTAGCTGATAAGCAGGATCCTGGGCGACTTGGAGCAGTCTGACGAGCCCGCATGGGCTTACCTCGAATATCAGCACGCGCACATCCTCGAGACCATGCGCAAGACATTCAAGAAGGCTTCGGACGAGGCAAGGCTCGCTGCGCAGCACGCCGCAGAACAGCCATCCACCTCAACATCGCATACAGATCTGCTCCGGCGACAGCTCGCTGCGCCTACGTACCAGCTCAGCATCCTGCAGCGTAAGTCTCCTCCGATCGATGAGCAGAACCAGGCTGATCATGCAGCAACGGCGGTGGAGACGGCCTGGCTAGCCCTTCAGGCGTTGATCAAGCAGTACTCTGAATACGTCCTTCGCTCGTTACCCGGGTTCTGGAAAGTCGCCAAAGCCTGCATGGACGGCAAGTACCGCAAAGTACGTTGCGGATTCACGTCCCACCGGCGCTCTCACTGACGCTCGCAGCGAGACACGTCGGGTATTCTCCACCCTTCACGCCGCTCAGCCTCGACTTGCCGCGCGATGGCGACCGAGATCATCAAGGCGTTCACATCGACGATCTCCCAGTTCTTCTCACTGTCCGATATCGCGCATGCCGGCGCGTCGAGCCGGGACGGCGAACCGACCCCTATCCCGTCATTCGTGCCAGCCGGGACGAGCGTTCTGACCGCCAGCTTCTTCGCCGAGCGGCTTGTCGACGACATGGCAGAGTGCGCAATCGAGCTGTCTGCGATCGATGTCGGTCCAGACGCTCTCGCCGGCTTGAAAGGCATGATGGACTCGCTGCGCTGGCGCATGGTCGAAGCCATCAGCGCTACCTGGGCGGCTGGTGAGTCATGTCGAGCGGGATCAGGCTGATCATTAGACACCAAGGTACTGCACGCACTGGAGGACTGGCAGCCAAGCGCGACTTACAAGGGAGCTACCAAGTACCTCGCCGTCATGGAGACGCTGCAAAACCGGGTTCTTGCATCGGCGAAGAAGGTGGCTTCACGTGTGAATGACCGCGAAGTCCTCCTGCCAGTATTCAAGAAAAGGATCAAGGACGATTTCGTGGACACGCTGTGTTTCTGCTTCGACGGCTTGTTGTCTATGGCGACAACGCCGCCCGAGCCCAACAACGGCCGAAGGCCATCCCGAGTCGCCCTGGCGCGGAACACAACCAAGGACACGGTCAGTGCCCAGGCGACATTGCCAGCAAACTGTTGCGGGCGATAGCTAACGTCCTTCAGGATACCCGCCTGTTGATGACGCTTGCGCAATTCGTCGTGCTCCGGACACAGGTTGTCCCCGCGATGATTGGCAAAGTCGGCAAGACGCTTGAAATCGACACCACGCATGACATGTCCACCTTGGTTGAGGTGCTGGACAATATGGACGACATGATCTTCCGAGAGTACACCCGTCTCAAGGCTCAGCCTCTCGCGCATCTCATGGAAGAGGGTGTTCTCGGATCCGGCATGGACTGGTACAATGCGCCTAAGCCGACCGGTAAGTCTACAAACTACCGTTAGGGGAGCTGCGCTGATACGAGGCAGAGGTCAGACCGTATATGCACCGGGCGATCCTTCAGCTTGTCGATGTCCATGCCAAGATCGGCGACATCGCCCCTAGCCTGGTGCCGCGTGTCCTGGAGACACTGGTCATCGACGCGACCCAGGCAGCGCTCAAGTCTTTCCGCCAGGTTCCCCGCTTCGGCATGGGCGGCATGCTTACAGTGAGTCAAGGGCTTGTAACCCGAAGACCGTCGCTGATGCCCGCAGTCTACGCTCGAGATCGAGTTCTTCCACCAGTCGGTCAGCCAGTACGCGAACAAGGCTGCGGATGAGATCCTGTCCGATATCTACGACACGATATCGTCGGCGTACAAGCGGCAAGGCGATCCGGACGAGTTCCAGCGCGAACTGGCGAGCTTGAAGAAGCTCCTGAGCGACAGCCGCAAAGCGACGGGCATGGAGACATTGTGCTTCAAGCAGCCGAAAAAGGACAAGGAGGGCGTTGGACTAGGTGTCATAGGCACTCCTGTAACGCCGGCGCCGTAGACCCTATCTCTCGAGCAATGCACACAGTACATGCATCTCGATACGTTGACCCACGTCATGCACGTGTAAGACTTGACGTGCAAAAAGTTAAATGATGGACGGATGTCAAAAAGTCTGCTCCGCAACCCTGAGGTTCTTTTCGATGCTTAACTAGTAGGACTGACTTCTAACTGTGCAGGATTGGAAGCAGACTTCCCCCCATGGGGCTGGCTATGTGCCGCCCCTTTGGAGTTCCCACCCTAGGTGCTTGTACCTAGGGGCATCGAGGCCTCCGCTTTCCCGACGGGTAGCTAGTCCGCAGGAAAACATCATTGGTATCTCGATGGGGCGAGTAGGGCCGGGGACTCTTCGCCTGTCGTCACAGGTCCCCGGCCCTTGGTGAAATCTACAAGTCCCGCCGTGCTGGGTACAGAGGCATCGCGCGGGCTACGGCGTTCTTTGCAGTTTCTTTCGGCGTTATACGTTGAGGCGGTCAGGCAAGAGGCTGGCAAGAGTGCTAAGAGATGGCAGGATGTAAACGATAAGCACAACTTGCAACTCCGCCTCAAAAAGAACGATGGCGCAGCCAAAGACGAGCAAGGCGGAGATGAAACACGAGCATCCCCCACTCCCCCACTTTTACGATAGTGACCGTACCTGACGGCCAGAAGTCCGAAGTCATGGTGCAGCAGGGGACAGTACCACTGCACTCACGCACGAGGATCATTGCAGGTGCACCGCGATGGCGCATTCGGCGCAAGAGCAGGCGCACTGGCGCTCTGTCCTGAAGGCATTCGACGGATACATGCGGTATCACGTAGGTCCTGATTACAGACCGCTACACGCTTGCGGTCCCGGACCCTCCGCTGTGGTCTTTTGGATCATCGGACGGAAGTGGCATGAGCTGAGCATCTTATCAGCTGTCGGCCAATCATGCGCGACGGATGGCGTTCTTGTCGTTGCCGAAGGAGTCAAAGACGATGTATGAGCAGCTCGGGTTCCGGGACAAACTGGACGCCGTGGACGAGGGGATCAGGCGGTGAGCCTTTGCTCTCATGGCCGCATGGGCAGTGCTCATCCTCGCAGGAATGCCGAGTTTATCGACGAGATGATTGCCGATCCTGTCTTCTCGGACATGATGCACGAGCCGCCATCCGGTAGTGGACACGCTGACGATACTCCTTCGAGCCACACTCACTCGCACGATGGGCATTGGGGTCAGGACGGGCCTAGCAGCGGCCACAGCCACGGTCATGGCCACGACCATGGTCATAGCCACAGCCACAGCCACGCGAATTCCCGCTCTTCATCCGGTGGAGCGACTCCTGGACGGTCGGCGCAGCACGAGAACGACGCCGCGCAGGACAAGGTCCGCTCGACACTACGCTCGTTCGTGCGTGATTGGTCGGAAGAGGGGAAGGCGGAGCGAGAGGCGTGCTACACCCCTTGCCTCGATGCGCTCGAGCGGCACTGGCCTAGGTCAGAGGGTGGGGAATCGTCCGGATCGGCAGAGAAGCGCAGGGACAGGGGCAGCGTCCGAGTACTCGTCCCTGGCTGCGGACTCGGTCGCCTCGCTATGGAGATTGCCGCTAAAGGTGAGTTGGGCGGCCGACCAGACATGTACTCTAGCTGATACACCTGCAGGATTCGCGTCGCAGGGCAACGAGTTCAGCGCGTACATGCTCATCGCATCCAACTTCATCCTGAACAAGTGAGTACGGGGGAATCCGAACGGTGTATCGACTGCGACCGGGTCTGACCTGGTACGTGCAGCACGACATCACCTAGCTCTTACGCGATCCACCCGTTCCTGCACTCGTTCTCGAACCACACCACGACGCATAACCTGCTTCGAAGAGTGCTCATCCCGGACGTGTGCCCGTCAGACGTGCTTGGCGGCGGACAAGGCGGCGACTTCAGCCTCGTCGCTGGTGACTTCGAAGAGACGTACGGCCCGCAGAACTGGGACGCCGAGGACGATACCGAGCACGGCGCCCAGCGAGGCAGATGGGGCGCCGTCGTCACTTGCTTCTTTATCGACTGCGTCAGTCCCCTGCGCATCCGCCGACCTAGGATAATTGCTGACACGGGGTTCCTCTGCAGGCCCGCAACGTGCTGAACTTCCTGCGCATCATACATACTCTGCTGGAAGACGACGGCATATGGATCAACATCGGTAAGTAACGCCTTAGCGTCCATGCGGTGAAATGGCTAAGCCATGGGCAGGACCGCTGCTGTGGCACTTTGAGAACTCGCCAACCACCTCTGCGACGGGTGAGAGCTCGATCGAGCTCAGCCTGGACGAAGTCAAGGCTATGGCCCAGCTCGTCGGCTTCGACATCCACGTCGGTCTCAGCTGTGCCGGTGTATCGCTTCCTAGCTGATTTCTCACAGGAAGAACGGACGATACCCACCACGTACACTGGCGTACCCGACGGCATGCTCAAGCACGAATACCAGGTGAGCAATCACGGCCAGACATCGAGTAGACATAGTCCTGACCTCGCTCAGGCTGCGTTCTGGACAGCGACTAAGCGGAAGCAAGCATGACATCTTCGCCTACACGTGGTTCTGATACCTTCCTTGACTGTTGGCTTGCATGAAATACATGGCAGGCTGTCTAAAAGAGAAACGACTGATGAATTAAAGGGAAGCAGATATGCGCTATAGACACAGTGAATAGTCGGATCCAAGGCAGAACTTTGCACAGTCGCACTGTAGAACTGCTTCTATCGCTTGGACCACTTCAGGAAGCGCGCCGCGAGGAGCAGCACGCAGACGTTGAACACCGAGTAGGCGACCTTGCAAATCAGCACTGTGCTCCCAGTAATTCGGTGGGTGACTTACAAAGATGCCAAAGTCTCGCCACCTGGTGTCGAAGGAGATGTTGAGGCCGGCGTAGAAGGCGTCTCCGTTCCTGTACGGGCAGTACTCGCACAGACCCTGGGCGTCCGGGTTGCCGATGTACGCGCCGAGGGTGTTGGCGAACTGGCCGGCGTACGCGCCGCACGTCTCGCCCTGCGGCGCCTCGAAGCGGAGGTACTCGTTGTCGTTACACACGACCGGCACCTCGTGCAGTCCAGTCGACACGAGTCCGGAAATCAGACGCGTGAACGGATCCAGCTGGTACATCCTAAAGCGGCGTCAGCCATATCTCACAAACGATCCGTTCTGCTCTGTAACTCACCATGATCGCCAGAAGTACGGCAGGGTGTAGTACGGCGCGGTGACACCGCAGAAGACCGAGAACAGAACCAGGAGGAACGGGTTGAACAGCGCGGCTACGATGATCGACGGGGACAGAGCGGCGAGCGCCTGGCCGAGCGTCACAGAGTAGATCTCAGTGAACCAGATCTGCCTGATCAGCACAGGGTCTTGCCATATACCCAAGGGTGACTGACCATGAGGAAGAAGTAGCCGGCTCGAGACGATGCGGTAGGGAAGCCGACAGCGTACTGGATGAGCTGGGCTTGTCAGCACCGTTCCACTGAATGATCCGCTCGAGCTCACCAGGAAGAATGCCACCGCGCACAGAAGCGAGTAGGCTGAAAGTGTCAGCATTGCCCTTGGCTCTATTGAAGGTTGGCACTCACGCATCTCGGCGATCATCTGGGTGAGGGCGAAGATGGTAGACGAGTACATCTTGGAGCTTGCCTCTCGCTAAGACGTCTCAGCTCCTGTCATCTTACATTTGACGACTTGGCTCACGTTGAAAGTCATTCGCGACATGATGTACTGCGGCTCGATCTGGGCGAGAACAAGCGCAGGCAGAATAGTGGCGCTGTTGAAACATCAGCAACTGCCGGCTGCCCCAGCCTCGCCTGGACGTACAAGAACAGGGCAAAGACTCGGTACTGCAAGTTCTGGAGCGAGTTGTTGAGGCGGAGGAAGGTGAGCGAGACGACAAGCGCGATGGCAATGTGGGCGAAAAGACGCGTCCACTGGTAATCCGCGTTTCGCCACAGCGCGACATTGGCTGCACCGTCAGCTTATGCCCCCTTAACTTCTCGAGGCGCGACTTACTCCTGTGAAGGACAGTCTTGAACTGGAACCAGGCGCTGGTGGCGTACTCGCTGTTCTTGCCGGTATGCTCGTCGGGGTGCTGAGCGGCCTCGGCCTTGAGCCGCTCAATCTCCTTCTTGGTCTCTGCGAGTTCGGGCGAGTTGCGCCACTTCTCTCCCCAGTCGCCGCCGATCCGCTTTCGCGATCCGGCACCGATCGCCTCGAGCATGAACTCGGCCGGGTTGGCATCGGGCGGGACTTCGGCGCCGTTACGCTCGAGGTAGTCGATGAGCACCTTGGAGTCCTGGCCGATCTCGCCAAAGTAGACACACTGGCCGCCGCGCTGCAGGAGCAGAAGTCGGTCGAACGACTGGAAGAGCAGCGCGTTCGGCTGGTGGATCGTGCACAGGATCTTCTGCCCGGCAGCTGTCAACTTGCGCAGGAATCGAACAATGTTGTAAGCCGACTGGCCGTCGAGACCGGAGGTAGGCTCGTCCAGGAACAGAAGCAGCTCGGGCTTGGCAGCGAGCTCGACACCGATCGTCACTCGCTTGCGCGCCTCGACAGACAGACCAAAGCCGCTAAGGCGCGTCAGCCCCGTAACTTTAAAACAGTCACTAAGACTCACGGGAAACCAATCATGCCGTCGGCGAGGTCTTGCAGCTCGAGCAGCTCGATAATGTCCTCGACGTAGGCGTCCTTCTCCGCGACGGGGACCTCCTGCGGCTGACGCAGGTAGGCCGAGAATCGCAGCGCCTCACGAACAGTTGCCGTCCACTCGTGCACGTCCTGTCGGCATCAGCACCCTGGCCTTTTTTCTTGTTCTAAGAGGGACGTACGAGCTGCTCGGCATAACCGCATCCTCGCTGGAAGTCCTTGTCGATCTTCTTGCCGTTCATGAGAATGTCGCCCGAGACGACACCGATGCTCTTTCGGTCGGCAAGAACGTCCAGCAGGGTTGTCTTTCCGGCACCGGAGGCACCCATGAGCGCAGTGAGCGTTCCGGGCTTGACGTAGCCGTAAACGTCGTCCAGCAGCTGCTTCTGGCCGCCCTTGACAGGCACAAAGTAGTTCTGCCCATAAGCGAGCTCCCTGCACCCCCTCAGACGTCCTGACGCGAGACACTCACCAGTCCCTCCCAGGTGAACGGCTTGGGGGCCATCTTTAGCTCGGACAGGTCCTGCTCGAGCTTGCCCGCACGGTAGTCCTCCTTTCGCTGAGACAGTCGCTCGTTCAGCTTCTTGAGCTTCTTGTCCTCCTTCTTGAACACGACGATTGAGAAGTGTTGTTGCTACGAGGGTCAGCTGGCTCAAGCGCGTCGATGGGACCCGCCAAAACATACACCCTGCTGGAGAAGCTCAATCTGGGTTGTCAGCGCAAGTCCTCGCGCTCCTGGTGAGACTCACGAAGAGCATCTGAAGAGCCATGAAGAAGACGAAGAAGCCGAGCAAAATACCGTACTGCGCGGTCAGCGTCTAATGTCACATCACGCTGTAGAAAGCTTACGTTTCGCCAGATGTGCGAGCTGTAGTACTGGAACGCGGCGTTCATGTACTGCGTGCCGCTGATGACGTTCTGGCCCGGAGCGGCGCCGACGAGGTTGCAGACCTGGTTGGCGGAGACGTAGTTTGGGAACCCGTTGATACCTGCCTCGGGGATGTTTCGCGGAATCAGGTAGTTCTCGTCGCAGGTGAGGTCGATACGGCCGAACTCGTTGGCGAAGATGGCTTCGTAGCCGTACGACAACGGGTTGAGGTAGAACAACCAGAACAGCCATCGCTTCATGGCGAACACGGGAATCATGTATCCCGTGTAAGTGACCATGATCGAGATGAGCACCGAGGCAAGACGAGCCGCCACGTTGTAGTCCTTGGTCGCCACACCCAGACTTCGGAAGAAGCCCGCCATGACCCTTTACGAGTGAGCAAGATATCTTGATCCCCTGCAGGCGCACTCACATGAAGGTGGTGAAGACGAAGAGGTAGAAGCAGAAGAAGGCGCCAGCGGAGGAGTACAGACCGCCCATGAAGTAGAGGATGATGGAGAAGATGAAGATGTTGGAGGCGTTGAACGGCACGTCGGCAGCGACGGCGGCGAGAGCGAAGGCGGCAGGGCGGTAGAATCGGTACCCGACCTGTCGGTACAGAATGGGGCGGCCCATCATCTGTCCCGGCAGCTCGGAGAAGGACGTGAGGGCGTTGAAGAGCAGACCCAGGAAGAGCAGACCGCCTCGTGTGAAAGCGCCCGACGCGCTCGTCGGCAGCCTGAAGTAGACCGAACCAACAATGAGCGCAATGACGATAGACGTTCCGTAGCCGGTGTAAACGCCAAACTTGTCCTGGAACTTGAGGATCGTCTGTCGCTTGGTGATGGCCCATGCCTGTGCGAGGAACGAGACGGTGTACGGCGACTTTTTGCGCACGCCCTTGTGCCTGCAGCCGTGTCAGCCTCGGTTTGCGAAATCGCAGTCTCTCGCTTGGACTCACTTCTGGTCATGAACGGCGGCGCGGAACTCCTCGCGGGTCTTCTCGTCCTCCTGCATTTCGCGCTTGTACGCGTCCTTGATCTCGACCTGGTGCTTGTAAATCTCGCTAGCGGCGAAGGCCTCGGCCATCTTCTCCGGTGTGGACGGGACGTCGTCGGCGGTGCGGCCATCGGCAAACTGTCGCTCGTTCGGGTCGGTGCAACCCGAGAGGTAGTCGGCGGATGTCTGTCGCGGCAAGTCCTTGTAGCCAAGTCCGATCATGTACTGCCTGGCCTCCTTGGCGGGACCAAAGTAGACGACGTGGCCCTCGTTCAGGACGAGAACCTTGTCAAACTGCTCGTAGATGCCTTCGCCGGCCTGGTACAGCGACACAAAGGTCGTCTGCTGCATGATGTCGGTCAAGAGGCGGAGCGATTTGGCGTAGTCGAGTGCCGTCGAAGCGTCGAGACCTCGAGTCGAGTTGTCCCAAGAGCCGAGAGCCGCGCCCGAGCAGAACATTTCGGCAATGGAGACTCGCTTGCGCTCGCCACCGGACACACCGCGCATGAATGCGTTACCGACAATCGTGTCCCGCGTGTGCTTGATGTTGAGCATGCTCAGAAGCATCTCAAGCACGCCGCTCTTGAATTCCTTGTCCGACACACCGGGCACCTTGCGCTTCGGCGTCTTGAGGTCGAGGGCGAACGAGATGGTCTGGCCGACAGTCAGGGTAGGCAGGTGGTCGTCGTCTTCCTGATTGTACACAACCTCGCTGAGACCCGTCAGCGACGCTTCCGGGCGTCTAAGGAGATACCTACCCTCCGTAAAGCTTGGCCATTTCCTTCCAGCCGACACCGGCGTACTCGACATTACCGTTGACTTCCATGAATCCGTCACGCTGGTTGGCGATCGTCTTGAGGAAGGTAGAGCATCCGGCGTTGGGCCGGCCGAGGACGAGGCACATCTCTCCGGGCTTGAGGACACCGGAGGTCTTGTGCAGGATAGTGCGGGGCTTGCCCGCGAAGGGGTTGATACCGAACCAGCCGAGAACCATCATGACGGGCATGATGAACTGCTCGATGATGGCGTTGAGGAAGTTACGGATGTTGATCTTGAGACCTCCGGCGCCGATGACCTCGAGGTCTTCCCAGACGACACCGACCTGCTTGTGGCGGATACCGTGCTCGTCTGCCTTGGCGCGGCGGTTCGCCAGCGTGGCCGCGAGGTCAAACTCTTCCTGCTCGGGCTTGCCCGCGGCCTTTTCGACGTCGTGCTCCGGCGCATCAGACATGATACGCTGCGGGCGTCCGCCGAATCGGGACTGGGACGACCGGCGGGACTGCCTCGACTGGCGGGACATGACGCGCGCGATCGACTCCTGCCGCTGAAGCTCGTTCGAGTGCTGCGACATATTGGAGAATCGGCGCTCGAGAGCCGCGAACTCCTGCTTGCCCCGGCGGACAGACACGCCGGGCCGCTCGAGCTCGCCTACAAAGTCGCGGGACGAGCTCGCAGACGCCTGCGCGCCAATCTGCCTCTTGGCAGCAAGACCAGCGCCATTGCCATGCTTCTCGCCCAAGTTCTCCTCATCTCGTAGAGTCGGGCCGGACCCCTCGCTGCCGGATCGCTCGACCCTCGAGGTTCCTTCCTCCGCCGCGGCGATCTGCGGGTCGGGAGAGCTGGTGCTGGCCTCGGCGGCGGTGATCGGAGCCGCGAGCGTGATTGGCGCAAGGTGCGCCTCATCCGCAGGCCCCGTCATGTTGCTTGCGCGGTCGTCTCCGTTACAGCTCGCGCTTTGTATTTCTGTTTTCAAAGCCGTACGAGACCGTGTGATAGAAGGGGAAGATCGTCCGATACGAGCCAAGCGAAATTATTATGGTCAGACGATTGTTTGTGCGGATGAGCCGATACTTGTATTGTACTAAATACGCCCGATCGCTACTCGTGCGAAAGGGTCAGCGCTGTAGTCGGGCGCCGAGGAAGGAGGGTACACTTCGGATCCGACACCCTGCGGCGCTGGCAGCAGCGTGCGAGTCAAGTGTGGATTGGGTTGGCAGATTCAAGTGAACGAACGGGTCAACATAAAGGTTTCCCTCCCAGCACCTCGGTCACCGTCCACCAGCGTTCGGGCTTGGCGGGCGGGCGGGCGGCTTAGATGGCCGTCGGCCTCAGTGACTAGTGCAACGGGGTCCGAGGGCGGGTAATCGCCGCGGAGCGTCATGCCCATGCATGGCCGCCTCGCTCATTTAGCACTCCGCCGATAGCGGCATGGCCGATCCGCGCCGCGGACGGGTGAGCGTTTGCCTTGCGAGGCTAGCGAGGTCTCACGCAGAGGGCCCAAAAGAAAAACGGGCTGGGTTTATCGTATTGACGTCGACGACGTCGGCTCGGATCCGGCGGCTTTGGCTGAACACGGGGCAAGGGAAGGGGAAGAATCCCCGACGCCACTGAACTCATCCCTGACACACACATGCCGGCATGCAACACACTCACACAACAGGATCATCCGAAGTCAGCTGCCCTCCAGACAAGGCAGCGATCACATACGCACAGGCCTATTGCCCGCTCCAGCTCCTAGGCCAGATGATGAACCTACTCAACGATCGATCAGACGCTCTGAATAGCCGCACGTTCATCGTCGCGTCTCTTTGGTCTCTTAACGACCGGCGGTCCGAGGAAACCACTTCAGGGATCCGGAAAAAAAGCCAAGTGTCCGTCGGGCTCGGGTCCCGGGACTCGGCCGCCGGCTCGTCCGCCCTGCTGCGAGCGCTTGTGGCGTGCTTGCCGTCCTTTATTCAGCATCCTTGGGGCTATGTTATTCGTACCGGACCCATCGCACGTTGCATAAAGAGCACACTGTAGCGCCGGGGCGTAAGCGCCGTCCCTCGAGTGAGCTGAAGCAAGCGTCTTAAGTACCAAGACTGGCTAAGTATTTACAGATGATGGAATGTGAACTGTGTTCGCGGAAGGAAGTCTGGGAGGAAAGCTATAATCAGGACTCCCAGCACCGCATACTGTTACGGAAAAGTATGCATGATGATGCAAATGGTAGAATATGTCCAGTACTAAACAACAAGAGCCGACGATCACGATAAAGCCTGACGAGGCGATCATCCCTCGCCTTGCGTTTAGTCGGAGTCGATGAAGAAGTACGCGCCGGACTCTTGAAGGCTGTCAGCGAGACTTCACGCCAAGTACCGATGCCTGCGGACTCACGCTTCTGCTCGTTGTCCTTGAGCGAGTTCATCTTGTTGACTCGAGGTCGGCTACGAGGGTCAGCGCCATCCTAGGGGCCAGTTGCAAATGCGCCACGTACTAGTTGGTAGGATCTCTTCGGAAGGTGATGTCCAATGAGCGCAGGAACTTGTTCATTCCGGTCAAGAGACCCTCCGGACTGGATATGATGAGCTTCCGCTCCTTGACAATGAGTTAAAGGACACTTACGTTCGGGCGTACGACTCGACGGCGGGCTGGCCCTCGAAAACGATGACTCGGTCAGCCAAGTAGGTCGCCATGATCTACATGGTCAGTCCAGCCTTGTGCCAAACCTAAAAGCACTCACAAAGTCGTGCTCGACAATGAAAGCAGTCCGCTTCGAGCTCATGACGAACTTCTTGATGACCTTGCTGGCGAGAATACGCTGCTCCGAGTCGAGGTAGGCGGAAGGCTCGTCAATGAGCAGGACGTCGGCCGGAACACCGAGCACGAGACAGATGGCCACTCGTTGCAGCTCTCCACCGGACAGGCTGTGCCGTGCGTCAGCGCAGCTCCGTTTCCTGAGCATCCGACTACTCACGTTTGAACGTCCTGGTCCATGATAGGCTCGAGGTTCATGGGCTTGATGACGTCCGAGTTGAATTGAGGGTCTGATGGGTTAGCGGGAGCGCGAGATTTCCTCTTGGTACATACGCATGAACATTGCCTTGATCCGCTTAAGCAGAAGCGAGCGGACACTGCCCGGGAACTTGGGCGAGACTGACTGTCAGCACAGCCCTGAGGCTACCTGCGGGACTTACTGGTCTGTGGCTTCATGGAGACTCGCAGCTCGACCTTGTCCTTCGGGTCATCGGGGTCCATCTTGCCGCCGAGGATCTGGACAAGGGTGGTCTTGCCCATACCGTTCTCGCCGAGCAGGACGATAATCTCAGACTCGGTGAACGATCCAGGGTCAACGTGAAGCTTGAACCCGCCGAGAGTCTTGGTCATCTTGGGGTACTCGTACCGCCTGGTCTTGGGCGCAAGGACCTCGTCGACCGTCTCGGAGATCTTGAATGTGAGGGACTCGTCTCTGAACCGCAGGTTCTCGGTGGGGATCATGCCGTCAAGGAAGATGTTGATGCCTTCTCGGACCGAGTAGGGCATGGTCACGACACCGTAGGTACCGGGCACACCGTACAGGACACAGATGAAGTCGGACAGGTAGTCGAGGGTGGCGAGGTCGTGCTCGACGACGATGACATAGTTGGTAGCTGTGACCAGACCGCGGATGACACGAGCGGCGGCGAGACGCTGTCGGATATCGAGGTAGGACGACGGCTCGTCGAACATGTACACGTCGGCGGCACGAACGGACGCGATGGCGATAGCGAATCGCTGCAGCTCTCCACCGGACAGCTGACCGACCTCACGCTCCTGCAGGCCCTTGAGCTCGAGGTCGGTCTCGAGCTGATCCCGGTTCGGCAGCTCCGTCTGCCGGTCAAACATCTTGCCGACCGTCATGTTCGGCACCTTGATACTGCGGGGTATTTGGTCGACGTACTGCGGCTTCGTCACCGCCTTGATGTCGTCCTCAAGCACCTTGGTGAAGAAGTTCTGCAGCTCGGATCCTCGGAAATACTTCAAGATCTCGGCCCACTCGGGCGGGTTGTCGTATCGGCCGAGGTTGGGCTTGAGCTTGCCAGACAGAATCTTGAGCGCCGTCGACTTGCCGATACCGTTCGTGCCGACCAGACCGAGAACCTGGCCTGGACGAGGGGTAGGTAGACGATGCAGTTTGAAGGCGTTGGCGGAGTATCGGTGGGTCACGTGCGACTCAAGGTTGGTAGGCAAGTTCAGAATCTGAATGGCCTCGAATGGGCACCTGGCGGCTTAGCAACATGGCTCCAACCACGTCGACGCGTCGAACAGACCCACTTCTTCACACAGATACCACATCCGATACACAGCTCCTCAGACAAAAAGGCCTTGCGGTCCGACGGGTTCACTTCGATACAAAGCTTGCCCATCTTGACGACGGGACATGACCGCTTGCACTCCTGACGACTGGTGGTGGGTTAGCCCTGTTGTTATAGCTGCGGCTGCAAACAAGCTGACCATTTCTTCGGCTTGCACTGGAGATGATCAGTATTCAGCCATGGGAGGAAAACATCAAGCTGGTTGGACTCACCTTGTCGTCTGACACAATGGCCACTCGGGTAAGCTTGTCAGACATGGCGAAAGGTGTTTTTCGATGTATTCAATGATGAAAGATATTTGCGGTGTTGAGATGGGTTTATTTGCGTCCGACAGAGGGTTACGAGATGACCGAGTCGATGAGCAATTGCAGGGCACCGACGGATAGCGGAGATGCTTTTACAGGAAACAAGACTGCTCTTTTGTCGAATCCGACGTCAACGCCGCTGAGAGACGTGAAACGCTGTCAGGTCCAACCAAAATCCTGTGATACCTCATCATCGTCCCCCCACTTAAGGGGGTCCAGCGTATTTGGTTCCGGCCGGCTTCCCAGCAATAGCACACCTCCCTAAACAAGGTTTAAGAAGTGCATGTGCCGGACATGTCATCCTTCTCCAAGGATTAGAGATGCATTCTTCCTCCTCCGTGCTGCGTTTATCCCCAAGCAGTGCTGCTCCTTATCCTGTATTGCCAACCTAGCAGACGACACGCGTCACTAGTGATGACAGATTCCCGTTTCGGTGGACCGCTTTCCCCGGCAGAACGGGAATTGTTGTCGTCGGTAACGTAAGAACGGGAATCTTGCTCAAAGCACGTCGGCGCAATCTGCGGGTTCCGTCGCGGTAAATGGTTCCCGACGTGCTGCACAGACTGTTATATCTTGTACTTTTCATATAATCGCCCCATCGCCCCTCATCCCCCCTTCCATTCACGCTTCAGTACCTGTCAATCACCCGTCATGTCCTCTCTCAAGGTTTGTCCAGTTTGTCTGTCCAGGCGAAAGCGGGTGGCAGATCCGCCGGGTCTATCACCATATAACTCAGGCGCGACTGGGCGGATCCCGCACGGGTTTTGCGCGGGCACCACCTGCAGTTAATCAGTCCCATCGCGGCAGCGTAGCTCTTCTCGCGCTGACGCCGAGCAGAAGGTTCTTGTCACCGGTGGCCTCGGCTACATCGGCTCGCACGTTGTCGTCGCCCTGCTCCTGACCGGCAAGTACATCCCCGTCGTTATCGACAACTGCCACAACGCCGATCCCGAGGCGATCAAGCGCTGTGCCGAGATCGCCCGCGATGAGCTTGGGTAGGTCCCTCCCTTGCTCTAAGGATGAGCCGCTCTGATGCCCGACAGCGCCGACGCGCCGCAGCCGGTGTACGAGAAGGTGGACCTGCGGGACGAGGCGGCCATTGAGAAGGTGTTCTCGGAGCACGAGATCTGGGCAGTGATTCACCTGGCGGCGCTCAAGGCCGTCGGAGAGAGCGGCGAGATTCCCCTCGCGTACTACCGCATCAACGTCGGCGGCAGCGTTTCCCTCCTGGAGGTGAGTCCCCTCCGTGGTGTGCTGCGGCTTCCGAACTCATCCCGCAGGCCATGGAGAGGCACGGGTGCAAGAACATTGTGTTCTCGTCGTCTGCGACTGTATACGGCACGCCCAAGACCATCCCCATTCCCGAGAGCTCGCCCTTGCAGCCCGAGTCGGCTTATGGCCGAACCAAGGCTATGGTCGAGGAGGTCCTGCACGACGTGTGCCGCGCGACCGCCCGTCACGGCCGCGAGGAGGCCGTCAAGGCCGTCAGCGTCCGATACTTCAAGTGAGTCAGCTCCTACTGTTGGAGATGAAAGATGTGCTGATCCGCAGCCCCGCCGGCGCGCACCCCTCGGGCAAGCTCGGCGAGGAGCCCATGGGCCGACCAGGTAACCTGCTGCCCCTGCTCGCGCAGATGGCCGTCGGTCGCCAGGCGCCCGAGCTCAAGGTGTTCGGCAACGACTACCCTACTCCGTGAGACCGTCCATTCCACACTGTGGTACCGGGCTGACGCACTGGCAGGGACGGCACTTGTGTGCGGGACTACCTGCACGTGATGGACTTGGCCAAGGGCCATGTGCTCGCCATCGACGCCATCGAGAAGGGCACCATCTTCGACAACTGCCAGCCCTCTGACGGGTACTACCGCGCCTTCAACCTCGGCAAGGGGAAGGGCATGAGCGTTCTGAACATGGTCGACGCCATGCGTAAGGCTACCGGCTTCGACTACAAGTACGAGATCGTCGGCCGACGGTATGTCTACAATCACCAAGAGAGAATGATGGCTGACATCGAGCAGTGTCGGAGACGTGCCAGACCTGACGGCCGACCCGACGATGGCGGAGAAGGAGCTCGGTTTCGTCGCGGACAAGAACCTCGATGAGATGTGCCGTGACCTGTGGAACTTCCAGACCAAGAACCCCCACGGCTACACCAAGTCGGCTTAAGCTTCATCTCAAAATGCATACACATCTTGTTGCTAGTCCTCCGGTCGTGCAGATGCGCAGGAGTCAGAGCCAAACCCAGCCTGCTACTTGTGCTAGAACCATGCCCCTGGCCGACGAGGAGGAGCCAAGCGGAAACATGCTGTCCAGAAGCTTGCATGGTAGTACACGAATGATGCCCAACATGCTATGTAGATGTAGATGCCCGTAGGTGACCCAGCCTCATCGCCAGACTCCGCTCGGTTGTTTTGTCAAGCATCTTGGTAGTCGCTCAAGACGTCCTGTCTGGCCCCGAGGGCAAAACGCGGCCCGTAAGCACACGCGCCCTTGGTTCTCCCCGTGAGGAGCAAATCACCCTGCGCGCAGTTGCCTGCACGAGGGGAGCTCGGCGGGAAGAGGGGAATTGGGGACGCTTTGGTTTGAAAGAAGAAAGACCAGGATGGGACAGCAGAATTTTGGCAGCCAGAGCGCGCGAGCGCGACCGGGATCAAGCGTGACGTGGGATTTCGGGTAGACAGGGGGTGAAATGAACTTTCGGGTCGATATCGTAGAGTGTGTCGCTGTGACATCGTGCTGCATAGCTCGGGTGAGTCTGAGTCGGCGGTCTCGACAACGACAGCGTCTACGGGTATCTGTCTGCGACCTTGGAGCCAGCATCTATACTCGGTTTTTTCCTCGACGCATAGCGACCGAGACCTCCCCCTGCATTGCCATTTCATCCGACCATCCTCGCCATGTCCAACTTCCCCACTCTGCTGCGATCGTCCAAGTTCGCGTCGTACGACCCTCTCTTGACTCGCATTTACACGACCTCGAAGTCGTCACAGGCGCAGAATGCCGACTGGGGTCTGAAGTACCCCGTGCACCGACCACGGAATCGCGGGCCGCGGTACATCAAGGTACACGGACTTGACGCGGGGCGTGCTCTCGGCACCGACTGGAGCAGCGGCGAGAAGGAGGCGCGATGGGTTGAGACTTGGGGGTCTGGGCGAGTTGCGTGGTCGAATGAGACTCAGCGGAGACAAGCGGAGACGATCGGCCAGTCCGACATGGACACACTCGACGTCGACAAGATGCTCAAAGACGGCGTGAGCTCAGCGGACGAGCAGTCCGCATCGACCTCGGCTTCGACTTCAGCTTCGTCCTCGACAGCTAGCCCCGCCGGGGCGGTGAGGAAGCCGGGAGTCGGCTGGGTCAAGGACCTCGAATCTTTGACGCCGCGCGAGTTCGAACTGTACCTCGAGGAGATCCGAGCGAAGCGTGCCGAATGGCGCGAGCAAAAAGTCGCCGCGTTGACGGACACGACCGGGTCGTACCGTCGGTCGTACGCTCTTCCGGCGCTGACGCTACCGGAGGACAAGACGCTCATCAACATGGCCGCGCGGGGACGTACGCAGTTGACCGACGGCGCCAACGTCCAGGTCGCACTCACGGACGAAGCGCTTTCTCAGCCGGGCACGAACCGACTGCGATCTTCGCCTCACCATCTCTGGGGTCTGAGCTACTCGCCAGGGCCGAACCAGCCCTCGCAGCCGGCCGGCTCTGGCTCGGCCTTCGGCGCGCGGCGGTACGGCGGCGACGGCGGTGCCGCCGCCGACGCATCCTACGTCCCGAAGGAGTTCTTGCTGCCCGGTCGGGCTATGGACCAGGAACGCCCACAGACGGGCTCGCGGTTCGGAGGAGACAGCTTCCAGCGCGCGCGAGAGACCGGTTTCAACTGGGTGGTCTCGGCCGGCGGTGTCGCAGGCACGGCGCCCGGCTCGCAGAGCGTCAATGTTGACTCGGTCCTCAACCGCGTCGACTACACACGCGAGAACCCCACTGCCGGAACGGCGACCTTCCGCGTCCACACGGCCAAGATCGTCGCGCCCCCGCGCGTCCTCGACCTCGCCGACTCGCGCGCCAGCGAAATGTGGGGCGACAGGCCAATTTCCCGTGCTGTCCGACCCAAACCATTCGACACCATGAAGTTCGATATCGGTTTCGTCCCCGTTCAGCGTGGATACTCTCCCTTGTCCCAGACTGACTCCGATGCGGCTCCTGCCGGCTCGCAAGCCGCCGCTAAGGCGGCGCCAGTGCCCGGCTCAGCCGGCTGGGTCGGAAAGGAAGTGCAGACGAACCGAGCGTCGCGGGAAGACGACCTTGGCCGCAGCTGGCGCCGTGGCGGTCTGCCGTCCAGCGCCGGTGGACCTAGGTCCGAGAGATCGAGTTACCTTGCCTATAAGGACCTTCGCGCCCAGAACCAGGACCTCAAGGTCGCGATGCAGCGGCAGCAGATGCGCCAGTCCGCCGAGGAAGCCAACAGGGGAAACATCTCGCGCGTCCTTGATCGTCTCGCCAAGAACGCTCCCCCAGACAACTCCTCCCAGTAGACAAACACCATCCGTAGTCGTCGCTCCCACGCACATATGCATGGCTCAAACCCAATCTCAACGCGTCTGTCGGGCCATGCAATCGGTCAAAATGGTAGAGCTTACATGGATGAAAGCTCCAGGCGGAGTCTTCCCTTATAGGTATCTGATACAGCAAGAAGCCCAATATGTCCTTCAGCCAGATTCGTCGGACCCGCACCGTCATCCTGTGCCCTCGGCGGGCTACAAGCACGACAGCGAGGCTTAAAGCATGGTGCCTCCCGCAGCGCGGTACCTGTCGACAGCCTTCTTGAGCTGTTCGAGGGTGACGAAGCTGTACTTGTCAGCTTCCGCAGAGCCTTTCCATGTGGCAGGACGTCGTCGGGCCGCAAGTGCCAACTTACATGAGGACCGTTCTGCGAATGTCAGTGGGAATCACCTTTCGAACTCATTGCACGACTCACGTGGGCTGGAGACGCGTCCAGGAAGGCAGCCATCCCTTGAACATGAACCCTGGGCCTTCCTTGGCAAGCCTGTGGTGATCAGTTCCGCCGTTTACACGCGGGACAAAGTGAGCATACGAGTTGCGGATGATCTGCATGACGCCCATGTTGGCAGGAGCGTTCATGACTCTTGACTTGATGACATCGGCGGGCGAGCAGACGGTCGTCGCGACGGTTCCCTTCCGCACGTCAGCTCCGGCACTACAGTAGCGGTCGGTGCCAGCAGCTGCCGCTGGGGACCTACCGCTCCGACAGAGGCCACGATGTGGCACGCCATGTTGTCTTCCATCCACTTATGCGAGATAAGCTCGGACTTGAACCAGTCGTAGCTGCCGGAATCAGCCACCTGACCCGGTTACCCTCGACGGTTTCCAGACTTACCTGCCGAGCTGGGACATGTTCATGAGAACGGCTCGGACCGCGTTGGGACCGATACCTCTTGTCCACGAGGCGATACCCTCCTCCTTGCTCATCCTGTACAGGCCCTGCACCGAGTTCCGGTAGTTGTATCGGACTGACGCGTGGTCAACAACTGCTGCCTAAGAAGCGCAGACTCACGCTCGGGGGCTCGGCCACCGTCGGCCTGCATTCGAACCATGATCAGCTCGGCCGGGTTGCCGAGCGTGCCGGCGATACCACCCGCAATGGACCCCGCGAGCGCCATCTTCCATGCAGGAGCAGCTCCGGGGCCTATGTCTCATCAGCGCCGCCCACCGGAGGAGACCCTGGTGATGACTGACCCGAGTGGACCCAGCTCTTGGCCTGGTCGTACACCGCGAACCGCATCGTCGAGTAGGACATCTGCCGCAGCAGAGTACCTGTCAGACCGTCATACAGTCCCCGGATCCCTGCATAAATCTCAGTACAAGCGCGAACAATAGAGAGGCTAGCTGCGCACCTCTCTGCGCAATCGTGTTCTTCATGCTGCTGAACATGTTCTTGTCGCCCGTGGTCTGGAGGCGGACCTTGGTGAGGTCGAGCGGGTGGGTGCATGCTCCCGCTATCGACGCGGCGACACCTGCGTTCGCATCAGCTCCTCAGTCCGAAGCGGGCTGTCGCGGCTTTCGCCCGACTCACCGCCAAGCCAGAACGGGTACGGCTTCTTGGTCTGCATCTGCGCCAGGGGGTTGACCTCGCCCCTGGGCGTCTCGGGGTACTTGGGAACAGACATCGCGTCGGCGAGTTCGTGCTTTCAGCAAGTCTAGATGCCTAGCAAGGCAAGAGGTGCTCCTAGTGCTGGTGCTGGTGTGGGTGGGTGTGGGGTAACCCGGCTATCGGTCCGCGGGCGCGCGGCTAATGAACCGGAGATGTGCGCGGCGGCCTAGAGGCGTGGGACCTGTGTGCAATATCACACAGACCCAGTCGTGTCGAGGTGAGATCTGAGTTCTAATAACGAGTCTATAGACTGCCAAGAAGCAAGTTTGCACTCTTAGCACAAGCTGCTCGTCTATATCGAGTGGGAACTAAGTGTATCGGTACTGCGGCCGACGACGAGCTGAAGCTGGATTTGGCCGAGGCTGGCGGGATTTCAGTCAGTCCGACCGCCGATGCCGTAATGATTCCGACGGCTTCGGCAATGGCACTGGAACAGCTGATCGCTGGACGTCCTATCGCTTCACTGTTCAGTGTCGCATGCACGGATATAGCACGACTGGTCGTCATGGCATCAACATAGCCGCTTGTACTCTGCTGGATCTCGGCGCCATCTCCATATTCTGCCGACCAGGCCGCCCTGGCCGGTCGTCCAGTCCACACCGCCGAGTCTGCCCACCTTCGAGCGAGTGGCAGACAACGTGACCCCGCTTGACTCCGAAGACAAGACAGCCTGTGTCGCTCGGATGGCGCTGCCAACGCAGCCCTCCAGGAGTGGTATGCCCGGATGGGCGTAAGACCCGGCAAGGTGAACAATCGCGCTCCTAGACGCAGGGTGCAAGTCTCGGAAAGTGTGGACAGGATCCCACATGGGCAAGGCCCTTCGGTAGTCAGCTCCTGCCGGTTCCGCTTCTCCTGCATGTGCTTACCGCTCAAAGCGCGAGATACTCAGAGCCTTGCTTGGATCGATCGCCACGACCGGATTCGTGGTCTGAAGCACCGGCCGCTGCTGTTCCAGGCCTCCTTGCGGTCGGATAACGTGGGTGGCCATCGTGTAGACGGACCCCAGCGAGGGCGAGAAGAACGGTGTCGAGATTGCGTTCCCGTCGAGTGGCGTTGCCGGTCGCGAGGAGGCAGCCGACGTAGACGAGGGTGACAGGGGTGGTGTCGAGGCCTCTGAGCGGTCCATCTGCGACACGACAGGCATATGCAGGTTGATCTCCCTGAGGTCTGGCTCCAGCGGCAAGACGTCATAATCCCGATGAGTTACCACGATCGTTTCCTGCACAGTCAGAGTGAAGGCTTGAGCACTGCTTGAGGAGAATGACGCACTCTGCTGTCCACTTCGCCAAGGGCGGAGATCATCCTCTTCAGTCGTCGTCGTTCCGCCGTGTTCCGCCCCTCTGACAACGCTTGGTCCAGCATGTCCAACAACGCGACGGCGGCTTTTGGCTGCGTGGCAACAACGACCTGGTCCACCGGAATGTCGCCTGACAGGCATTTCACAATCACGCTTGCGGAGCTCGCTTCCCCGTCGTCTTGCGCCTGAGGGCACTCGAACCCAACCACCGTCTCGCCGAGTCGAAGGTATCCCGCCCCTTGTCTTGCGACCTCTCTCGCGAGCCGCTTGGCCACTCCTGCCGCACCGACACCAGGCTCGAGCGTATAATGCGGCGTGCCCACACTGCAATGGACGTAGTCGAGCAGGCAGCCGATTCGCGTCTCCCAGACGTCTTCGACCGTCATAGTCCCGACGGACCCGAACAGTGGGATGACCAGGTCGGCGATGAACCGCTCCCATATAGTGCCGAGCGGCGTTCGAAGTCTCGGCAATGAAGATGGGAATGGCCGTTCGAGGCGGCGGGCGAACGTTCGCGTGAACTGCCGCATGGTCGATTCGCGATTGAGATAGAATGGGAGGATGTCGTGCCATCCGAGGAATGCAAGCGCCAGGAACAGGATCTGGCATATGGCGATGCCGAGGAACATGAGGGCGCCAGCGGCTGTCGCCCTGATCGAACCGGTATACATCGACGGCAGAGCGGGCAGAGACAGCCCGGACGCGCCGGAGTAGATGAAGTAAGGGACATCGCGCCGGCGCGACGAGGCGGTTCGAGAGCGCGAGGGTTCTGGTGGCTGTGGTGGTGATGCGTGCAGATGCGAGAACGAGAAGGTGTAGAATGTCTCCCTTAGGCGCAGCCCAAGATGCTTGTACAAGGCGATAAGCAATGGGTAGTATCCTATGGGAGTCTTGAGCTTGGCTACTTCCCTTATATACAGGTGAGCGACGTACCTCCCTGGAACGACCTCATGGGTACATCCACGACCCATTTGCGCGGACGCGCTGCTGAGCTATGCGAGGCAGATCCCGACGCCCTCTTGCTAGGACCGGCTTCCGGACCGTCCCCCTGTACTCGCTCCAGCGGTATCTCCACGGACGCAGAGTGAAACCCAAGCCGGTCGCTCTGTGCTCATCAGGCATGCTCTGCGGTACTCTCTCGCCGGGCTCACCTTCTCAATGAGCCATACCTCGCACCCTTCCCGCCTGAGGAGGTACGCGGTCGTCAGGCCAGCGAGACCCGAGCCTATGATCGCGACGCGGCGGGGTCGGCCCTCGAGCCCGCCCTTTTGGCGCATCTTGTGGCTCGGCGCTCTCGGCTACGTCCCGAATGGTCACAGCAAGTGCGTAGATCTCAAAAGAAGTAAGAGCCAAAACGAAAACAGATCAGACCACCTTGGCGCGTTCCTGACCGCGAGCGGGTACACCGGCAATTGCCCAACACGGCCGCCGAGGGCGCACGGACATGAATGCACCGGGACGCGCCGTGGTGCATACATGGCATCTCCACGTCGAGTAGATTGTTGCAAGTGCATACAGGAATGCCTGAGTCTGGGCTCGGACGTCCAGCTTAGAAGTATTGCGCAAGCCCCTCCATCTCTCTGCGGCTCGTCCCGTCGAGACGGCTCTGCGCGCAGATCCCCTTGACCCGAAGCATGTTCTGCCTCAACTCGTCGGCATAGCCGCTCTTAAGGCGCCCCCACAGCTCTCTCAGCTCCTCCTTGATCGCCTCGTCTGTGCCCACCAGCTCCGTGCCGTCGCAGAGCGTCGTTGGGAATTTGGAGGGGTTGCCCGTGAACGTCTTGACTTGCTTGATGTCGTGCGCGGCACCCCATTCCTTCACTGCGGTGCATCAGTGGACGCGCCGTTGAGTGGCATCACTCTACGCACTCAATGCACAGTACTCGCCCTGGTCGGCGGCAAAGGGCACGCCGATCATCGGCACTCCGGCTGTGATGGCCTCGCTGGTCGAGTTGCCGCCACAGTGCGTGAGGAACACACCCGTCGCCGGATGATGAAGCACTGAGATCTGCGGTGCCATTTCGACGCGGTGCGCGTTCGCGCGGCCTTCTACCATCTTGAGCAAGTACTCTGGGATAGGCAGGAGCTCGCATGCGTGCGCGAACAGGAACGGCGTTCCGCTCTCAAGGAGTGTCGCCAAGATATGCTCGATCACCGCGGGTCGCGCGACCGGGAAGAAGGCTGATCCAAAGCTGGACAAAGAGGTGAGCTGAAGGCCAATCCGCGGCGCGACATGCGCACCTGACATAGACCACCGAGTGGTCGCCGTGCTGCTTCTGCATCCGGTCGAGGAAGTTCATAGCAGCCACCGCGTCCGTGTTGCTCTCGACAGGTCTCTCGGGTTGCCCCTCCCAGATACTGTCCGGGTACTGCATCCTGACTGCGTGAGCGCCGGTCATCGACCTGGGAAGTGGCCTTTCGAAGCCTTACCCGACGGGATGGAAGGGCTTGCCAAAGACGTCGAAGCCGGACTGGGCATCCTTGGCGATGTCTTCCTCAAAAACGGTGATGCAGGCCGTGGTTCGAGGGTCCGCCAACGCTTTTCGGCCAGAGATCAGGGGGAGCATGACCTTAGCCGGTAAAGGCGAGAGCCCGCTCCCGGGATCTAGAGTGTCAGGGCCAAACCTTGCCTTTGTGACTGCATGAGCTCACGGAGCTCGAAATCGGTCATTGGCGGGATACCGGGCAATGACTTGACGATACCTCGATCGCCAAGGCCTGCCTGTGAAACCGCGGTCAGAGGTTCTCTCACTGATCGACGGATTGCTCACGGAGTCCAGGACATCGGCCGGTTGTTGTCCGTCGCGCACTGCTTGTTCTAGTAGCTGTTCTAGGTGCGTCATGAACCCAACCTGCGGGTCGGGATGGAAATGACTGAAGTATCAGCAGCGGGATCTATGCGGACCAGGGGGTAACGACTCGCTGTATGATGGCTTTGGCAGGACACGGTGCAAAGTTCAGGAGTGGCACCATGGGCTGACCGAGGCTCTCAAGGGTATTGGCGACGACGTCCGGCATGTAGCTGTTGAACATCTGGTCGTTTAGCTCCTCTAGGTGCTGATATCTGACTCACATCGTAGATGATCGCAGATGGCGTCAGGCCTGAGAACCTGTTGGTCTGCCCGTGAAGATCCCTGCCTTCGTCGCCGAACAAGGCGGCCAAGTAGTCGGGAATCGCGCTGACCATCTCGTCCTCCACCATTTTCTCGACGTTTCTCGCTTGCCCAGGGGTAACATCCAAAAGCTGCAATCTGTTCAGAACGAAATCTGGGCCATTCGAACTGCGGAGGGAGTCGAAGAACGGGAGGGCGATCTCGCCACGAGCGCGAGGGGAAGCGGTCGGCGAGAGCAGGACTGTTATGCGCAAGGATGGGTGCACCCGGAGAAGTTGGACTGCAAAGTGAATCATTGGACGCATATGACCCCTGCTCAGACGTCAGCCTATGCTCGTGGCCGGGAACGATGCCCAAAGTCTCGTGTCCCCAGACGGACCATGTTGGCAGAGGCACCGCGACAAAGTGCGCAGGCTTGGAATGGGCGTTGCTCATATTCGAAGAAGCTGACTTGACGAAGATGCATGCTCATGCTGTATTTCTTGGCCAGACCGTCGCGGCTCCCCGAAGTCCTTGTGTGACGTTTCAGGGAGCACTACCCTTACGGGACTCAGTAGTCCAGCTCGCGTAGTCACACTAGAAATCAGTCATCGATCATGGGTGGAGCAGGGAAGACAAATCAGGCACGCTGGACTTCTCCGTCGACGGGATTCCAGGGATTCCGTCTGCGTCGTTGCAGCCGATCATCCAGTCTTACCGCGCGAGCTACAGCTCTTACGGCCGCCGAGGGCCCGCTTTTCGCGAGTTACACAGCAGACTTGCTCGTGTATCACATTCCTGGGCCGCATCCGTTCGCCCGGATCGGACTCGTCTAGGGTGAACGCCCTAGCTTGAGAAGGGATCTAGCTGCAACGTGGATTGGTCTGCTCTAGGAGTTGTATCGGTGGTCATGCAACAGGTCATCGCGCGGCAGACGCTTGCGTACAGTAGTCGACCTACGCTAGCCTTATTTTGGTGCAGGTGGATTTCATGAGAAATCGACAAGGCGACGTATGCGGGAATGACGGTAAGTTGTGGCTCGCATAGACCAAGCCTCGCTTAGGTTAGCTTGATATGTCCTGAGTCTGCTCTCGTATCCATCTTGCAGTACCGGGATCTGAGATGGACAGACGCTCTCAGACACCTCGGTGCAATCGTTGGACCAATAGGTAGTTACGCACCTGGTAACGACTCATGACGACGGCCTCCTTCCGCGGCCCAGGCACGGCACTCCCGGTTCGGTCGGACGGTTGTGCGCCGACGGGGTGTTTGGTCCCTGTTCATCTGCAAAGATGCATTCTGTCCTACACGAGAGGCATGGAGTGAAATGACCAGCGGCGGCGTCATGTCGCTCTAGCTTGCTTCGTATACGCTGCAGCTTACCGAGCTCGCTCAGCATGCCTCGATCACGTAGCCACGGCCGATCTACAGTTCAAGGCGGCAGCGAGGGGGAGACGGTACACGGCATGTTGGACGATGAGGAGTGGAAAGGGTGGTCTGCAGACTTTGACCATTACAACGTAGGGGCACCAATCGGTATGACTGGACGGGCTGCCATCGCTGTGACGAGGTTCATTTCCCGCAGGTTTCGGCGCGTCTGCAACGGTGTACCAGGCTGTCTACCTGCCTGGACGAAAGGACGCTGCTACACCGGTGTCCGCTGCGGTACCTTCAGGCCTGTCGAAACCAGCCTTAGGCATCAATACATCACCGGAGGACTTGCAGGAGAAGCTCTGCTGCGTCAAGATCTCCGCTAAGCACCCAGACCTCGATGCGTTCTTCAAGGAGACAAGGCTTCTCGGTCTCTCAAGGCATCCCAACGTGCTGAGGTGAATATCATCTCGGCCTCTTGGTGGCTGGCAAGGCAGTAGCTGAACTTCCGCAGGGTCTTGTCTGCTTTCACCCTCCCGCCAGACCACAAGCGTATCGCAATCGTCACGCCTTTGGCTTCCGGGGGTTCGCTCGGCGGCATCCTCGCCTGGCGATCGCGCTCGGCAGATGGTCGCGCCGGTCCCGAGCTCGAAGTCTTCGGGTTCGGCGCACGGCGGAGGAGCTCGAAGGCAGATGCTCTCGTCGAGAGGGGCAGTCTCAACGAGGAAGAGGTCAAGGCAGTGGTGAAGCAAGTTCTTGATGGATTGGCGTATCTCCATGAGAGCGGCTACCTGCACGTCAGTCGCGGCGGAAGCGTTATGAGGGAAGGGATGTTGATCGGATTCAGCGGGATCTCAAAGCAGGCAACATCCTTGTCGAGTCAGACGGCACAGTCTTGTTGGCCGACTTTGGCGTCAGCGGAGACCTGACCGATTCTGCCGCCGACAAAGGTCCGGCCCACGGCGGACGCGCTGCGATTCGACCAAGGGCCTGGCGCAAGATCGGGGCCGACGCCTGATGCTGGGACGTACGGTGACCCCCGACCGCTGCCTACGAGTCTCACGCACAGGAAGAGCTTTGTCGGAACAGTGAGATCGCCACTACTTAGTCAACGCTCTACAGCTTACACTCGTGCCAGCCGCAGTTCATGGCGCCGGAGATCGTGCTCGGCCAGCCTTACGATGCCAAAGCCGACATATGGAGTCTTGGTATCACCATTATAGGTGAGGCTGAGAGTGTCTTGAACACGCTCCTAGCGGCTGACCTCGCATAGAACTCGCTACCGGGACTGCACCGGGCGCCACTTCCCGACCAGCTGATGTACTAGCGAAGATTGCCGTCAGCGAGGCTCCTGTACTGGAAGGGCCGTTCAGCAAACACATGAAAGACTTTGTTGCGGCTTGCCTCGCCAAAGATCCGGCGTCAAGGTGGGTTTCCTGCCACTTGCCAGTACGTCAAGGCGTGCGCTGACTTGACCAGGCCAGACGCAGCCGCTCTAGCAGGACATGCGTGGCTTAAAGGGCCCAAGAAGAAGGTGTTTCTGGCTGAATCCCTGCTCGGTGAGTGTCTAGAAGACTGAGAGGGTCATGGCTTAACCTTGCAGGCGATCTACCGGCCCTGGAACTGCGTCAAGAGATCCGTGAGTCCAGTCGACGAACACCATGATGCAGACGAGCTGATTGATAGGCCGTGTCCCGACCGCGTCGTCATTTGCATCGCTCCATTCCTCGTGGGACTTCAACGCCACGCCTGCTCTCTCCCGAGCAGCCAGTCCGTTACGGTCGAGCTTCCTGCACCTTCCGGGTGGTGGCAGCGGTGTGCGATCACCGTCCATTATGTCTCAGATGACAGACTATTTCCCCGTTGCACCCGGCGGCACACCATCGCGCGCCCCGTCACGACAACCCTCGATGATTGGCCTCCCGCCAAGTCCGAGAATATCCCTCCGACGATGGGCAGAACGGACCGCCTCTGCGAATGGACTCGGGCTGCGGGACGATACAGGCGGTCTGAACTCGCCTCTCGCACAAGCCAGTGTCACTACTTGGCGAGACGGGGGTTCTGTCGCGTCGCGGCGGAACGGCAGTGAGCCATCATCGACGGCTGAGGGTCACCGCCGCCCTCATTCACAGGCATCATTTGATACGGTGCCTCGCATGCCCAGGCGCCGGCAGAGCACGGGATTCGACCGGTCCGATGACGGGCATAGCGGGCACGGCGCGCACCGGCCGGACGGATCTCCGCTCATGATGATGGCAAGAGGTCGCTCGAGGCGCTTGGCTCCCAGTCGGCCGCAATCTGTCGCCGAAGCCGACGACACGTTCGGCCCAGTCTATTCTGGCACACATGACGCAGATACCGAGGTATCGTCTGCCGGGCAGAACGGCGTTTCACCCAAGACGGTTCCCATAGAGGTCTTGCCCAGCATGGCTTCCCTCGGGCTGGTCGACGCGGCCACAGACGGAGCCGCAATCCCCAGATCGGAAAGCGCGGACCCAATACAAGTCGGCAAGGGGTCGCCGGCGATGGCTGCTACGGACGAAAAACGGGCCGAGCCGCAGACCCGACCCGCCAAGAAGGAGAAGAGCCGCAAGCACGGAGGACTGCGGTCTTTACTGGGTAAGCCTGCTGCGAGCTAGACTTGTTGCCGCCCGAGCCCTTGCTGACTAGAGCAGGGCTACGCTGAACCTCTCAAGCTGAAGTCGAGGACGACCAGGAAACGAGTATCATAGATAACGATTCATCATGTAGCGAATAGAGATACGTCATGAATAGACTGCATATCGTAGATGATCGTGTGTCGGCCCGAGCGCTGAGTATGCCTAGTTTGCTGATCGCCTCTCCTGACTGGCATCTCGATGCCCCCCATCACTCGCTCCTCTGCTCCTCGACTGCTCGCCCTCGCCACCTGGTGTTCCGGCGCGCAATCCTCCTCCGGTCGAGTCTGGCCGGGACGGCGGCCCGTTATGATACTGCTGCTGCTGCCAAGACGGGCCCTGGCCAGGCATGCCAGGCATGCCCGCCATACCGCTCAGTCCGCTCATGGACGGGTAGCTCGGCATCCCGGGCATCCCCCCACCCGGCATGCCTGGCCAGCCGAACGGACCCATGCTCATCCGGGGGTCGTACCCGTGCGGAGCGCCGCCCATCATCGATGCAGGTGACGCTGGCCGGTCCGGCGAAGAGACACCGCCACCGCCGCCGCCGCCGCCGTATTGCGATCCGCCACCGCCATGCTGCGACATGGACGCCATCGCGCTATGGTACGCCATCTGTGCGGCCATCATCGCTTGCTGCTGCGCGAATGCGTTGTAGCCCTGGTACGGCTGGGCTAGTCAGCACTGTACCTACGTCATCCTTCAGAGCCCACTCACGTTGTACCCCATTGGGGGCATCGGACCCATCGGCGAGGGCATTCCCATCATGGGCATGCCCATGCCGAAGGGATACTGCTGCTGCGCCGCTGCGTAGTCGCTACCCGGGCCTTGGGACTGCCTGAACTGGTCCATCTGGTGCCTTTGCATTCGCTCCAGATCGCGCGCACGTTCCTCCTGCGAGTCATCAGCACATGCACTGCAGATGCCTACTTTGCTAGACTGACCGCAAGGCGTTTCTCTCGCTCGCGATCGGTGAGTGCCGCGCCGATACCGCCCGCGCCCTGGCGCGACTTCTCGTGCTGCGCCACCGCGCCAAGAAGGCCCGTCTGAGGCGGAGGCGGCTTGCTCGGAACGTTGATCAAGCTGCTGCCGAGCTCGCGCGCGAGCTCTTCCTGTTTCTTCGCCGACCGTTCTTCCTTGTCCTGGATTCCGGCCTGCAGGAGCCCGTGAGGCGCGAATGCGCGCGTGAGCTGCGCCGACGTGTCTTCCAGTTCGACGAATTTCGACGACTTGGCGGGTTCCGGCATACCATGCTCCGCGGCAAAGTTGGCGTTCCATACCGTGCTTCGCGACTGCGGCAGGTTGCCTGCTGCCGCGACCGTGGGCGGCGGCGGGGTAGGCCGGCTGCCGTAGCCAGGGCCGGCGTACGGCTGCGCCGGCGGTCGGGGTAGGGACGATACCTCGGTGTAGGTATCGTCCATGGCCCTATCAGGGCGACCCTGTCCTGCGAAAGCCGAGTCGTTCGCAGAGTAGCTCGACGAGCGGTAAGTGTCATTACGAGGGACAGGCGGCAGTGCTCGCAGCCTAGCCGACGCAGACATGGGTTCCTGATCCCGGACGATCGGCTGGGAAGGCACATGCGAAGCGGATGTATCGGCGACAGGCGAGTTGGCCTCATCGTCTTCGTCCTCGTCTTCGCTGCCGGACCAATTACCACCTCCGCTGGTGGCCACGCGGCGGCCGGCTCCAGGCAGCGCCATCGCACGTTGAGTCGCCTGGGCAGCGGCTTCGGCCTTCGCGCGACGCTCAGCGGCAGCTTTCGATGGTGCGAAAGACGACCTGAGCTGTTCGGACTCCTGCATCGCGGGCGAGGCTGCTTTCTTCGCAGGAGCCGCCGGTGGACTGGAGGCCGGGGCAGCATGCTGGTTCTCGGCGTACTGCACGTACGCGGCCGCCTCCTCGCCGAGCTCAGCATGCGTTTCCGTCCGAGTCATAGGTTCAGTCGAAGTCGCCCGCGCGGCGTCGCCATTCTCGGTCGTCTCCTCGGGCACCACTTCTGGTTCGGGAGGCACAGCGTTGAGCTTGGGTCCAACAGATACCTTTCTGGGCGGAGGAGGTGCCCTCGCGCCCGAAGGCTTGCGGCCGAGGTTCTCCTGTGTTCGCGAGTACCCTGACACCGTCGGCTGTACCGGCGGCTGTGTGCTATGCTGTGTTGAGGGCTGATCGAAGTTGGTAACGATAGTTGGCCGAGACCGAGTCGGCGAAGTCTTGCTGGGCGCAGCTCTCTCGTCGTGACCGGCAGTCGTTGATGCCGCATTCGAGCTGTTCGGTCTGCCGTTTGCCTCGATCGTGGAAGGCTCATCCACCATGTTCATAAGGTATCGCGCCGCAGGCTCCTGGTTCAGATCCAGGCCCGCTGCACTGAGGTCGCCTGAGGCGACCCGCCGAGGCGTTGGCGATAGAACCTCTGCGTCGGGCTGGGCCGGGCTCGCTGTTGGCGCCGGCGGGTCAACTGGCGGTGCGAGAACTGGGCCCGCGGTCGGCAGGCCATGTGCAGCGGCCGGGACAGCAGGGGTAGCGGAGTTCCCATTACCAGTAGTGCCAGCCAGCGGCGGGTTCGACACACCCTGAGGTCGAGCGACTGATGCGGCTGGCAAGGCAGTCGCGGGCGATGGCCCCGTCGGCGTGACGCCCGTCTCCTGGCTCCAGACCGTCTGGGCCGTAAAGCTCTCCATCGTGGCGGTCGGCGTATTGAGTGCGGACTTGGACGCGGCCGTGTCTCGGTCGCCCGCAAGAGGCACCGTTGCCACAGCACCTGCTGGCAGTGTGGGCGTACGCCCGTCTGTCACACTCGATCGGCCTGATTCGCGAAGCTGCTCCGTCTGCTCGGGCTCGTCTGTGAAATGGCTGACATTCTCCGAACTGTCTCGTATGACTGGCAGTCGCTCGCCGACGCCAAGGTCGCCGCTCGGATGCTTGGTCGACCCGCCGCTGTTCTGCTTGACGCTGCTGCTACCGCCGCTGCCGCTCACTCGACGGTCCAGGCCGGTCGAGCGCGACGTCTTCTGCGAGTTGTTACGGCTCGCGATGTCCGTGCGCTCCGTGATAGGCGTCAAGCTGCGTGGGACAGACGGGTCTGACGCCCGCGGGTCGCCAGAGTCGAAGGTCAGTGGTGGTAAGCGGTAGTCGCCATTCATGCCCGCTTGCGGCTCGGTGTGGTCATTGTCATCGGCATACTGCGCGGCGGGGAGGGTCATCTTGCGCTGTGTGATCTCGACGAACCGGCGCCTGATAGCAGCCAGGTTTGAGATGCGGAAATCGGCCGCAATGGCCTCGTCGACGTTGAGGAAGAGCAGCTGACCGTCGTTAACAGATATTCCTGCAATCCGTCCGCTGTGACTCACGCTCTGATCCACGCCCGACGGGTAGGCGAAGAAGAGGCTTCGCGGATCCCGTGTGTCCCAGGAGTACCTCTCCGGCCGACCGTACAAGGCAAAGGCGTCGTGAAAGCCTGTCACCCACTTCATCATATTGGCGAGTGGAGTGGGGCCCTTCCCGCCCTTGACGCCGTCCTCGCCGTCGACGCCCTCTGGCATGATGAGCGCCCATCCCGAGTCGCGCAGGCGCCCCTCGATTTGGACCATATCACCGCCGATGCGGCCTACGGCTTTCATGAGGTTACTCTGGGCCATGACCTCGAGCCGCTCCGGGAAGACGGCATACGCCTGCGTGACGTTGCTCAGCGTGAGCACGGCGGGCGTTGTCCTGTTCTTGGCAGTACGTGGTTCGGCGTAGAACGACGCCATAGGCAGGCCGGTGTTTGGCTCCTGAACGATTTCTCGGTCCTTGTCTTGGTTGTCCGATCCGCCGTCAGATGAGCCACCGACACTGATCCCGAAAAAGCTCTTTCGGCGGCCTTTCTTGTCGTCAGACTCCTCCTTCTGCCTGAGTTCCGCCTCGGACGCCGGTCGGCTGAGGACCAGCCAGAGACGTTTCCACTCGACACCGCCCATGACCCGCACGCGGACCCAGCCTTCCAGCCGCCCGGCGCGCAGCGCCGGTTGGGGCTCTCGTCCGCCCGACTTGATCAGATGGCCGGTGTAGATCTCCTCCAAGCGTGCTCGCTCCCAAGCTGCCAGGCGCATTCCCGTCGCCCACCGCGCGAGGTCCCGCTCGGTCTGGCAAGAGAACAGTAGCCGATTCGATCCCGCCGTGTTCAGCGAGAAGACGAAATGATGCGGGTGCGAGTTTGGCCGGTGCGGCGGAGGCGGCAGCGCGGCCAGCAACTCAAGCGACGAGTCGGTCAGGTTGAAGTACGTCGGAGGCACCTTCTCGCCCTTGGCTGCAGCCGCTCGTGTCTCCTTCATCGACCACATAGCTGCCGGGGCGTCAGCAGCCGTCACACAGCATCGAAACGAGCCTACTCACAAAGACTGATACCGCTGAGCTGAAGCCAGATGGCGTCCCAGTCGTTGGTCTTGCTGCCGGGCTGACCCTGCTTGGGCTGTCCACCTGCGCTGGTGCGAGCCAGGATCATCTCGAGCTCCGGCGGACTTGCGACGTATGTCTTCTGCGGCTGGGCGTTGAACAGCTCGACGATGGTGTCGAACTCGCGCATCCAGGCAGGTGGTGCGTCCTCGGCAGAGTCCGGAGCGGACGCGGCTGCGCTCGGGGCGGGGCCAGCCGGATGAGCCACGGGAGCGGAGCCGCCCTGGTAAGAAGCCGGCCTGGTCGGCTCAGGTGCTGGCTGATACTGCTGGACGTTGCTGGCGGGCGCGGGCGGGGGCGAGAGCGAGTGCGGCACCGTTGCACTGCGAGGCATGTTACCGTTTGCTACAGGCGCGTTGCTGGGCGAGCGCCGCTCATCTTGAGCACCGCCGGGATATCGCCCCTCAGGGTTCTGCATTGGAGGTGACATGCCGCCCCCAGCCCTGCCAAAGTGACCGAGGCTCTGGCTCTTGGTCATGCTGTCGGGCTGCGGATCGAAGTCACGCTGTTGGTCGCTGGCACGGCCCGCCTGCATCATTGGCGGCTGAGAGACGATCCTACCTGCCGGTCCATTGGCGCTCGGGCGGCCCAGACCTTGAGGAGGGATCGGATGGGCACCCTCGCGGCTCGCAGGGAACTGGTGCATCCCGTATGGGACGTGCTGGTTGCCGTTCGGGGACACTGGTGAAGCGGATGACGGTCCTGGGTACCGCCCCGTCTCTTCGCGATTGATGATGAACGAGTTCGGACGAGGTCTCGGCTGCTGGGCCATCGTTAGGCGCAGGCTCGTCATGCTCACCTCGTGCTTCGGCTCAAGGTCGCCGTCTTTAACCTTGTCTTTATCCTTTTTCCGACCGAACCCGAAGAAGCTCTTCCGCTTGCCCTCTTTCACGCTCGCACCCCCGGTCCCGGTCGTGTCCCTGCTCATGCTGCGTCCTACGGGCGGACCGGTGTAGCCTGGTCCCTGCTGATACGAACCGCCATGATTGCCATTCGTCATTCCTCCAGAGCCAGGCTGGCTAGCGTAGGGAGGTCCTCCGACGGTGATCACAGGTGGGTGCAAGGGGCTCGTTGCTCCGGAAGAACCTGCGCTGGACTGGTACGACCCTTGCCTTTGGGCTGGTGGTGGACGTGGGAAAGGGTATGATCCCTGCTCGTTTGGGTTCTGGCCAGGGTATCCGTGGACGGATTGCCGTTGCTGCTGATATGGCTGCTGCGAGTACTGCTGTTGCGGTGGTGTCGGAGCGGCCAAAGGCGACACCTGGGGCGAAGAACTCTTCTTGCTTCGAAACATGATGTCGACGTGTCTGTGCTTTTGTCCTTGCCCTGAAGAACACACACCCGTGTGGCCTTTCGTTCTCCTTTCGTGCTGTCGTCACGGATGATCGTCTGTACAACTTGAGTTTGGCCTTGTTCAGAGTATGCCTTGCCGTGCAGGCCTGGCCGGACAGCGATATCCGACGGAAATCACGTTGTCGCTGTCAGGCTGTGCACGCAATGTTGGACGCGTGCCGTATCGAAAGCTTCTCACTAACGGCGATCGCTGGGGGTTTGGCGGTCCCCGACAGATCTTCGGGGCCTGCTGCGGATATCGTCCGTTCCGCTTGAGCTGTGAGAGAAACGCTCCCTACGAGACGAGAGCTGGAATCTTCTTGGGACAGACGGCTATGGCATGACGCTCCACCTCCACCAGAGAAGGTCCGGATGGCGGTGCCCGGACCTGACGATATCATCACCGCCTCGTGCTGCGCCTCTTCCCGACGTTTACCCGTGTGATTCTGGCCAGTAGTATTTTGGGCTGCGCAGATCCATAGCAGGTAATAGACAATGATCGCCTGCCGAGCCGTTCAGAGCCAAGAATGGACGCCATGCAGATCACTGCGGGAATGTCATACGTGCATGTGTAGAAAAGGGTCGTCAAAACAGTGTCCATCGAGCATGCTATCAAATGAAAGTGCTACTGGTGGTAATGGCCTGGATGGCTGATCCGCTCGCTGCAGAAGCGGTTTCGCCCGCACAGGCTAACTAGCTAGGACAGCTTACAGGAAGAGCGAGCCGGCGCCGGCGAGAAGGGCGAAGACCGACATGACACCAGCGACGGCGGGGCCGTAGCTGACACCGGCGTGGGCAGCCATGGCGGCCGACTTGGAGGTCGAGGCCGAGGCCGAGGCGGAGGAGCCGGAGCCGGTCGCGCCAGACGACGAGCCAGTGGCGGCGCCGACCTTGGCGGTGCTCGAGGCGGACGAAGCCATCGTCGAGGTGGTCGAGTTCTTGTTGCTCGAAGCCGAGGCAGCGAGCGAGGCAATACCGTTACCGATCGACGTGTACGTCTTGCAGTTGGACGAGGCAGGAGTCGAGTAGGGAGTCTGGGGGGTCACGGTCTGGCCGACGGTGAAGGTGCCAACCGAGCCGCCCGAGGCGGTGTACGTGCCGGTGTATCGCTGGGCGAAAGTCGAGGTCTGGCCGTTGGCCTGGGGGTAGATACCCGGGGGGTAGGCCGCGTCGGCGTCGCACGAGGTGAACGAGTTGTCGGTGTAGTCACCGGGCATGACCCACTGGCATCCCATCTCGTCGAGCGTATGCTGGCACTCGAGCGCAGCCGAGTACGTCGAGTTCTCGGCCGTGCAGACTCGCAGGCAGAACTGGTTGTACGACATGTAGCTGCGCACGTAAGCGAGGGTCCCCTATCCCGGAGGCCAAGTGACTCACTTCATCCACTCCTCGTAGTGGACATCCTGGCCGGTGATGTTGGAGGTGACGTTGCCGCCGACCGGGTTACCGAGGCCAGTGGCGCCGTGGGGGTCGAGCTCACCGCCCTGGTCGCCGTTCTGGATGTTGATCCGCGTGAAGTCACCGTAACCCTGAATCTGGACGTAAAGAGGGGTCTTGACAAAGTGGGCAGAGGTAATGGTGCCGTCGGGGATGACTCGGGCGTTGTTTCGCGGCTGAACACACCACGCGACCTCGAGCTCCTCAGTCTCGCCAATCACCGAGTTGGGGTTAGGCGGGGCGAAAATGCAGCTGTAAACCATCAGCGACGCGCAAGCCAACGCCGTCGATCCGGACCTACAAGTCGTTGATCGAGTTGAGGGACAACAGACGCGAGTATGAGGTCTGGTTGATGGCGGTGGGCGCGGTGGCCTGTGGCGGGTTGGTGTCGCCCATGGTGCCCGTGGCGGTGACCTGGGCATTGGCCTGGGGGGCATTAGTATGCCGACATAGGAAACAAGAGTGGCAAGGTGCCCGATCGATCCGTCGTGAACCGAGATCGGGCACAAGCAAGGCGAAAAGGGGAAGAGGATGGGACACTCACCGCGCCAGCGGCGAGAAGAGCAGAAGCGACGAGACCGAACATTTTCAAGTCTTTGATACTCTGCGGAGGTCAGCACACCGCACAGGTCAATTGCTCATTTCGACGGAGGGACGCGTGCAGGGGAAAGGACAACGGAAAAGCAGACTTTGTAGCTGAGCGACAGCGATGAGTCAACGATGAGGGCGTGTTACCCGTGGAAAGAGTGCACGGCATCACCTCCAGGCGTACTGAATAGCCTTTGGGCAGCTCGACTGCACGTGGTCCTTGGCGACATTGAGAGCGGTGAGAGCAAGGTCACATTGCGCAGCACGCGTTGCCATTACAGCGTACGAGCCTGCGAACGCGTCCTTGTACGACCCAGTCGGCAGGAGGGGAGTTGCTGCGAGGGGGAAGCAGACTGAGAATGGCACTCACAGTCAGTGACTTGTCGAAAGGAGTACAGAGAGAATGAAAGAGAACAAGAGAAGACGTCGTTTTGTACTGGGCTTACCAGAGAGCTGGGGCCGTGTTTGCCATTGACGCGCGGGTCTTTGCGCTTGGGGGGCGTCCAAGGGGTCCGCGACCGGGCAGACGTCTGGGCCGGGGCGTGGGTGTTTGAAAAGGGGATTGACGTAACAACCCCTCACGGGTCTATTTCGGGGGTCTTGGGCGCGTCGGTATAGATTCGCCCTCACGGCATCTTCTCACCCCTGGATGCACTGCTTCAGGGGCCAGGCAGACAGACGGGGGCCTTGCTTTGTTGTGATCATCCGTCAATCTCAGCGGCATGATGCCGTCCGCAGTCGTCCCTATGGCTCCGGAGGGTTGGATCAACCTGGGATTCGCGCGTGCCGCCGGACAAGATCGGACATGCCGCGCAGTCTGCTAGCTCAGGCTCCCTCGGCATGCTAATGCATATGACGCCCATCGTGACCCAAAGTTCCGTCCGTTCCTCGCGTCAGGCGACTGTAAAACGCTAGAGTGGTCGAGAACGCAGCATCCCCCAGATTCGGCCAGTCTGGCTCAGGACGGCGGAAATCCAATGCACCTGACGGATGTCATCGCATCAAAGTGGATGCGAGTGGCGGCGGATCCCCCGTGGCTAATATCTTCCGCACATCAGTTGGGCTGAGCGCAGCGAATCAGCGCTGCTTCCGTGAGCGCGCTGCACCACAATGTGGGATGCACGTGACATGCACAATTCAGCTTTCGGCAGAACCTGTCATTGAGCCATTTCATTGTATGGAAAATCCGTCACGAGTTCACTCAATAAGAATGTGAAGTTCGTTGGGGGAGATCGAGGTTGGTTTGTTGGATGAGTTGGTTGGTAGCAACGATGCTACCAAGAAACAGCAATCCGCAGGAAAGGCGTAAGAAGGACCAACCTCGCCGAATATCAAACGGTCAACAGGTCAGCCCTGAGATGATGTTCCAGGCTAGGTCCGTTCGCATAGTGAGCTGGACCCGACCGTCACGAACCATTCGGCAATCGGTTCGTCCACCGGATGTGCCTGCAACACGGGCCGAAGACAGACCCGTGCCGGCCACCAGACAGTCCCGAGACACACTCCTCTGGCGTAGCAATGATACACGTCCGATGCATGCGCCGTTGCCCGAAAGCTACAGCTTCTCCGAGCGAGCGACGACGCCCGTGGGAGCGAGGCCAGCCTGTGCGGCAGTACCGCCGCGTCCCGCCCAACCATCATGACACCTCTCCTTGCCTTGGCGCGCACGCTTAGGCCTTGAGGGCGAACTTCCTGGCGGGGAAGTGGATCTGCTTCTTCCTCTGTCGCTCGGTGATGGCGTGCGACTCCTTGTGGGTCAGGCGGCGTCGGATCGCTCGGGTCTTCTTGTATCGAAGGTCAAGGGGGATGTCTGAAGAGTCAGTAAAATCCCAATAGGGAGTCTCTTGCAGGTGGACCGACACTTGGCGTTCTTCTCGGCGTAGTACTCCCGGAGGTTTTGGCGGGTCTTCTGGTTGATGACCGTGAGGACTCGGGCAATGGATTTGCGGATAGTGCCGCTGCAGACGGTCAGCACTGTGATTCTGTATCCACGGTGTTCTGCAGGATGGCCTGGGGCGATGCGGATCCAGCACAGCAGCAGACGTCCTGGTCCGCCTGACCATCCGCGCCCGACGCCAACGCGAAGAGGTAGCGATGGTGCCATGGGCGTCTTCCCCCTCCATTCCTTCGACAGCCACCCTTCGTATTCGTGCGGCTGCCGCTGATGCTCGTCCCCCATGCTCTTGCGCGCGCCATCCCTGCGCCTGCTCAGAATCCTCGAGCAGCAGCCATGGCTCTCTCTCGCCCCGTCCGCATTCCTGCACTCCTGCCAAACCAGATCCGCACACCGCCAGGCCATCCGACGGATTGAATGTGACACCCACATCTTGGCGAGCTTTCCAGCGTTTCCACCAGCGATCTTCTGCACCCGGAGGCTGGCGAGCTCGGTCTTCAGCTCCGAAAGCTGGGCGAGCAGGTCAGTCTTGTTCCTACACAGAGTCAGCATTTCCCCTCTTGCAGATCTTCATTTGGCGATGGGTGCCGATAGATGCGAGGGACGGCGAACGCACTTGGACTGGAGCTCGAAGGCCCTGATCTTCGACGACGAGGAGGACATTTTTGGCAGCTACGATGCAATCAGAACAATGCAATTGATTTGTCGAGGTCGATGGATGGGCTCACTGGACCGAGTCTTGATGGATAGAAGAGGTCTCGCGCCGTTCAAGCGTTGACCTGGCAAAAGCAGCGCCCAGCGGCTGGCAGCGAGGGGCCAGGCGAGCGAGAGGAGCGAGCGAAGCGGCAGACAGGGAGAGCGGAATCAAATCTTCAGCCACGATGCCCTGGCCAGAAGGGGTTCCCGGTGTAAAACGGCGTTTGCTTAAATCCGACATGCACGGTTTCGTCTTTGAACTGGTCTTCCGCCCGTTTTGTTTCCGTTCGGTCAGTATCATCATCGTGACGTGGGGTTCAAGCTCACGCCGCGTGCGTGGCGTCGCCTTGTACCTGACTATGACCCGCCTGTTGATGACCGGCGGCGAAGCTGAACGAGACCACGTTTCATCTCTAGTGTCCACTGTTTGAAAAGGCAACAGCGTACAGGATGGTCCGCATCACCTTCAAGACCGTGCAGAACAAGGTCAGTCTGCCCCCTAATCGTGACCGGACGCTGTCGACCCCCGCCATCGGGCGACTGGTCGCCTTCTTGCCGGAAGTGGAGGCAGGGCTGATGGAGCTCTCTTAGCTGTTCACCCTCGATGCTGAGGACACCGAGACCGTCGCCGACTTGAAGAAGAAGATTGAGGAGTCCCAGACTTTCCCAGCTGCGAACCAAAAGATCATCTTCTCTGGTCAGTCCTCATCACCGTCTACCGGCCCTGGACCGCTTGTTGACGCCATCAGGCAAGATCCTCCAGGATGCGGCGACCGTGGCTTCCTTGAAGATCAAGGAGAAGGATTTCCTTGTGGTCATGGTATCGAAGCCTAAGGCTGTCCCCGCGACGCCAGCTCCCGCTGCTACTCCTACTGCTGCTCCCGCCGCCCCTGCGCCCGCCACTCCGGCGGCGCAGACCTCTACCGCGGCTCCTGCCGCGACACCGGCTACACCAACCCCCGCGGCATCGGGCGGCTCGCAGGATGTCCCTATGGCTGAGACTCCGGCGCCTGCTTCGACTGCCCCGGCAGCTCAGGAGAGCGGGTTCTCGAGCAACGCTTCTTTCAGTGAGTGGTGGCTCAACTCCGTCAGGCGCGCTTCAGCTTATGCTTAAGTCTCTGGTCCGGCACTGCAGCAGGCTATCGACAGCATGGTGGAGATGGGTTTCGAGCGATCTCAGGTCCAGCGAGCTCTGCGTGCGAGTTTCAACAACCCCGATCGGGCGGTGGAGTACCTCATGAGCGTGAGTCTTGGACTGGCGAGCGGAAGGAATGAAGCTGAAGTTTCAGGGTAACATCCCCGATCTCGGAGACATGGGTGGCTCCGGCGCACCACCAGCAGCTGGTCAGGCTCCCGCTCCAGCACCTGCGGCCGCACCTGCAGCTCCCGCGCCATCCGCTCCTACCCCTGCTCCTGCCGCTCCTGCAGCCACTCCCGCTCCTGGGGCCTCCACCCAGCCCCAGGCTGGAAGCGCCGAGAACCTGTTCGCCGTGAGTGGTCACAGTGAAATGTGAAGAAGAATGCGCGCTGATTCAATTAGGCGGCCGAAGCAGCCAGTGCGTTGACGGCAGATTAGCCGTGTCTCAGTAGCTAACTTGCGTAGTGAACCGAGATCGAGGTGTGCCCGCGGCGGCTCAGCGAACGCAGGCCGCAGCCAACCCTGCAGCCGGCATGGGCGCTGGCCTCGGTGCCGAAGAGGGAGGTGTTTCGGTGTGTACCGTCTGACGCCCAAGTGTCGGCCACGCGCTGACCATTTGACAGCTTGCCAACTTGCGCGAGGCGGTGATGCACGACCCATCTCTGCTCCAGCCCCTTGTTCAGCGGATCAGTGCTCAGCACCCGCAGATCGCCCAGCTTCTGAACGAGAACCCTCAAGCGCTGTACGAGATCCTGGGTCTGGCTCAGGAGGGCGAGGACGACGACGACGACGCCATGATGGGCGGTGCGCCCGGACAAAATGTCGTGCAGGTCAACCTGACCGAGGAGGAGGCGGCGGCCGTTGCTAGGGTGAATTTCATCTGCGGGTCACACAGACGGCCAGAGCTGATGATCCCAGCTGGAGGCTCTCGGCTTTGACCGATCGACCGTGTTGCAGTGCTACCTGGCGTGTGACCGGCAAGAGGAGCTCGCTGCTAACATGCTCTTCGACTTCCAGAACGAGGACTAGGCGTCTGCGGAGTATGATTGAGAGGGAACGGATGGGGAGAAGGTGTATTGTACAGATTGAGCTTCCAGCCGACGAGGCTGCGATGAACATTTACGTCATTCCGAGATAAGATAGCCGACCTGACATGACCATGAGAGAAGTCCTCTTTGCGCAACTTGCTCCTCTTATTCCTTACAAGATGAGCGGTGAGGGTAGCCGAGTGACCCCAGAGCGTTATGCCGAGTTCATGAAGCTGTGAGATCAGCTTCTGCCCTCGAAGAAAGATCCGCGAATCTGACCATGTCAGCGCACACGAGCAGGCGCTCAAGTCGATGAAAGAGGGCGGTATCCCTATCGGGTCAGTGCATCGCTCGGAGTCTGCGCTCCCCACTTCATCACCTTGGCGACGGCTGGGGGTTATCAAATGGGCTGACAAGTTGAAGGGCCGCACTCGTCCACCTGCCCACGGGAAGGGTGCTTTCCGTCGGCCACAACAAAAGGGTGCAGAAGTCGTCGAACACTCTGCACGGTGAGACCGACTGCCTGGAGAACCTCGGTAGAGACGACGTCAAGTATCTGAAAGAGTGTGGCATGTGGACCACGCTCTCGCCTTGCGACATGTGAGTCATCCATGCAGATCTGGGACTAGGCGGAAGCGGAGATGCGAGAAGGAAGGCACATAGGCTGACGTGGCGAACAGGTGCACGGGAGCCTGCCTTCTGTACAAGATCCCACTCGTCGTCATGGCCGAGAATGAGAACTTTGTCGGTGGAGAGGACACGCTGCAGAGGAAGGGAGTCGAGGTGGTGAACCTCAAGGACGCCGAGATCACCAAGATGATGAAGGATTGGATCGCCAGTCCGTCCGGACAGCAGCATTGGCAGGAGGACATCGGCTTCCCGGAGTAGGCGGGCGTTGCTCCCAATCGTAGCGGGGAACATTTCAGTCAGTCAGTCAGTCAAGTCGTTCAAGGGATGCACTGCGACATGAGACATCTGTTACATCGGGAATCAGGCGTCGTGTTCCAACCGCCTCGGCTCTGCTATCTCCTGCTTGCGCACAGACGCGATCGGAATAGCCTGTACGGCTTCCATTATCGCAGGTATGGCCGCGAATCGAATCATTGCGAAGGAGAGATCTGGTACATGTTAGCTCAATAGGGGTCAGAACAATAGCGAGGGCGTACCAGAATCACTCCGTCTCCTCGAACGAAAAGCATCTCGAGGTTGCGACGTTCTATCTGCAAATGATGAGCATAAGGGCTATATTGCGCTTCGCAACGGCCATGGGACGCACTCTTGGTGGGGAAGGCTGTCCATCCTCCGAAACGTCGACAACGTGGATGGCCTCCTCCACTTGGCCAAGGACGAGGTTCATGTGTGCATCGTAAGCCTGTGTGGTTAGCAACAGTATCCCGTATATCGGCACCACCTCTGCGTGTTACGCGGAGGACTATCAGCTCGGACATACGTGAAGCGTGCCCGCCAGCGTCCTATCCCCACGAAGCTTGATGAATACACGCCTGCGGAAGGTCAGCCCGCACCTGGTTTCCCAGCACCTGCAGCAAGTGCCCATGGGAAGGTGGAGAGTACCTACTCTCCGAGCGCGAGCTTGACGAGGTCGAGAGGCTCGGCAATGTTTGAGTTGGCCGCCGCGTCCATGTCTGCTGAGTCTGTACGAGCAGGAAGATGGTCGAGAGACCATGAGGACTCGACGATGAGCACGAAGCGCAACGAAAGGCACTGCTGACGTAAGAAGCTTGTTTATGTGACGTTGAGTTGCTGCCCATATGACCATGTTGTACGTCCATCACCTCTTTCATCGCGTCGTTTAAGATGGTCACGACACGCTCACGACACACAGGGCCTGCACCAGATCCCAACAGGATCATCGCCATAGTCACCGGCGCCAACAGGTGAAGTTTGGAGAGCCGTGGCCACCGGCATGCCGCCAAGCTGACCTGATCCAGCGGATTCGGACTGGGTATCTGCCAGCAACTGCTTCGGGCCCTTTCGCTTCCTCCGGGCGAGCCGATCCCAGCGTCAACGCCGCATGCATCGGCTCTACCACCACAACGAAGACACCTAATCGAAGATAGCAACAGCTTCCATGATCAAGAACCGTCAAAACGTGTGCCCGGCACGCCACCCACTCTTACACTGATACTTGCTTGTCGGAGTCAGAAAAATGCAGACGCGACAGAACGAGCGCTGCTGCAGGCGCATGAAGAGGAGCTGGAGAAGCGTCGGGCAGAGGGAAAACCCGTTCGGGAAGGCTGGAGGGATGGCTTGAAGATCGTCAGCGAGCTCGTCGACCTCGACAGCCTTGGAGGACCCAATGGCATTTTGACCATGTGTCAGCGTGTCAGAGAACGGTATGTCGCGCTGATGACTGCCCAGGCTCTAGGCTGAACATACGGCAGCTATCCTCACATCACCTGCCTGTTCCTGAATGCCGGATTAGGAGCATTCACGGGCAACGACTACCTGGCGATCACTGGACAGATCTTTACAGAGGGCGTTGAGCGCGCTCTGAGCAGACCCAATTTCACAAAAGAGGCTGTCGGTGTGACGAGTGCGGACGGCGAGAGGGGCCATGTCTGGGGCATCAACGTGCTGTCTACTTACATACTGGTAAGTCCGATCAGAGCGGTCCAGGCCATTGCTGACTGCGTGTTAGGTCAAGGAGCTTGCCGAGCTGCTCCAGCGGTCACCGGAGGGCTTGCCGTTCGCGCCTCGAGTCGTCTACACCAGCTCTCGTGCGGCCTGCGCCGCTGCTCTCGGCGACCCAGATTCGTACGACTATCAGCTCCTCGAGCACCCGCACTCTTACGGCGCGAGCAAGTACCTCGCCGAGCTCGTCATGACCCAGCTCGACCGAGAGCTTAACACCAGTAACGGCGAGACTTCTCCGGATGAGAAGAAACATGGTGGTCATATCAGCCATGCGGAACACCGCCCTGTCCGATGCGTCATCTCCGAGCCCGGCTGCATCCTGAGCGGCCTCTTTGACAACGGCTTTGGTGGCGGATGGTGGCGGACCTTCATCAAGTTTTGGTATGGGCTCGCCTTCTACCTGGTACGTGCTCTCCGGGAGCAATCGCCGCTCAAATCTGACTCCGCAGGTCCGCGTCGTCTTCGGTTCCTGCCAACACCCGATCGATGCGGCCGATGGCGCTTTAGCGATGATTTACGCCGCTCTGATAAGCGAGGAATTTATGCTCCCCGCCGATCAGGTCCCCGCGCCAAAGTTCAATGCGCACTCGCATCGCTTCTCGCATTGCACGGTCGACTATGACGAGGTGGAGAACTGGGAAGGCGCCGACGTGATCGCCAAGGCGCAAGTCAAAGTATGCGAGACGCTCCGCCTCGAGTGGCGGAGAAGGGAGGGACTGGAATAGCGCGTTGTCTCTGAGGGGCGGAGTCTGAACGGACCGCGCGCTTTTGGGCCCTTTAAGGAACCCTTGTGCCTCGGTGTTCATTCTTCGGACAAGACTGACCGATATCCGAAGCAAGCGAGTTAGTCTTCCGGTAGTCGGACCCGGCCGAAGTGTTCACCTTTGTGCTCATCGATAGACGATATCGATGAAGCCGTTGCCTTTCCGATCGAGCTGCTAAGCGGCCGTACCTCCTCTGACGTGGGTCACCGGGCATCGACACAAGGCAGATTCATTCGGGGCTGTGAAGGAAATGGTAGAGGACCTCGCTAGCATTATGAAAGGTTGTTCAGCACCCGAGCGGAGGTCGTTATTCCGGTACAGCACGCATGTGGAGACGCCGGCGCGAGGAAGGTATAAGTATCGTTCTCCCGACTGGCCACTGCTGGACTGCAGAACCTGCGCAGACAGCTTCAGCTTACAGTCGAACCCAATTGATGGATCCTTCCGTGAACAGCGCCCAGCACCAGCAGACGTCTTCGTCGGGCGGTCCCCTCCCCACCAGTCAGGCTTGGGGCCCTCCGGGCTTCCATCAACCCATGATCGGCATGCCCCCGAGCGGGTATCCGTACGTGGCAATGCCCATGGGCGGTGCCCCTACGTTCGCCCAAATAGGAGGCGTGGATCAGTTCCAATACTCTACGATGCCTTCGATGTCGGGAACACAGCTAGCCGGCCGCCACTTTGTGCAGCCGAGCGCTGGGCAACCCCGGACAGCCCATCGCGCCTCCTGGCGCTTATGTCGTCTACTACGGCCCGACGCCTACGCCGTCTTCGTCTGCAAGCGCGATCCCCACCTCGGTTGGGGGCTACTCTCAGCCCTTCCAGCTGTTCAACGGCCATCCTGGTCAAAACTACGCGGGAGCGACCTGGTCTGCCCCATCCTACCCTGCCAGTCTTGCATCCTTAGGCTCGGCTCCGGCATTTTCCGCTCCGCCGTCGACCGTTGATACGGTCGAATCAAATGACCTTGAGCGGAAGCGCGACATATTGCCGCGGCCTGCAGCCGGCAGGCAGTCTTGCACTGAGGTCGAGGACGCCGAGTCGAGGGCCGACAGCGAGCCCGTCCCAGTGACAAGGCCCGAAGATGTCAGCAAGACGACCTACAATCAAACTATGGCGACTCTTCCTCCAGCGGCCTACGAAGAGTTCCGTGACACGCTGAGTAAGATAGAGGGGATATATAAGCATGCCCGTTCAGGCCAGCAACGGAGGATGGCAGATCAAGTGGCGTTGCTGAAGAACATCATCGAGAGCTATCACAAACAAACATCGAGTGAGTACAGACAAGGGAGCTCCATGCGAGTGGCAACAGCTCATGTGACCAGGGACGCCTTCCTGCAGCCTGTGTGAGAGTAATTTTCGCCCTTGCTACCCTAAGGAAACCTCTTCAGGCCATTATACTTGTTCAGAGTGCTCTTCCAGGAAAGTAGGCTGCTCATTGAGCGGTAAACCTCCCCGCGGGGACAAGGGTCTGAAGAAGGCGTCTACCTTCTCCTGACGGATTTCTGATGTGCTAAGATCTGCTCTGCTACTGTATGATTCAGCCAGTGAACAGACGTCTATGCGATGATTGCTTTCCATGAAGCTTAAAACAGTGCCGATGCACTTTGCACACTGCTGACCTTGATCATCATACTGCAAATGGTCATGAGCAATGAGGTCAGTGTATTCAGACTGTGTTAAGATACTACATATGTACAGTATGTCGAGCGCGTGACTTATTGACTGTACTCCTGGTGCTTGACTTCACAGACAGGTCGAGGGTCCGAGCTCCCCCCCGACGCTGCGCCCCTCACTTCGAGCGCGGGGTCCAGTAACCTGATTGAATGTTTCCCGCTCTTGGGCATGACTCGCGGGTTCTTGATTCGGATCATTGGTACGATGCGAGCCTCTCATAGCGACGAGTCAGTGATCGATGCCCTGGCGTACGACACTTCCCATGAGACAGGAGAGCCCCGTGGGACGCTCGCGGTGTCCGCCGCGGTCTCGGGCCAACTCTTCGGACGAGAGGTCTTGATGTCCGAGCTGACGAGTCGCACGTCTGGACTATTCGCATACCGCCGACACGAGCACCCTTGTGCTGGTCGGACTTCAGAGCTGATGCCACCCTCGGGGCATGAATCGAGTCCGCGGCGCCAGCATTGCGCGGTGTAGGCGGCGAGTCCATGCCAAGCCGTAAAGGAAGTAGTGATCCATCTCGCTAGTGACAAGCCTCGCTTAGGCGGTGAATGGTTGTTCGCGACCCGAGCGGGACTCGTTGTTGAAAGGAATCCGGCCAACTTGATGCCACTGTTCCAAGACTATAACCTGCATCTCCTCGGATGAGAGGCTGATTTGTAAGACCCTATTCAGTGCACTCAATCTGACAGCTGCGTCCCGACTGAAATGACAGATCCTGCACAGAATGGCTATAACCAGCACCCTCATCCGGCAACCCATTCTGCGTGGCTTGCGAGCAACTTCGCAATGAATCCCAGCTCATATGGCCAGTACATCGCGCCTATGTCTGTCATGCAGACTTCCCACTGGCCGCCGGCATATAACTCTGGACCAGGCCAGCCGCAACAAATGCCCGTATACTATATACCTCTTCGGCCAGGCATGCCCGGTGCTAGCCTGGTGACCCCGTACCACACATCCCAGCGCACTGAAGCTGATGCGATCTCGCCAACTGCTGCGTGGCTAGCCGGACAGAACTACAGGTCGCCCTCTGCGAGCCTCGCCTCCTCCGTTACGGTGAACTCGGCTGCTTCTACGTCTCGCACTGTCGGCGAAGTGACTGATCCCGCCATTGGGAGGGCTGCAAGTCCGTCGAGCAGCTTCACAGCCACAACGCTTGAAACCCCGGGTACGGCCGAGCCTGAGGAAGCGGCGCCCTGCGTCCCGGGCGAAGAGGCTTTCCCCCTACGTCGCGGGGAACCGCAGGACAAGAGCTCTGATTTGACCAGCATCGAGGGCCCCTCGCCCAAGGTACAGGCGTTCTGTTCCCTGCAGGGCGCCAGTCAGAGCCTGCAGGCGTGGCTTTTGGATATCAACAGCGGGCAGGCGACCGGCGACCTGAGCGCTGATGCCTTCATCCTCTCCCCGTCTCAACAGTCGAAACTGAAGAAGATCATTGCCGATATGGGTAGAGCCACCTCGAGTTTGAGTAGGTGCCCCGCCTGTGTGCAGGGTACGGGGCTGATCTATTAGCCACGCGGACATGTGAGCGTTGCGAGGAAAACAATATTGCCTGCGAACCGCGAACGGATACTTCGAGACCTGCACTTGCGTGCAAGGCCTGCAACTACGGTCGGGTTTCATGCAGCCTGACAGGGAGACCGACCAGCAGGGTTTCCGGCCCCGTGAAGAGACGTAGAAAGGGAGGAGATCCCGGAGCCTCGTCCGCCGACGAGTGAAGTGCACCGGACTGATCACTCAT